>CM046425.1:6631356-7131356 GCA_025506505.1 Flaveria sonorensis
TGTATAGGCGTCATCGGTTCAGGATAAAATTAGTGTATCCATGCATAACACCCTACACCGGCGAAGCTTCATAGGGGCCGGGGGGACCTCGGCAGTGTAAATTTTCGGTCCGATAGTAGAAATTTTTTAATAAATATAGTGTTCACCCCCATAAAATAGTTTACTTTCGCTCCGACTCCCATTAAACTATGATTCAAGCTCCGCCGTTGACACCCTAAGACTAGTTCTCAAGATGGAAATTAACTTTACTTTAAAATCCGAACTCTAAACATATAATGCAACATGTACACCTTTCTCATCCATGCTTTTGATATTTAAACTTTATTAATTGATGACATGTGGCAATTAAGCAGATAAGCATTTTTTACTACTCCTGCCATGTGTCCTCAAATGCCATAAATTGCTTTTTCTGGTTCCAAAAGTTTTAATTATTATAATTACTTTTTATTTTATTTTATTATTCTCTCGTAACTTCAAAATATATTTGTTTTTAAACTCTGGATACGACCTTACGACATGTTTATTTTTATCCATGTAAAGGCATAAATTTCGTTTAACACCTATCCGGGTCTAATATAATATATTAGAACCTTTTTTACAACAACGTATATTTTTTTTAAATTACAAATATACCGCTCTAACATGATTATCTTTACATATGTTCTGCTTAAATTTTCATATTTATAAAACCAAGCCTCACAGCACGCGGCCAAGACCCGTTGTCCAGGCATAATATATTTTTAGTTCTTTTTATAATATGGTAGTTGTTTTCTTAGTATTCCGAATAAACCGTTACAATGTACTTATTTTCATTTATGTAGATCTATATTCCGATATTAATTTTATCCAAGCAGCGCAACGCACTAGCAAAACACTGTTTTTCTTTAATATTTAAAATCATGAGTTTTTGGATGATTTTCAAAATATTCATTAAAAGAAAGAAAATAATTTAAAATCAATTATAAAGATCTATAAGATAAAAACAAGCATGATTGGTATAAAAATCAATTAGCTGTTGAGGCACATATATGATTTAACACCTTATCTCTACTTATCCTTCACTCAAATGCTTCCCACCAACAATGGTCATCATGCAAACCTAACTATTTATTTCTTTAAATATCTATTTATTTATCAGAATTATAAAATACACATAAATTTAACACGGAAAATGACTTCTTCTCGCTTTTCATCAACTTTTTTGAAGAAGAAAAATGAGATACACATGTTGCTTCGAAGATTTTTTAGATACTAAAATAATTTGTATTTTTCTCATAAAGCAGATGAATACATTATTATTTTATTATTTTTGTTAGTATTTCATACGCGAATAAGATAGGTCCTCACAAAATACCATTTTGTCATCTTTTGCATTACTTAATATGTTTCTTGACACTATTTGACATGTAAATTCTATGTTTTTATTATGTTACATTCGTTGTTAATAGAAATAAGTTATCAAATAGTAGTTAAATATTTCTAAGTATTTCATTAAACTCAATCAAACTTTTACATAAAGAAAACCCACTCAACTTCCTGACAAAAAATGTTAGTATTAAAATAGGAAGATGTTTTCAAGTCCTAACTAGTACAAAAGAATAAAGGTTTTAGGTCGGACTAGAGGATTTTCTCATCTTAAATGTTTTTTCTTTTGAGAATGGTCTTAGGTTTGTGATTGATGAGGATGGACTGGTGTACGAGTTTTCCTTTGGGGATGTGCTAGCCTAATGCCCCAAGATTCCGTACTCGAGTAATGAAGATGAACGGATGAGCCAGTGTCCGCCAGTGATCCAATCAATCGTTCAATTTTTTTTTATAAAATCCGATAGATTACACATCTAGTTGTAATTACATCTTTAAATTTAGAAGCACAGTTGGAATATATTAATTAAAAACGATTCAACTAACTCAAAATCTTCGGTTACTTTAAGCTACAACAAAAGCACAAGAGAATATACGTTTATGACTTATTTACATTAATATTGAAAAATAAGTTTTCTTTAAATAACTTATGATGACTTCTTAATTCTTAGTATAAATTAATAAAATAGATTATATAATTATATGTAAGTTATCTTACGTATTTTATAATAACTATTATAATTGATAGAAGCGTCTAAAATATAAATAAAAACTATTATCTTTTCAAATTATGTGGGGGAGGATAAGAATCTTGATATGAGAGGCATCATTTTGTTTTGTGATGGATATAAAATTTGAAGATATTTGTGGCCCACAATAATTTTTAGGAAACTGATTGTGACACATATATAAAATCTAAAACCAATATACTAAAAAAATATAAATACATTTAAAGAGTAAATTACACATACTATTCTTTATAAATATATGAATTTACACATTATTTCATTACACTTCAATAATTACATTAGATTTATTTTTTTGGAAAATTTTACATGCTTTCTATTCTTTCCACTAAGTAATAAATTTACATAATGTGTCTTACACTTCAAATCTTCAATAAGCATATTTTAGAATTATAATGGTGTTAGTGTTGTATCTCTTGTTGGTTCATTGTGTCTAATATGTTGATATCCTTATTCAAATAATTAATATAACAATCTTAGATATACTTCTTATAATTATTATTCAGAGTCAATGCTTCTTGTAAAAATGTCTTATTTAAACTAAACCCTATCATAAAGGACACCTCTAAACAGAATATAGCTCAAAGATAGAGCAGGTCCATTAGGGGGTTTAAGACAATAATCTCCTATAAGCAGGTCAGTAGGACTGCAAACGAACCAAACGGACATGAACAAGGTCTTGTTCGTGTTCGTTCGTTAAGAAATAAACTTTTTCATGAATTGTTCACGAACACTTATCGAACGAGATTCTTTGTTCGTGTTCGTTCAATAAGAAAATGAAGATGTTCATGAACTGTTCACGAATACTTACTGAACGTAAATGAACAAGATCAAAAGCAAACGAATACAAACAACTGTTAATGAATGTGACGAACATAAAGAAACTCATGAACACAAATAGATGCAAATGATTATAGATTTATTTTAAAATAAAATTTATATTTTTATTACAAACATTACACAAAATCAAACAAAAATAAATAAGTAATTAACATAAATATCAAAAAGTACTTGATATAATAGTCATAAAAATAACTGACACAAAAATTAAAAATATAAACGAACACATAAACGAACGCATTATTGAACGTTCACGAACGAATATTAAGGAACATGAATGAACACATTATCGAACGTTCATGAACATAAATGAACGAACGCAGCTTGTGTTCATGTTCGTTCGTTTAACTAAACGAACGAAATTTCTTGTTCTTGTTTGTTCATTTACTAAACGAACGAACATAAACGAACTTCCCGTCGAACGGTTCACGAACTGTTCGTTGAATGTTCAGTTCGTTTGAAGCACTAAGCAGGTGGATTCCTCCAACAAAGAATCAACTTGTATCTTTCTCGACCTAATCCTATATAATAACTTGCATAAACTTATGCACACAGGAGAAAAGATGATGACAATGATGAACGCGGATTTGAATCGAAGGCCCCTCTCTCTGCATGATAGGACTCGAGTTCGTTCCCACCCTGGGACTAACCCTTGTTCATTCACTAGCTTTGGCCGGAACTTGTTTTGACCCGAATCAACAAAATATCTTTTTTAATTGAACACTTTTAGCCTGAACACATTTCAACTCAAACCTAGTATGACACGACTGGTTACTTTTAAGTTGGATAACATCTCACAAAAATTGATGTGATTGGTTATAAACTTTTCATATATTAAAGTTTGTAACAAACGCATTAAAACTTAGTTATATATTTATTTATTTGAAAAGGAATATTTGCATCAAAATTAATAATAAATGAGAAGGATAATACAGCAAGATTAATGCCTTTATAATGGTAACAAGTTGGAGTTATAAAATACTTTTAAGTACAGTGATGGCTATTAATTAATAGGGGATTATAAAACCAAAATAATAAAATAATAAGGAAGGAAGAATAACTAGTTGATTATCTCTATGTAGTTGTTGAAAGGCTTGATCGAAATGATTATTGTAACTTATCTATACATTTCATGACTAATAAAAAAAAAAATAGGTAATTTGTTACAAAGAAGCTATTGACATGAAAGACAAAAACACTATCTTTAGCAGGAGGGTATTTTTAATCAAAAACATTCATAATCCATCACTTATCCTCATTCTTATAATTACGTTAAAAATCATTAATTTTTTTCTCTACTTTTCAATTAAATACTATTTTTTCATACCTTTATCATTACATTTTCTCTCGTATCCACTCACAACCACTTTTAAAAATATTAAAAAATTTATGGGGGTTGTACCGTGTTTCCTCAAATATGAAAAAACACGGTACAATCCCTATACATTTTCTACCTCTTTTACTCACAACCATCCCCCATAATACAAGACATCCACTCACATATATATGGGGAACGGGGTTGTGAATGTTCTAGGGCGGTTCTAGGTAGCGTTACTACCTACTTCCTATCCTTGTTTAATGCTCCTGTGAGTGTACTTAAAACCCTCAAAGGCATTAGTAGAAGGTTCTTATGGGAAGAGATAGCCGGTCACAAGAAGATAAAATGGGTTGTTTGGGAAAAAATAGCTCTATCCAAAGGAAGAGGGGGGCTTGGAGTTGATAAACTAAAAGAAATGAATGTAACCTAGTTAACCAAATGGTGGTGGAGGTTCAAAGGATACGAATCACAGTTATGGGCAACGGTAATAAATGCAATTTAAGGGAAAAAGAAACATTGTAAAATTATTCTAATAAAAAAATCTTAGGTGGGTACTTGGAAATCTATTGGAAACTTTTCCCTTTCGTTTTTCAAGTGTGCAGCGGACAAGAAGGCCAAAATTAGTGATTGCTATAAACTATTAGGAGGGTCGACAAGTGCAAAATGTCACACCACGGGTTTACCTCACCCCAGGCAGCGTGAACCGATTGGGACAGTTCTGTTATTTATTTAAAAAATCAGTTTTTCAAGATTTGTGGCAGCGGAAGTTTATTTAATAACAATATCGTAATATTATTTGGAAGTCAAGTCAATCTTCAAAACTGAATTATCTAAAGATTCGTCCATCTCAGCTTCTATATTAAGATTTTTAACATTAGATGCACTTACAGAGTTTATACTGTGGCATGATCTATTGTCATTCGCAGTTCAATCATTTTTTGCTCGTAAGAGATTTAAAATTCAATATCAGCGATAATGTTAGTGAATAACGTTTATTAAATCCAAATCATTTTCATAACCAAATATGGGAATATTAATATAGTTTAATCATACTAGGCACATAGAATGAAATACACATCCAGATCTTTTATTGTATTAGTCATAGTTTGTTATCAGGTCGCTCATGGGATCGTCAACGCCTAGAGAGTCGTAATCCTTTGAACCCCAAAAGATTACCTGCCATGCTTAGGTATAGTAACAATTTTAAGGTCCTATCATTCACATGTGTATCATTTCTGATCAGACCACATGTATACTTTTTGTTTGATGCTTGTCTTGTATTCCACTAACATGCATTAATAAATTAACTATTGCTCATTTTGGTTTGCAATGATGATGGTGAATCTCATAAATGCACGAGTTTCGGTTTAAAAGACAAGCATATTCACCTTTAAGTTAAGTAGAGCCTTGCTTTGGTGTTTTAGGGAGGTTTTGGATTGCTCAGGTAGTATCACAACTTACTATTAGGCTAGGAATGTTTAAGGGCTTCGGTCCATCGAGTGTATGTTCATGAAACAGTGGGAACGATCTGGGCATGATTCTCGAGGTTAAGTGTGTGTGAATTGTGATGTGAGTTTGTGAGAAAAATGAGCTAAACTCACCTATTTATAGTTGGGATTGATTGGCCGATGCTTCCCACATCCATAAGGCAATGCCGGCATCACGTGTACCCTTTGCATGCGTGAGACGTGTCGTGCATGCATTGTCTCAAGACCCTTTTGTCTTGAAGATTCCATCCATCTTCTGATGGGATCCGCATCATGGTCCATGTGTCAGGTATTACCCACTATAGTGGAGAAAATTGAAGATGGTACATGCAATGTGGGTCACATCACCTTATGAAAAATGATGGTGCAGGTGATTTGCTTGGCAACATGTTGGTTAATAGTTTGCGTTTCATTTGTAATTCCAAGTTTGTGTAGGGACTAAATGTGTAAATAGTTCTTATACGTTTGAATTGTTGTTAAGAGAGTAACTAACTCTCTTATATAAACGACTATGTGTGAAAGATGAAAATGTATCACTAAAAATTTTACACTATCAAATTCTTTTTTCTTTCTTGTTCTTGGTACATGTGCTTCAATTGGTATCAAAGCGAAGGTTAAGATCGATCGGAGTATCTTGATCGGGACTGGATCCTGATACTCGATTTCGAAACATTTACAAAAGAAGAACGAAGATGGCGGGAGCTGCAGGTAACAATCAAATAGTAGTCCGTAACAATTTCACTACGATCCCGTTGCAATGTTCGATTCTCACGAACACCAATTATACGAATGGGTCAGTGAAACTGAAAGCAATTTTCAATGTACATGGCTTATGGGAGACAACAGAACCGGAGGAAGGAGCTCGGGTGGATGCAAAGAAGGATAGTGCAGCCATCACATACCTACTTCAAGCCATGCCGGAAGAGATGGTACTTCAGGTGGCCAACTTGACCATGACGAAGTACATCTGGAAATCACTGAAAACCAGGTTTATTGGTGCTGACAGGGTCAAGAAAGCAAGAATGAAGACTCTAAAGAATGAGTTTCAAAATTTGAAGATGAAAGAGGGAGAAAGCATAGATGAATTCACAGGAAGACTTTGTGCAATTGCTTCAAGGGTGACGAAGTTGGGGGAGCCCTTTGCAGAATCAGCACTGGTCCAGAGGTTCTTGGATGCAGTCCCTGAAAGATTTATACAAATTGTTTCCTCGATTGAACAATTTGTAGATCTTGAGACCCTCTTACTTCAAGAAGCAATCGGGAGGCTAAAGGCTTTCGAAGAAAGAGCTGGTATGAAAACCAAGCAATCGATCGTGAAGGAAGATCAGTTATTGATGACTTTCTCTGACTGGAAGAGTAGAAGGAAGGAATTAGATGCAAAATCCAAGAAATGGGGTCGTGGTAGAGATGGCAAAGATAGTGGCCAGCACTACAACTCCATTGAAAAAGGCAAGTCAACATCGAAGACTAGAGAATCGAAAGCACAGAGGCCAAAGAAGGACAAATCTAAGATAAAGTGCTTCAAGTGTGAGAAACTTGGTCATTATGCATCCGAATGTCCAAATTCAAAGTCGCGAGAAAAGGAGGAAATCTCATCCAAACCAAAGTAGAAGAGCCTGCTCTATTGATGCACATGTTTAAAGAAAGTACAAAAGAAATGGTGTTCTTGAATGAACACATGGTGCACCCTAGTGGGTATGATGTAACTTCGAATGAGTCGACCTCGAGTGACTACTGGTACCTTGACAATGGAGCCTCTAACCATATGTCAGGAGACCAGTCAGTCTTCTCGAAGTTAGACATGAATGTGGGTGGAAGAGTAAGAATTGGGGACAACTCTTCTATCAACATTGAAGGGAGGGGATCAGTGATCTTGCAAGGAAAGAATGGTGACCAATGATTGCTGACTGATGTGTACTACATTCCCCACCTTAAGAACAACATCCTGAGTCTTGGTCAGGTCACAGAAGAGGATGCTCGGTCAAGATGGAAAAGGAGAATTTATGGTCACTTGACAGCAGTGGAAAGGTGTTCCTAAAGGTGCTCCTAAAGGTGGAAAGGTGCCCCTAAAGGTGGAAAGATCACTTAATCGACTCTATAAAGCCAAGCTAAATATTGGCTCACCCATGTGTTTCCAGGCTAAGATGGAGAGCTTACCATGGCTATGGCATGGCAGGCTTGGGCATGTGAACTTTGATTCACTAAAGCAAATGACAAAAAAGCAACTGGTGAAAGGAGTCCCAGTTATAACCACCCCTCACAGATTTGTGAAGCATCCCTTGTTGGTAAGCACTCTAGGCAACCTTTTCCTGTTAACTAAACATATAAATCCAAGATGCCTTTCCAGTTAGTGTCTATGGATTTGTGTGGTCCAATAACCCCAGTTTCCCCTGCTGGAAATCAGTACTTCATGCTGTTAGTAGATGACTGTATACGGTTTATATGGGTCTATATGTTGAAAACAAAAGATCAAGCATTAGAGATTTTTAAAATTTTCAAGAATAAGGTGGAAAATGAGTTTAATGCAAAGATAAAAACTCTGAGGTCGAATAGAGGGGGAGAATTCACCTCACAAGAATTTAGCCAATACTGTGAAGCAAGTGGGATCTATAGGCAACTAACAGCCCCCTACTCGCCCTAACAGAATGGCATAGTAGAAAGGAGGAATAAATCCATATTAAACATGACAAGAAGCATGATGAAAGGTATGGGAGTACTACAACACCTATGGGCTGAGGGTGTTAGGCATGCAGTGTATATCCTTAATCGAGTGCAGACCAAGGCACTAGAGGACAGGACTCCATATGAGGCTCTCAAAGGGAAAAAGCCAGAACTTCAGCACCTAAGAATCTTTGGTTGTGTGGGTCATGTAAAAGTGATGAGTAATGCCCTTAGAAAGCTCGAAGATAGGAGTACCCCAATGGTCTACTTGGGTGTTGAAGAGGGTTCAAAGGCTTATAGGATGTTGGATGTGAAAAAGAACAAAATAGTGGTAAGCAGAGATGTGATCTTTAAAGAAAGGAGAAAGTGGAATTGGAAGCCTTCGGAAGAAATTGAAAAAGCTTCGAAAGAAAATTTGAAAGCTTCAGAAGAAATTGGTAAAGTTTCGGAAGAAAATGGGAAAGCTTCGGAAGAAAATGGGAAAGCTTCGGAAGAAACTGAACTAGCTTTGGAAGGAATGGTTGGTGTACCTTCGGAAGAGTTTATAGTTCAAGGAATGGTTGGTGTACCTTCGAAAGGAATGGTTGGTGTTTCCAATAGAAAGGAGGATATTGGAATACTTGATCAGTCTGATGATCAGGCAAGTGAGCTGAGAAGGTCATCAAGAACAACTGTTTTACCCACCAGGTTGAATGACTATGTACTTGATGGGGAATCAAGTATAACAACCAGAGATTAGAAGAGGAAGAGGTTGTAAAGCTACTTTTAACTGATAATGGTATGCCTACCTCATATCATGAAGCAGCTAAAAGTAAAAAGTGGAAAACTACAATGAATGAGGAGAATAAAGCAATAGAGAGGAAAAAGACTTGGTTCTTAACTGAAACTCTATCGAATTGCAACCCAATTGGATTTGAAGTGGCTGTTTAAGTTGAAGAAGGATGCAGTGGGAAATATGACTAAGCATAAAGCTAGATTGGTGGCAAAAGGCTATGTTCAGCAGTTGGGAGTTGATTTTGAGGAAGCTTTTGCACCTGTAGCAAGGATTGAAACCATTAGACTGATACTTGCTTTATCAGCAAAGTGGGGTTGGATGGTTCATCACCTAGATGTTAAAGCTGCATTTCTACATGGTGATCTGAAAGAAAATGTGTATGTCAAACAGCCAGATGGATATGAGAAGAAGGGTCTAAGCACATAGTGTATAAACTTTCAAAGGCCTTGTATGGGCTGAGGCAAGTTCCCAGGGCATGGAATTTGAAGTTGAATGATGTGTTACTAGAGCTTGGGTTTAAAAGGTGTTAGCATGAACAGGCTGTTTATGTGAAGCATGAAGGAAATTCAAGATTAATAATTGGATTGTATGTTGATGATTTATTGGTAACAGACAATAATCAAGATGATGTTAATAAGTTCAAACAACAGATGCAGTCAAAGTTTGAGATGACTGACCTGGGATTGTTATGCTACTACCTGGGAACTGTGGTAGAACAAGTTGAATGGGTAATAAAACTCAAGCAGGCTGGTTATGCATCAAAGTTGATTAAAATGGTTGGGTTAGAAGATTGCAATGAAGTAAAGATACCTATGGAACCGGGGCTGAAGTTATCAAAGACAGAAGGGGGAGAAGATATAGATCCAACTTTGTTCAGGAGATTGATTGGTTCATTGAGGTATCTTACTCAGACAAGGCCAGATATAACTTTTGCTGTGGGTTACATAAGTAGATTCATGCAAAATCCGAAAAAAGCTCATTTGAAGGCAATTAAGCATGGTTGTAGATCAAAGAATAGAAGTATAAAGGGGAGTATTGGTGCAATTTTGATGCGAGTAAAATGTTTTCATAATTTGTTCTCGGTGATCTACCTATTATGACTTGGATTTTGTAATTGTCTTTTTGTAGAATAAAGGTGATCCTCTTTGTTGTTCACAAAAAAACTAACTTTTAAAAGTGTTATAGTTGGATATTTCTTATACACATAATTTCAATTAATTTTTTATAAAAGAAAATCAGGTGACTAGTTATCAGAAACAAAAAATTTATATGATACACGACAACAAACCGCGTGAAATTTAAAATTTCATGTATCTAGTTCATATTTAGTTTTATAGCTATTTCTGTTATACTAAATTTTCACATTCATTACCCATTCACGCATAATCAATATTCCCATAACCATTATTCAATAGAAAAACATAAACAGCTAATTAACGTCACAATAATAAAAGACAGATTGTCCGTTTAATTCAGATTGTGTCACCACAATTGGCACTATCGACGTTGTGGCCCCAACACCACCGCCGTCTACTCCCCAATTACAACCCTATCACTGCGTCCACAACCACTGCCATCACCACATTTCAACTTTATTAATAAATTTAAAAGCTAAATATGATTCTTTTCGTAAACCAAATGCGTCATAAATTTCATTTTTTTCCAATTCAAATTGTACTTTTGAACTACTATTCTCTCCTCAAAATTTAATCAATTTTTAATTCCTTTTCCTAGAATTTACTTTTATTAACATATTGAGAATGATTTTATGTTTCTTTGTATCATATCTCGTCATGTTCACTGATATTTTATGCCTTATGGTGTTTATCTTATCGGCCATTAGTCTTATGTCATTAACACACAAGAAAGAAAGAGTGTCAGGTATATCGCCAGTCCACCATAATAACCCACGTAGAATAACAAATTTTATGTATCTAGTTCGTATTTAGTTTTTTAGCTATTTTTGTTATACCAAATTTTCGCATTCATTATCCATTCATCCATAATTAATATTTCCATAACCATTACTCACTAGAAAGAAACAGAAACGGCTAAGTAACGTCACAATAATATAAGACAGATTGTGCGTTGAATTCAGATTGCATCACCACAATTTGCCCCATCGACGTTGTGGCCCCAACACCGCCGCCATCTACTGCCCGGTTAAAACCCTATCATTGCGTCCGCAACCACCGCCGCCATCACATTTTAACTTTATTAACAAATTCAGAAGCTGAATATGATTATTTTGTGAACCAAATGTATCATAAATTTCATTTTATTCCGATTCAAATTCTACTTTTGAATTACAATTCTCTCCACAAAATGTAATCAATTTCTAATTCCTTTTCCTAATATTAATTTTTTTATTAACATATTGAGAACGATTTTTGTGTTTGTTTGTATTGTATCTCCTCATGTTCACTGATATTTTTGTGCCTTATGGTGTTTATCTTATCAACCATTGGTCTTATGTCGTTAACACACAAGGAAATAAAAAGAGTGTCATGTATATCACGCACATTAGGGATGAACCCCCCCCCCCCCTCCCCGCTCCCCAAATATCTAACCTTTTAATTAATTTATTGTATTCTGTTTACAAGTTTAACTTATTTACGCAAAAGGATCGTGTTTAGGCATACACAAATTATATAAACTGACCCTTTAACCTGTTAAATATTAATTTTTTAATTCTTCTCATTCACGACTGATTCAAACCATACACAAGTGCACAACCTCTCACACACGTTTTTAATTTTACAACCCGATCGCCTTCCCTAGGCGTTTGTATATTACATTTTTTAAATACATTCGATTAGAACTAATATCTTTATTCCACATTACACTTCTCACTCTACTTTTAAAATCATAACAGTTACATTTGCCATAACACTTGCATTCAATATGATTTAACCCATAAGCATTTAGTCAGAAGATATACAAGTTTACATCCTTTTATTCTACGTGAAATCTAAGAATATTCGATTTTGTTTGTCTAAAATAAATAGAAAATTGGAAATGATAAAAGCCGTACATTGACTACCACGTCTATCGGTTACAAACTCCAACACCACACACCACATGGATCCCACCTGTCATACATCTTTTTATATATACCACCGATACATACACCATTACTATCTTTATCTCTCAACAACACTTGTACAAAATCAACATTCATAAATCATACTGAACAACAACAACAACAACAACATCATCATCATCAAGATATTTTATAATTTTATTTTGGCAGAAGCATCTCAATTTCATCGTAATCAGCTGGTAAACAATCATATCTTCATTTGATCATTCCATTTCATTTCGTTTCGTTTTGTTTTGTTTTGTTTAATTGATTTGAAATCATTCGATTGTTCGGTTTGTTGATTGATCGGTAGTTGATGATTTTGCAGAGACGAACAATCATGTCGCAATCGCCGTTGGAATCATCATCAGTGGCGGATGATTCGTCTTCCGGTGGCTCTGGCGCCGGCGCCGGTGAGATTATGCTGTTTGGCGTGAGAGTGAAGGTTGATCCGATGAGGAAGAGTGTGAGTATGAACAATCTGTCTCAGTATGTGCCTGCAAAGCGTGAATCGACTAATAATAATCTCGATATCTCCGTCTCCGCCACCGTCGCTGCCGCTGCAACCACCGGTTACGCCTCGGCGGACGACGCCGTTCGCCACCAGTCCAACGGTAGCAGGGAGCGTAAACGAGGTTAGATCGCAATTTAGCTTCAACATCTTCGTTTAATTTAATTTAAACAAATTATCAATTCTTGTTGATTTTCTCGTATTTCACCGATCTCCTGTTTCGTTTGATTATCATTTTCATTAAATTGATTGATGCGGTGGTTGTAAATTAACAGTATCATGATAAGTTCGCATTTAATTTGCTATTTTTGGTAAGATTTGTGTATCTGGATGACGATCGAATTGTTCCTAATTTGACCTAGGGTTTGTTGTTTCCCAATTTATTAGCTAACAAAATCAAGTGGTTAACAGGTTGAAATTTGTAAGATTAAGCTAATAATCATGTCAACATTGATGATTAACAGGAATCCCATGGACTGAAGATGAACACAAGCTGTTTCTGATAGGGTTACAGAAGGTAGGCAAAGGAGACTGGAGAGGGATCTCTAGAAACTTCGTCAAGACTCGCACGCCTACACAAGTTGCAAGCCATGCTCAGAAGTACTTCCTCCGCCGCAGCAACCTCAATCGCCGCAGGCGTCGATCTAGCCTATTCGACATCACCACTGATTCTGTAAGTCTTACAGTATTCAATTTGGTTGTGCTAAACGTACCCACGTGTTATTTCTTACTAACAATAGCATACATAGATACATTTAGACTATCCCTATCTAAATCAATAGGCATGTTAAAGCTAAAAGTCAAACCATTGAGCCCCTGATTGCTGTAGATTGTTTGCATAATGATGCAGTTACACATGATTATGAATTCATCAATGTTTAAACAATGCATCTAACACTTTTTGACATGATGATTAGGTTGCTGCTATGCCAACAGAACAAGAAGTTGATGAACACAAGGGTCAAGGTGGTGTTGTGCAACCGTCTATACCACCAGTACAGATGCAGAATCCGGTGGAAATGATGATGATCTTGAACAATGGTGATCAAGCCAATGGCGGGTCAATGCGATCAACAATGATGGATGTGAATCAGAATCAGAAATATGAAACAAACCCGTTATCAGTGTCCCTGAATCTTTCTCTAGAGTACAACCCGAATCAATCGTCTTCGTATCAAGGAATCGCAGGATTCAACAATGGAGATAGCATGATTAGTGTTAATTAAACATGTTAAAGTGCAGCCACAATAAGAATAGGGAAAGTAGTTATTTGACTTTAAGTTAATCCTATGTTAAGTATGTGTTTAAAGTTTGTTATGATGTTGTATGTCTACCCTTGTGTCTCTAATGTTTGTTTTTTATCTGTAAAAGAGGAAAATGAATACAACAATAGTTCCATTTGGTGGTTTGAGTGGGGCTGGATATGAGTGGGGTTGATCTAATGGATGGTTTATAGAGCATGTGGTGAAATATCTACAAGTGGAGATCAAATGTGGTGTCAATCACTATAGCCTTTTATGATAGATACAATATATAAATTAAACAAAAACACTTTTTAGTATTAAGACAAGTAAAATGTAGTTTACGTTCAACAGATGACTTTTAAGTGCTAAGACAAAACACTGCGTAGTTTATATTAGAGATAAATTAAGCATCTACCTCTAAAAGGAAATTAGGTGTTTATCATTTCATCACATGTGAAGGTTAACACTATATATATAATAATATATAAAGCAAAGAGATATTGTTAATAATGTTGGTATCTTATATTTATTGACGGGGTGAGTTAATGGGGATGTTAGGGTACATGTGGGGTTGTCATGATTGTGTGGAGGTACAAAAAGATGGTGGATAAGGTTATCTAGCCATCCATTGAGGATTGCCTTTTGACAGCCAATATGGGTGTTTGGTCATATGCCACCCATGCTATGCTACTATTCTAGGCTTTTATGACTATGTTAGGTTTACAACCTCACTCCCTTGATAAAAAAGAAAAAAGTAAAAAAGATGGAATTTTGTTTATAAAGCTTGAACTTGAGAGTGATATTCCGAACATATTTGAGATTGTTTATTTTAGTTGAAAAATTCTTTTGATAAAAATACGTATTAATTCATTATTTTTTAGAACTCATTTATAAAAATGTGTTTGAATTAAGCTTATAAATTAAAAAGTTATAAAATGACAAAAAAATATATTTTAAAATTAAGAGGAGTTAATAGAAGATAGTAAAGAGTTATAATAGAAAATTAAATTAAAATGAATTTTCAAAAGTTAATCGGTCATCTCCTCATTTTTCAAAACCACTTTTTACACTTTATGAAAAGTCAATTTGAAAAGAACTTTTGGAATTTGCCAAATATTTTTTTTGATTTATTAACTTTTCAAAAGTTAATAAGGAAAAGTAACTTAAAAATAAACATCTTTTTTACCCTATATAAAAATTCGGTTTGAAAAATACTTTTGGCTTTGCTAAATATTTTATTAAACTTATTTAACTTATCAAAAGTTAATAAGTTAAAAATAAAAGATAAATAAACAATCCCAAACATTCACGATGTATTTTTGAAGATGGCTCAAGGAAGAATGAGGTGGACTCAAGAGAGTAAAATGTTATTTTTGTTATAAATTTTTTAGTATTTAGCAACTTGCTTAACCAAAATACAAGCGAACAGTAAAACATGAAAAAAAAAATTCATAAACTTTTAACGAAATCCTCAATTTTAATGCTTTTGAGAAGTAACGAAATCCATGATTAAAAAAATAGCTGCTATGATTTACGTAATTCACTCCGAAAAATATGATATGTTACATAATACATAAAGCAAAACTTGATAGGAGAGCTTGGAATACTATAATATTAATTTAATAATTGAGCTTAATCAATTCAAATTTGACTCATTATATGTTCTAATATCATGTAAACCTCGCAAAGTTAAAATAATCTCCAATCATAGCTTTAATATGAATTACATGCTTCTAAGTTATTTTCATAAGGTACTTTAGTCTTCATCATTTAGAAAGGGTTGCAAGGCCAGATGATACCATTAGTAGTGTAAAATCATATTCATACAACCACTAGCTAGTACGATATTATATTAAAAATATCATCATATACGGATCAAATTTTCATCATATTGTTTTAACTATTATTTTTGGATTATATCATACAAGATTTAACCATATGAACATGACTTCTTAGCATATTTCTCTATACTAAATGCCAATGAATGAATAGTATGATTTTAGGTTTTTTTTAACTTTAACCACAGTAATTTAAGTATTTTTATTTTGATCACTAGAGACTAAGAAAATACTTGGGTTTTAATTTTTTTTTTTTTTTGTTTTGTTAAAATCATTTTTTTCTTTTACTTTTTTCTTAGAAAAATTAGGTTTCGTTTTTATTGTTTTTATCTTTTTTGTTTTTTTACTCAAACAAGTGATTTTGTAAGTGTGAGAGTATGATATTTGATTATAAATTTATAAGAGTTTGATCACATAAATTTGTTTTCTGCATTTGTAATTTTGTTTTTTTGTCTCAAACATATGATTGCGTCACTTTTACAATAAAGTAAATGTTAGAGTTTTACGAAGTAGTGACAACCATTGCTACATGTTTTGTATATTTCTTGATAGAGTTATTACGACGTGTTTTAATATCCGTGTTTTATTTGTTATCTTTTACTTTTCATTGCTACATGTTTTGTAAATGTGATAATGTGATATTAGATTATGAATTTATCAGAGTTTTTGACCAAGTGTTTTTTGCATTATATGATTTTGTTTTGGTTTTATTTTCGTTCCAATATATGATTGTGTCATTTTTACAAAGAAATAAACATTAGAGTTTTACGACGAAGTGACAACCATTGCAACATGTTTTGTAACTTTCCAGCTTCTCATCCATCTCAGATTGTTGTCAACTGAGCACGATTAACTGTAGAGTTCTCTTTTCATCCACAGCCAATGCGCCCAAAACGCGTTGATGATATTCGTGACAGTGCATTCCTTACGAACAGAAATCTTTTTTGTCCCCGGGCAATGTGAGATTTGTATAGAGTGTTACATGTTTTGTACTTTTCTAGATACTTAGAGATTTTATGGTGTGTTTTAGTATCCGTATTTTGATATTTAGAATCATGATAAGATTCCCCGCACAACGTGGGGTGGTAAAACCTAGTATATACATCAATTCACAAAAGAAAAGTTCTTGAAAGCATAATCTTATTTTATTTTTATTTTTTGACTAATTTGAGTCTCGAGATTTGCACTAGAGGTATTATCTTCTCCATGATTCATGGGATTGTGTTTAACCTTAACCTTTTCGAACTACTCCTCGTACTTGCAAGACCAAGCAAATGCTCCCTCTACCACTACTTTCTCTCTCTCTTCTATTATTATGGAATAGTTGCGCAATCAAATAATCTTTATTTATGTATAGAACTCGAGATTTGAGCAAGTCAATCAAATTATACTTAAACCAAAAAAACGTTCATGTGTAATTAGTCAACCTTCTTGTTATCATGAATTTCTAACCATTAAGTTACATTATATAAAAGTTATTATATTTATACGAGTAATTGGCTTGAATCTAACAAGTTAATTATTTCATATTGCAAGTGTAGATTAGAGCTCGTTTAATTAATGGGTTTCAATCTAGACTTAAGGAGTTATAGTTTAAGTTTGAGCATGGTTTGATTTGGTGGTCTAACGTTTCAATCTTGAATAACTCAAGAATGATTCAGTTCATTTACACCCTACATAAAACATATCCAACCACACAAGGAAAAGTTGTTAAGGTTGGGTTTATGGTCGGACAAAAGCCAACCCAAGATTTGTTTTACTTGAGTATCCAAGCTAAACAAGTACCCTATTGCTTTTTGCTTGGCACCAGGAGTGCACGAAAAGCTCATTCGCGAATAAATTGAGCTTAAATCAACAATGTTATCAACTAATTCTTTAATTTGAAACTTAATTTCATGAGTTAATTTTAGGTTGGTATGAGTTTAATATACGAACTTAAAGAAGCAATCGTATAGAAAACAATCATGCATAGGTAAAAACAAGTTTAACTCTAATTCTCCTTTAAAACCATCAAATTAGACTCTATTTCTATCCCTTCTAAATAGTTACCTAGGAGATCATCAATATCGTTTTCTCTATTCCAAAATCATTTAAAGTACAATATGAGCTCGTTGTCTCGTTTTATACACGTTACATCTTTATTTCACCCACTTAATATTGTAAAATTATACAGTATAAATAGATGTACTATATTCACAATATAACCATACAATACCGGAGAGATAAAAGGTAGGCATACAAAATGAGACAAAAGAGTACAAACTCTAGAATAATATATCAACAAAGATTCTTTAGAGTCTAAAATTAGTTAAAAGTGTAACCATGTACAAAAGTTATGAAAGCCAAACATCCAACTGGTCACATACATTACATCCTAGCAAGTTGAATAATTTCCATAATTGGCTCCATTGCTTTTTCATAACTAATATATTATATCTTTATATAACTTTTTTTAATGAAAAGATAATTAAGATAATTCCTTAAACCATCGAATACATATACAATTGACCTTTTCTCAAACTGTAGGAATTAGTTTCATAGAAAAGTTTAAAAAGATTGTTTTATCTTGTTTTAATAAACCCTAACGGAGATGTTTTGCAACTCATCTGAGATTTATTTTATATTTAAGTGGTAAATTAAAAAATATTCATAAAAGAGTAAGATGTAAAACGGTCAAAAGTCATCCAAAATATATTTTTACCACATGCAATCAATTAAATCACTTCATCAAACCTTATGTATTATTGTAATACTTATAGTTTTTATAATCACGAGTAACATAACATATTGAACCAGAGAATGGTTGCATACTAACCCGGCCAGATTTGACTCGCATCAAAAAAGTTATTCACTTTAGTTTCGAACCCATTACTCGAGCCGTCTCGTCTTTATTACTCATATTAGCACCTTTACTAGAACTTTTAAAGCTACTTGCTTTTTCCATATCAAGTATATGAAATAAAGTTTAGGGATGAAGGATGACTGTTTGATATTGCAGCCCAAAAGATATTCTTTATGAATGGGTTCTTTCAAACATCTCCATCCAATAAAATTGCACATTTTAAACCAATTGATACATTTATGATAAAAGAAGTGTAGCAGTTCTGTTGACCTATAGTTTTTGTTATTATAAAATATTGTTACTATTAAGTGTATTCACATATGCAATTGATAATCAAATGTCACTTGGTTGGAAGGCAAGAATCGAAGACTCTTTGAAGTTCATAGAGGTTCAAAACTTGGTTAACGGTAGTTATAAAAAAAAGTTAAGTATTGCTATGATGATAATCAAATACCATAATTGGAACGATGTAAACATTAGTTTTGCATAGATGTCACATCAATAAAATTACGTACCTAAATATGTAAAAAAATGACTGATTATTTGGTCACCTCATAATTATGGTTTGTTTACCCACCGTTTTGAAAAGGCAAAAAAAACACTTGTAAATATTAGAATAAAAGTAAAAACTACGTTATTATTTGTTGATGCCCATTTTTTTTAAAATACCTTAATAAGATTCTCTTCTTTTTTGAACGATAATACCAAGAATTTATAGAATAAAATCATCATATTATGCATCTTACAAAACTAAAACTTACATTCTTTTAGCTGAAGAGTTTATCATTTACCACTAAGATATTTTATTGTTACTTTTAGATTACATTAAGTATCACATGTCTAAAAAGAATATCATCGAGTCATCTTTTTGCTTTACTTTCCTAGAGATAGTCCACTCCCTTATTCCTTAGCAATTAAGTAGTTCAAAAGAATCCATTTGTAATCCACTTTAAAGCATACTTGAAACTTTATATCAAACATAATGAGAACACGAAACGTTGCTTTTTATTGTCATGTATGTAGATGTAAGGATGTTAGTTTTATGTGTTTTTCTTTTGTCTCGTATAGGAGGAAAGAAAAACTCAAGAGAGTTTATAAAGGCAACATCAAATATATAATTGCTTTCTTATTTATGTTGCTCCAATAATCAACAAACCGGTTTGGGCTTTATTAGTCAAGTTTAATGGGTCATGAAATTTGGGTTATGTATTTAGTATTTAATATTTATGGGCCGAAGGCCATGTGAACAATTTGGGTCGATAGACAAACTACTTAAAAAGTCACCCAAATCGAGTCCTGACCGTACTAGCACACTTCTCACACTCGGTTCATTGTAAGTTATTCACTCGTTTGAGAGCCACTTTTACTATTTTGAACATTGTAGAGAAAAGATTATGAACCAACATACGTGATTTGCTCGGGATCCAACAGAAAATGAACCATGATGGTTTGAAACAAGCTTCTCTAACAGTCACGATGATTCGTCAATCACACGTGTTTAATGGGGAGCATGAACAATCATAAACATTCAATTTGGCATGTTTGCAAGGGTAGACCCAAGTGGTTCACCTGGAGGTCGCTCCCCACCCCCATGAAAAAAAAGTTGTTTAGTCGGCATACGATGAAATCTGAATGACCCTCAAGAAAAATTTTCATCGACCCTCATAAAACTTTAACATTGACTATTAAAAAATTTTGAAATCGATTCCCAAGAAAACTTTGAAACTGACCACCAATAAAAACAAATTAATTTTAAATTTTAAAAGTTTTAAAATTTAGAATTATAAAAAACACTTGTAACACACTTGAATAAAAATATTAAAGTTGTAGCTATTTTTTAATATTTAAAAACTAAAAAATAATTTTTTATGATAAAATATTATTGAAATTACGTATAATAGTTGATTTAGGTAATAAAACAATAATAATATTTTTTCAAACTTTCGCTTTAAAAAATTATTTTTTTAAACACTCCAAAATTTTTAAAAATACCTTTTTTAAACAATGTCATTTTTTAAAGTCCTTTGCATTAAAAACATATTTCATATAATTTTGTTTTTCAATAGAATAATTTTATAATAAAAATAAACATGTTTTTAAACTAATAACAATTATGTTTTATTAATTAGCATTTAATGTATTATTAAATGGTTAACTTTTATTCCAGTAATGACACATGTACAACGCCTGGATGGAGCTTAGGTGGAGGAGGTCTATTTGAAGGTCGGGTTGCCAAGCCAAAAATCACTCAAATTGCATAATAGTTTATTAAGACAACCCCCCCCCCCCCCCCCCCCCCCCCCCCCCCCCCCAAACCAATCTTCTTTCATTTTATAGACATAGAAACACCACACATAAAATCGTATTTTTTTTATACGACCTATTTATAAAGAACACAATGTTCTAGTGTATAGTATCTAGAAATCTTTTTTTTCAACTCTCTAGAATTCATCCAAGACATATCTTTACATGCAAAGTTGATTAATATCAGGTTGTTTTATTGTATCTCGAGGGAATTCGCCTATCACTCACAACACGCTAGTCAAAACGATTGAGGAGATGAATTGCTTAAAGAAGAGATTACACTAATAAAAATGTGACATTTTATAGTATATGGAGGTAGAGAGGGGTTGGTTGTGCAATCATGAATCACCCTCTTACAAACTTGTGTCTCTTAAAACATATATATCTGTTATACGATCAATATGCACAAAATGGTTGGTAGAATTGTTAAACGTGACCCAACTACATACTTTTCGGAAAAAGTAAAATGTGTCGGTTTTCGTTAAACGGTTTAATTTCAGTCGTTAACAAACTTTTCTTGACAGAATGTAACGTTTCATAAAAAGACACAGGAGTTAGTAGATACACACATACACACACGAAGTATTGGTCTCAATACGAAAGATGACTTTAACCCCGTGCACATGGATCCACATGTGCGGGTTCCGGGGTTGTCTATCCATCTTTAGCCTTCATTTCTATAAGAAGCTGTTTTCATCGCCAGCCAAAACAGTGATCTTAAAATCACATAGCAGCAACCTTACCATTACTCTAAACTCAACATAACTGAATCACAAATGAAATTTACGTACACACTTACGATTTGTGTAAATAGTTTAATATCACACAAATTTGCGGCCTTAAATCTTAACAAATCTGAAACAATTGCAAACATTTTTGCACCAAGAACACAGATTTTATTCACAAAATAGCGATTACATGTAACCGAACAAGATTAAAGATCCATAACACGCAAACTCGAATTATTCATCGGTTGTTATTTCATCCTCAAGCTGAACTAATTCAGCAAGAAACTAATAAGACGTTGAAGATGATGACTGCAACTTAATTTGAGATGGTGGTGGCAATATAAACTCATAAATATTCGTCATCTCGCTTGCATCCTTCATGTATTTCGCGTGCATTTTCTTGATGAAATCCCCTGCTTCGCGATCAACACTATCATCATCTTTCATCATGCTCATGTTAGACCCATTTGTGTCACTTGGATGTACAAGGTACGAAACAGTTGGCTCTTGTGACCTAAGGTTTCGTGGGTACCGAGGCAAAGATGGTGCAGGGTTATGTGTGGCTCGAGCCAGTGATGGTGGTGGCGCGTGGGTTCTAAGCCCGATTTTGGCTATAGATATGTATGATATTTTCACTATATTGGTCATGAGCTTCATTGATTTCTCACAAATGGACTTGTTGCTTCTAGTGTTGCTGTTCATGACAACTTTTTATGGCAGTATGCGTATGTGTGTCGATCTATGTTGTTTGCGTGTACAGGTGAGTGTTATGTGGTGCATATCGCGTAACAATCGGATCTTTTATGGGGGTTTCACTAGTCAATTCAAGATATCGTGTATCACGAGCTAGCTAGTCGAATCATCTTTACAAAAGGCATGGAAAAGCTACATGATAAGAAGAATTTTATACTTTTTGAAAGCTACCAATGATATTGGATAATGAGACATGACGAAATAAACAATAGTGAGAAGTGTGTGAAGTAGATTACGACCTTTCATCAAGGCAATTTAGTGACTAAGATGATGTGATGTAATCGTGATTAGCTAGACGTTAGCTCTGACGATCCATCATTGTTGATATTTTATTTAGTTTCATTTTTGTAGAAATATATAGATAATCTAATTTTATTTAGTTTCAATAACAAAAATATGAAATAGAATTTTGTATCGTAATTCCTAATGTCTTATTTTTTATTTATTTATTTTTTTTTGCATAATAAAAATGGAAGAATGCAGCTTGGGTGAGTGCGGTTTGGATTTCTAGGGCTCTAACTCTTCAAATAAGGGCTTCTCTACATCAGATAGTCAAGATCACATATCTTCTTCATACCTTAATATATAGATGGATGTTACTGCATCTTAACAACTGTTTGTGTGGTCTTTGTCTTCACAAGATCATCATATTCATCTAGTTATCGTAATGATACAATCTAGTCTGAGAGGGTTTTAGATCATCGATGTGTTGTGCTAAGTATGATCTTCTCTTTGGTGTGTTGTTTCTTGTGCGGATTGCTTAACTTTGTATTTGGTTTTGATTCTAGAAGTTGTTTGCTATATGAATACTATTTTCTTACAATTTTATAAAAAAACCGCCCCTTATACACACATAAAACAGTTTGATGTGCAGAGGATTTTGTGTCCATAAAACGATACAACTAACACTTTGTACTAGCATAGTGGCCATTATTCCTTTTTACAAAAATATTGTTTATGAGGGTAAAAAGTTAACAATATTATGCATATTGAGAAAATTTAATTCTTAATTTTTGGTATGCATTTTCTTTAAAAAACAATATTATTCACTTCAAATCTTAAGCTCTAATGAAACTATTATTTAATAAATAAAAAGGTAGGATCTAATTCTCTCTTTAATCTCTTCCGGTTGTTATGGACTTCCAATTAGTTACGAAATTGTCTTCATGTTAATCTTAACAAATAAATTGCTTTGATTAAGGGGTCAACTTATTTTGCTACACTTCTCACACTAAAATTACTTTTACTTAAGAGAAAATTACATAGATGATCCCTGTGGTTTAACCAAATTGCATGTTTGGTTCTCAAAGTTTAAAAATTGCAAAGTTAGTCCAAACTTTTGTATATTCATTACATATTTGGTCCCTGACAATAAATTCATTCAACATTTATGCATTTTATGAAGTTTGAACTAACTTTTAAATTCAACTTTAGGGACCAAAAATGCATAACTAACATATAAATTTAGACTAACTTTGTAATTATTAAAGATTGGGGATCAAACTTGCAATGACTATAGAAAAGTTATGACTAACTTTGCAATTTTTAAAGTTCGGGGATCAAATGTGCAATCTGATCAAACCATATGGACTATTTATACAATTTTCTCTTTATTTGATTTGCCTTTTATACATATGACAATACGTTTTATATCGATATGTTATGTAATTATATAATATAGTTCAAAACTACATACATATTTTGTACACTTCAAACGCTAAATACCTTTACATAAACCGGCCTCATTTCTTCTATAGTGAAACCTGTATTCCCGACAAAGTTTATCCAATGGTTGAGTGTGATTCGTATGGTATATATAAAGGTGGATAAGTATAAAGTGGTTAATATTCTACAATTTATGCTTTGAAATTGTGTTCCAATCACCCTTAATCATTGATGTTTTCATTCCTTTTATATTGGCGTGTGTCTTTATTAATGGAGTAACTAGAATCTTAATGATAATGAGAATTGCATAAAATGGTAAAACAAAAGCACTAAGCCTTAAAAAGTTGTGATTTGAATCAAGAGTTGATAATGTTTTAACTTTCAAATTTTATCAAGTTTTTTGTTACAACCTTCTAACTTTATTCTAATGTTTTTATTATAAGCTTTTATTTTCTTTATAATACCTTTTACTTTTAAGTTACCATGGGTTCCAATCCTTAATTGTCTTTATAGATGTTCTAAATATAATCTTCGATGGATATAGGGTAGAGTCTAATGGTAAAGTCATTTAGAGTTAGAGCGATGAAATTTTTTACGTGGTCAAGGGGTCTGAGCCCCGTCTATTGGAGCTAAAGCGGTGAAACTTTTTTTGTGGTCAAGGGGTTCGAGCCCCATCTATGCTAGGTATCGAATTTGATATTCAGGTGGAGATGCTAAGACATACCGGCCGTTTTTGGTTAACATACACCCTCAAGAAATTCTCATGTCTTCAGTTACAATCAACCAACTTCATTCTGAGGTTTGTACTTGCCAAAACGGGTCGGGCCAGACCACAAATAGTTTTCTGTCTATTTAGTTGAACCCTATAATTTAATCAATTTGACCCGTTTGATAACTCACAACCCTAATTATGTCAGATGCTACGGGCGACCACATCAAGCAACTTTATATTCGGATTTGCTGTTAGTTTATTAACTTCTGAAGATCTACCCTGCCGTGTTGGTCTTGGAATGACAAATCATTTTTACCTTGCCGTGATGGTTATTCATGTCACAATATGTTGAACAGTAGAACCAAATGAGTAAATTTCGGCCGATTTAGTTACAAATGTGTGGAGTGGAGAACATTTCATATGAATCAAACCGGCTAAACCTTGAAATTCTCGTAGAAGTCATCTTTATAAGTGTATACAACATCCTAAATCGTTTCATTTAAAGATTTATACAGTTATTTTATAATCATAATTAATACTTTAACTATTTATATTTTCATAAATATGAAAAAGAATATATTTAAGGATCAACACAACCTGTCTGTTAGCTAGAGGGTATAAATCATCTTGGAAGCTCTGACCTTATGACCAGAAGCTTCTCCACGGTTCTCTCTTAGAGAACAAAAAAAAAAAAAAAAAAAAAAAAAAACGCAAGGCCAAAATCCCTCCTCTTTGTCTCCTCTCTGACTCCCTCTGTACTCTCTCCTCTCTGTCTCATAGAATTCGTCCGACCCCATCCTTGGGATGGATGCCTCCCTATCTCCTACCTCTCTTCTCACATTGATGTCATATCCTTAAAAAATACCAAATCGGCCCATTGGAGATGCTCTAATACAAATTCACCTGATTTCTTCTATTGTGCTTTTTGGTTCAGGTGCAAGGACCCATGGCTTCATACTATGCTTGCAAATTAAGAGATGATAACCAACATCTATTTTTAGCTAACCAAACATATATTGAATTATCCAATGTCGAAATTAGGGAGGTACGGTTTGATCTCAAGGGGTGGTCTTGGAGGAGATCTAAAGTACAAGAAGTATAATAAACAAAAAAAAGGATAATGTTAATTATCAGCAATGTTTATCTAGTAGTTTTAGATAATGATGGTTTGTTTTTTAAATCCCTAGTTTTATGTTTTTGAGTCATAGTTAATAAGTATTGGTAGTAGTATTTAAAGGGCCTTAGGTATTGTTTCTGAATCAATTCCATCTTGTTTTCTGAGTTTAAAGTTAACGATTAGTTTTGTTCGTGGGTGGTTGTGATTCACTTGATAATTCAACAACATATACTTCTAACTTTATTAGCTGCAGCACTGGAATACCATTTCAAACGTGTGTATTTGATTTATGGTTATTTATTACAACTTGAGAAGATGGGATTTAAAGCAACTGGTAAGGTTGTTGCTTTGTGACATTGAGGTTAAGGGTTTTAGTTCATGGGAAACAAACTCTTGCACAAAAGGGTAGGGTAAGGCTGCGTGCATCAGATCGTTTAACGATCTGGCCCTTCCCCGGACTACGTAAAGTGAAAGATAAGTCAAGCACCGGGTACGTTTTTTTTTATTACAACTTGAATATTGTCAAGTTCTATTATAGGCCAGACCTTTGTCAATGGTTGCAACCATCAACTTTTATAAGTTTTCATTGTCTTACATTTTGTGCATTGCCTAATGTGCACATAATATAATATTATGTTACATGTTAAGATAAGACACAAAAGTGAGCTAAAAGATCTGATCTCATGTGAACACCATCAAACGTTCAACTTTTTAGAAAAAAAAACACCCATTAAAGTTTACATGTTTATAATAATTTTTTCAACAAAAACATATGGATTTTGGAAGGACAAAATACCTATAAAGAGGTGTTAGGTTAAACTTGTACTTCCATTAAATTAGAAAATAATCAAACTTCAATCGGACCATATCTGTTACTATCTCTATCATACTTTAATCAATCTTTGTTTAATATACTTGTTTAAAAATACAATCAAGATACTGTAATAAACCTTAATATTGTTTTAATAAATTCACTTATAGTTTATAACAATAAAAATCACTCAAGTTTTAGTATTGTTGTGTCCTGATAAAAATTTTTTCATAATTTTTTAAACTGAATTATCTCATCAACAGTTATAACACGTGGTAATCATTTAGTGATTTTTTAAAATAGTGGTCAATAAATACTAACCAAGTTGCAAATCTCTTTCATTTAACTTATTTGATTTTAACATTAAAAAAAGCTTATAATAATAGAACAATATTAAAACATTAGCGGTTTTTGATAGATAGAAAAACTCTGAATAATTTTAATGTAATTGATTACTTACTCTAATGAAGAGTGATGGAACTCAATGGAGACGATAAAGAAGAAATCGCTACCTTGTATTAATGGAGGTATAATTACACCATTGATGTTCTCTCAAGGTTTTTAAGTATAAAATCCCTCTCAATTTGTGCATACCACATTCATATAACTTCATGTCTATTTATCGACTCGAGGAAAAAAAAAAATTTACTTAAGGTAACCAATTGATGTTGGCATTTTTTTTTCTATTGATAAAAGATTTTAATTTATTTTTCATGTTATTGTCACGCCCTCTTTTGGTCCCCTCTTTAAAATTCAGGTCATTTCTAGAATTTTTAATTAGGATATCTGATCTGTACTTGCTATCCTATGTCTTCACGTAATCACGTTCTTGTAACAAATTCCCAATTGAAACTTTTTGTAATTTTACATTTTACATAATTAAAATAATCACATCATTTACGTCTTTTTGTATTTACCAAATGTAAATGATCTCAAGTTATTATAATCCTCGTCATTTCTATTCTAAATGACGTAGCTTGATAAAAAAAAATTTAACAAACGTAATTAATATTGTCGTAAACATATTAAAAATGTCAAAAAAAAACAAGTAATGTTTACATTTTTAATATGTTTACGACAATATTAATTACATTACTTTTGTTAACTTTGGAAAACAAAACGACGTCGTAAGCTGGTACAATTTGGTAGAAAAGTGTATGATTGACCGTTAATTTAGTTAACAACAGACCACTTCTATATTTAGTAACCCAAAAAAATAGGAAATTCCCAGTCACTAATCACTTCAAACCTTGTTTAGTATTACACAAACAAATCTCTTTCTCTGAAAAACATTTCTAGAAAAGTGGATCTTCACATAGATTACTTCCTCCATTGCTTTCTTCTCAACATTCTCAAATTCAGTTTCTTTTGGTTTCTTGATTTCCTTCCTCCAATCCCGAAAATGTCGAAAAGAACATTCCGGATGTTCATCGAGGAAGAACTGGGCGAATTCCCGCACTTCGTAGTAGGAGCCATACTCGAATGGTGCCTAATAGCTTCTCTTTTCATCGATGGGTTCATCGCGTTTCTCTCTCACAAATTCGCCACGATCTTTCAACTGGATCCGCCATGCGTCCTTTGCACCCGAATCGACCAGTCCCTCGCGGCTACCAACCCAAGCTTATACTACAACAACTCAATATGTGAATCTCACAAAAAGGACATATCTTCATTGGCTTACTGTCACGTCCATAGAAAATTGTCTGATATTCGAAACATGTGTGATGGTTGTCTAATCTCGTTTCAACCCGAAAAAGAATCAGATTCTCTTGATACTAAAAAGCCTGTTGAGCAAAAACAATCGAATGTATATAAAGATGGTGATCAGGAAATGAAACTGAAACAGGTGAAAACGGGAAAAGAAACAAGTGTTAACACGAAGGCTGCTGAGATGAGTAAGTGTTCGTGTTGTGGTGAATCGTTTAAGAAGAGAACGTCTTCTAAAGTTTTCATTAGGACCCCATCAAACCTTCGCGCTTCATTGACAGCACCAGCTTTCTCTCCTCGAGCACCTTTGACACCGATGGGATGGAGAAACGACGACGCAAAGAACGCAGAATTTTCTCAAATGAGGTATACGGAGCTCAAGTTAATATCTGGTAATGAACCAGATGTGCCTGAGGATGACTATGGATTGAACACAGATTCCAAAAGTGAGTTCTTGTCACTGTTATGAGCTCTAGTTAATGTCTGATAATGAACCAGTGAGCGCTATATATATAAATAATATAGAGCTCAGTCTGAAAATTGCTCACGAATCAAGCTCAAGCTTTTGACAGATTATTTGAAACGAGGCAAACCCAGGTTTGGCTCGACTTGTTTACAGCTTACTTATGATAACGACAATGAGTAAAATACAAAAAAATAATAATAATAACAGGTCGGATTAACATGAATCAGTTAGAAGCAATTACATTAAATTGCAAAAATTAACTTTTTTCTACAAGGTGCTAATAAAATCACAAAAGTCCATAGCATATAACCTTACAAAACTAAAACTTTTTTTCGCTTAGGTGCCAAATGTTTTCAAACAAAACTTTTTATCACTTTCATTTCAGCACAACTCAAAACCCGAGTACGACCCGAATTTAGTATCCTTGTACCCGACATCTAATGCAAGTTTTATCTCAAAACAATCTGATAGATACAGCAGTTAAAGATGACACGAAATCTACAACGGCATCATTGCTGCCAGATTCTGAAGAACTAACAGATGAACCTTTGAAAACCCCGAGCTATGGAAAAGGAAACAAATTCTTCGGTGTACCGCTTGCAGAATCAGCAGTTGCAAACAGTCCAAGATTTACCAGCAAACTTACGAAAAAGTTCCCAGAAAGACCTGATTTGGTTTCTGATTTGAATGATGACGTGCCAGTAGAAGGCGACTCGACTCTCCAGATTTTAAAAAGACAGGTTCGTTCGGATAAACGAATAATGATGGTGTTATATCAAGAACTTAATGCAGAAAGAAGTGCTTCGGCTGTTGCAGCTAATAATTCAATGGCTATGATCACACGATTGCAAGCGGAGAAAGCTTCTATTGAAATGGAAGCTTTGCAGTATCAGAGAATGATGGAGGAACAAGCTGAGTATGATGATGAAGCAATTCAGATACTTAAAGATATGCTTATTCAAAAGGAGAAAGATATTAAGGTTATGGAAGCCGAACTCGAGACTTACAGAGAAAAATATGGTGAGATTAAGAAAAAAGAAAGGGATGTATTTGTGGGTGCTTTAGATTACCCGGAAACCGAAAGCAAGAAAAGATCGGATTTTGAAACCGAAAGGTGTCAGATTTCGGGTATGTTGAATAACTTGGAAAATCTTATACAATCATCTTCAGATGAAGGGAATCATGAAGATAAAGATAGAGGTACTTCTATAATCTCTTTTACAAATTAGTAGTCTTCATGCTCACGTTACTAAGTAGTCAAAGGCGCTAGGCGCACCTCAAGGCGAAAAGGGTGAGTTTGTCGCCTAGGCGCAAGACGCTTAAAAAGAAAATGTAAACAACCATCTTTAGCTGTTTTAGGCAGTTTTTTTCCCAGTTCTAACTGATTTTTTCCACTTGCCAGCACCCAAGGTGATTTTGTCTTGCTTTGCCTTAGCACCTAGGCACGCCTTTGACTACATAGATTCACGTCAAGTCAAATTAAAAGAATTATCTAAAGGGAAACTAAGCCACACGTTGAACACAATACAACTTGTATTAACCTGCTGTCCAACTTGTCTAAAATTGTTTATGTTTTAGAAACTGAAATCAAATTAACACCTTATATGTCCATTTAGGCAATTAGGCGTCTGCTTAATCCTTGGTTTTAAAAGACGTGAGGCCATCTAAGCCGCCCAACAGGGGCCCTAAAAGCCAAGGCATGAGCCATCCCTCTTATCTCTTTTACATATTAGCCTTATTCCTCAAGTAAACCGTTCATAATCTCTTCAGCATTTTTTCATTTTACATATTAGCCTCTCCACACCCTAATTTTCACAACTTTTAACCAACTTCACATGGCTCATACCTCATGCATGCTTTTTAAAACCAAGGCTTAATTCTTACCTAAAATAATTAGTGTCAGAATGTCATTTGACCGCCTATATCTGCTACTAATTTTTATTGCATGTGGATTAACAGGAGAAGAAAAGAAAGCAACTCTAGAAAGAGAGATGTCCATAATTAAGGAAAAAATGAGTGTGATTGAAGTAGACAGTGGATACCTGAAGAACACCACAATGACTCTACAAAAGGGTGATGAAAGAGCAGACCTTCTTACTGAGATTGCTCAAAATCTTCGAAAGCTCAGGACATAAGATTGCATAAACCTGCGAATATTACAAGTAGTTTTATGTCTTGGGAGCAGCATTTACAATCCAAAAGCTTGAATCTTGTAACTAGACAAGCTGCAGCCAAGTTAATAATGTTTCGAGAAAATGTGGCGATTTTGACCCATTTACTTATAAATATGTAAAACAAAGAAGAAGCAAAATAGAAACAAGTCAAACAGGACAAAAGTTATGAGTGTGAATTTTACACATAGCACCCCTAATCATTTTATTCAAACAATGCTTCGGGTCAATCCAACCCGAAGGACTCGTTTCCTGCTACCACGTTCAGCTTCAAGTAGAAGAGATAAAGAAAAAAAACATGTGGTAGTAGAAGGGCTTAGAGTCAGTCTGATTGGATCCTTGGTAGATCTGAGTAAACTGCTCAATGGTTTCTGCAAAACAAATCTGAGAACCTGAAGAATGTTAGTAACTCATAACTCATGTATGTTTCCTAAAATGTTGATGGTTCTGTTTTGGTTTCTACTAATATAAAAATATGTAGTGCACGTAGTGTGGTTCCAAAGTATAAACATTCACATGCTTGGTGCCATGTGTATTCCGTTTAAATGATGGTTAACTGAAACATTCCTGCTTTTTGAAAACGATACATGAACTGGGGCCAAAGAGTCAAACTAATAATCACAAACGGAACACGAAACAAACAATCATACATTGTCTTAATCCGCAAGAAAAAGGGAACTCTCTACTAAGCTAAAGGGAAAACTATAACAACATTAATAAGATGCTTGCGAAGGTCATAATGTCATATTATCAAACACAAATTTACAAGAAGTAATCTGGAGTTCTCCGTGCAACATCAGGCTCAATCTGGCGAGGGGCTGGGTCAAATTGTAAGAAATTCTGGTCCATATTCTCCCCAACCTCAAGTATCGCAGCCAAATTTCCACATCTGTAGCAGTAGTTTGGCGCACTAAATATGGTTACAACGTTTTTCTCCTACAAAATGAAATGCAAGGTTTCAGAAAGAGGATACATGCCAGATGGGTGGGTCAGTTAACGGGTTTGGGTTGAAACAAATCATGTTTAGTATGGGGTAGAAACTGAACATGTCTGTTCAAGTTGACCTGTGAACACTTTTTTGTGTATCTTTTAAGAAATAAAAAATGAATAGATAACGTGTTAATGTTATAAACATAGTATTATTACAATAAAAATCAAAATCTTTGAATAAAAACAATTTAGAATGTATGTATTAAGAATAGACTTAAGACAACATTCAACCCATCCATTTTTAGCAAATTCTTATATTATTGACCAGTTTGAGATAGAACACTACCCAAATCTACCCATTCATAAGTACACAGTATGAACTGGGTATAAGATACTGATGTTACAAACCTGAGACCAATTGTAACCTTCCATGACAAGTTGATGAGCCCTCGAAATAAGACTGAGCCCATTTGTATGGTTATATTGTGCGGCTATATCCTGCCCAAAAGTGTACCCAGCACCACGAGGAGAGATTCCCCAACCACATCGGTCATCAGGATCAGACCACAAGAGGTCACACATTGGCCCCTCATGAGGAACCTAAATTCCAACAATACAAGAGAAGAAACATTATGATAGAATCAAAAATGTTAATCCATGGCATCATTAAGAGGTTCTATGTATGATTCACAGATTATTAATGTTGTGACCTCTTGTATGCGATCTAATGCGCGTATGTTATCTAGTGTATCCAAAGATGGAGACAAACCACCATGCAGACAAAAAATCTGCAATCAGAAAAAGAATATCAAATAAACAACATTATTACAAGGCTCTCCAAGCTCAAAACAGAAAGCAAAGGTAGATATTTGAACCTGACTCTCGATAAGAGCAGTGAGAGGTAGATAATCAAAAAGGTCAGTAAAATGTTTCCACACATTTGCATTTCCATACTTCCTCAAGCATTCATCATAAAATCCATACCTGAAAGAGATATTAAGGTAAGGAAAAGTCCACCTTTAATCACTTTAAATAAGAGCAACTAGACTGATCTTTTCCCTACTACTGTGAAATATGGTTTTGCCAAAGTTGAAACAGGTAAAACGCACATGACCTACTAATACCCTGCTAACTAGTGGCATGGGTAAACGCAAGCGACACCACTAATACCTTACTAACCACAATACCTTGCTAGCTAGTGGGATCAGAAAAAACACAAAGAAAACCAGTGATAACTGAATTCAAATTTAAGACCTAGAGGACTCATGCGCTTACCACTACACAAGGTTACAAAATATTGATTTAGACAAATGAATATAGCACAAAGTAAACCTTCTCATTACCAAAAACAATAACAATAAAAGAAGGTAAAGAACTGAAGTCTCACACTTGAGTTATTTGCCGGCTCTCATGGTTTCCTCTAAGAATGGTAATCCTATCCCTATAACGAACCTTCAATGCCACAAGAAGTGTGACAGTCTCCACCGAGTAATAACCACGATCTGCACGAATCAAACAACAACATACTCAACAACTAAACGAATTTCACAACACATCATCCTCAAGACCTCAACTCCAATTCAAATCACATCAGCCACAACGACTAATCAAATTTCACCTAATCAACAACATACGAGCAACCACATCAACATCTACTACATCCAATTCAAAAATGCACATCACTAACCAACATAATCTCCCATAAACAAGTAATTCGTGTCAGGAGCACTGCCTCCAATGCGAAACAGCTCAAGCAAATCGTGAAACTGTCCATGTATATCGCCGCACACCGTCACCGGACATTTCACCGGCTGTACATTCCACTCTTCCACCAGAATAGCCCTAGCCAGATCACACAGAGTCCGCACCTCCGCCTCCGGCAGCGGCTTACAGTCCATCAAGTGCTCGATCTGACGATCTAGATCCGATTGCAACGGCATTGTTACGGATTGTACGGATTTTGTTTGTACGGATTTCAAGATGTTAAAGGATTATTAGCATTTAGGTTGATCGGAGCTCCGCCGGAGTCGCCGGAGAATTTGCTCACGGTTCGCTCATACTTGCCGGCGGCGAGAGATATTTTTAGGTTTTTGGAGAGATGGAGGGGGGGCTTTTGAATTGTTTGATATTATGGGGGTGGTTAAACTACTTATTACTTGTTTAAGATGATTTTATAGATGTGGTCCTTGTATTTGTCTAACGTTTCACTTTATGCATAAGGTTTAAATTATTTTTAGCATGCAAGTACTTATCATGAAACTTGATTGTGAAACATCTGTTTGTGCGATTTGAGAATGATACTCAACCTAATCACTATTTTATAGTTCGAAAACTTCTTCTAACAATAATTTAATATAAAGCTTGAATATTATGTATAATATTCAATTGTTATATTATTTTAATCAGATATAACAACAATTTAACATAAGTTCATAAGTTCATTTTATGTGGTTTCACGGCCATGTGCCAATCGCACAATATTAGAGGAGTTTACGACCATGAGCGGATTAGATGTAACATACAGACCTATTTGGTTTCATGTTAATAATTTATTTTTATTTATTTATTTTTTTTTTTTTGTGCCTGCTATATTAAGGACTCGTGAGGCATAATCGAAAAGAAAAGATAAATGGCCAAATAGGTAAGCATTTTCACACTACGCCTTTAGTTATGATTAGAACTATTATTTAAACCCTCTAACTTGATTAAAGTTCTAAATAACCCTAGAATTAAGCTTGAATTTTAATGATCTTTGTTTATTTGATAAATGTTATGAACAAGTTGCAGGCGATGGCAATGTTATGAACAAGTTGTAGGCTTGAATTAAGGCTTCTTTTCGCCACCAGATTTACGTCCGTAAGGCAAGAGCAAAAGAACGCGATGGCAGTGTATGGAAGTAAAACGTGTAAACTATGATAAGAATCATGGCATTACATGGTGTGTGATCCCACACACATAGACCACTTATATAAAAACACCATTCATTAACCTTTTTGATGGTTAGTATTAGAACTAGCAATTAAGCCTCCGCGCATTGTGGCGGACACACGACCCGGTTAATGAAACACTGCCGTAAACTCATGCGTTACAGCATAGGCATTAATAATATTCAAAATATTATATTAAAAATAAATCCTTAATGTTAGTCTAATCAATGTTTTATTAAACTTGCTGTTAAAAAAATGTAATGCACTTTATGACACGTGTTGTGTGCAATGAAAGTTATAAGTTGATAGTGTTTATAAATTAGAATGCCAATTAGCCCTAAATTAGTTTGTTCGAGAAGGGTTCAAGTCATGGGTTCAAGTCTCAGTTAGTACAAAATGTTTCGAGTGACCCAGAAGTTTTAGCACAATGAACCTTTGGGTGGTGGGTTTCCTCTAAAATGAAGGGCGGACCTGGTCATCAATGTTGTCTGTGTTTGAGGGTGTGGGTGCCCTTGCTTCAGTGAGTAGGCCTGTAAATGAATCTAACGTTCATGAACTGTTCAGCGGGAAGTTCGTTTATGTTCGTTTATTTAGGTAATGAACGAACATGAACAAAAAATTTGTGTTCGTTTAATTAAACGAACAAATATGAACACGTGGTTTGTTCGTTCATTTACGTTCATGAATGTTCGTTAATATATGTTCATTTATGTTCGTTCATTTACTTTGATTTATGTTAGTTTACTTATATATTAATAAAAGGGTATTATGTGTTAATATTTGAAACATGAGTGTATTATGTTATACTAGAATCTATAAGTTTGGTGAGATTTAAATTTCCACTAATACACCTAAAATTCCAAAATGATCATTTAAGGTGTTTTTGTGTTCGTTTATGTTTGTTCAGCTATGTTTGTTTATTCTTGTTCATTTATGTTCGTTTATTATTGTTCAACTGTGTTCGTTTATGTTCGTGAAGTGTTTATTTAGCTTTTTAACGAACAAACATGAACGAACACGAACATTTTTATTTACTTAATGAACGAACATGAACATAAAATAGTGTTCGATTATATGTTCGTGTTCGTGTTCGTGTTCGGTAAAAGTTAAATGAACGAACACGAACACCATAATGTTTGTGTTCGTTCGGTTTATTTACAGGCCTATCAGTGAGTTTACCCGTGTGACCAGCTTTAAAAATTATTTGTTGGTCGTTAAAAAAATGAATGCAATGAAAATGAGTTTTTTCGATTATTTGTTGTTAAGTTTATCCTCTAAAAAACATGTAGTGCATGATTCCCAAAATGCTTTTTGAAATCCCCACATTTGATTTACCCAACGCAGCAACGCTTAAGAATCATGTTGACCAAAAGACAATTAAAAGCACAGCCTTTAAATCATAAGATACAATTACAATGTACAAGTTGATAATTAACATTATATTAATAATAAATTGTTATTAATCGGCAGAATAATTAACATTATTAGTTTTTTGTTGATTAGATTCCTTCACGTAATTTTATTGTTATTTGTTACTTATTTTTTTACTAGTCTTGTTTTTTACTCGACCCATTTAGTCTTGCTTTTTACTCGATTCATTTAACCTCTTAACGATAAATCTTATATTTGTCATTTATAGGAATGATTATGGTTTAAGTTTTTTCTTTGACTTTGTATTGTTAAGTGATGTTTTGTCAATGTCATCAATAACATTCTTATTACAATTGATCTATATACAGGGCTAATAGAATATATGAGTTTTTTTTTGTGTTTCAAAATCGAAACAACTTAAAAAGAAAAAAACAAGAATTGGACTTTTTGTGGTTTCAGAAAATTGAGAACAATATACTGTTTTGCTCTATTTAGCATTTGAAGGAACAGTTTGTCTATGCAAGTGAATTATTTGGTTTTAACTCCTTTAACCCATAATGCTTTTAGAATTTTAGTGTAAGATCTCGCGTCTGTACATATTATATTAACTTGCTTCTAAGCCGTGTATTACAGGAGTTAATAAATAAAATGAAAATTAGTTAATTGTAAATATATTTTATGATAAAATATAAGTAAAATTACGTATAAGTAAGAAATATAAGTAATGAAACAATGATATCAAAACTTTAAACTTTTTTTTTTTTTTTTTCAAAAAAAAAAAAAGTAAACATTTTGTTTCAAAACAAACCGTTTTATTTTTTTAAAAAAATCTTACTATAACTCCCAATTTTATTTATTTTAGGTTTATAAAAATTTTACTTTTTAAAAACATAAATTTTAAATATATGATGTATTTTTTAAAAAGTTTGATGTTATAGAAAAATTTCTTATTTTATAAAAATTTGTTTCCTTAGAAATAAAATTAATAAAAAGATATCTTTCTTAGTTTATTTAAAACCTATTTGTAATCTAAAAACATATTAAAATAATATTATTAGTAATTATTGTAATTATATAATACGAGAAAGGATGCTATCACGTGTTTATTATAGTTACTTCTTTGTTACTGTAGAAAGATGTATTACAAGCAGGTTACAAGCCAAACAAGCTTCTAACTATGAGCTTACATGATTTACAATTCTTTTATGTCTTTGAAAAGATATCTAAACATATGTTATATAATATGCTTTCTGTAAACGATGATTTTTCATGAAAAGTTGTCTTCGCGTTAATTATGACTATTCATTTAATAAGGGTATGGATATTTAGACGCCCCAAAATTAAGAATTAACAACACAAATTTCTACGCGTGTCGTATAGACTCATATGCTTCGTATAGGGGGTCGTATAGCCCTATACTAGGCATATAACCCCTCTGACAGCCCCCTAAATTGTTCCTCGTAGTCAGTGTCGAAATTTGCTATACGCGTCGTATAGCCCCATATGTGTCGTATAGGAGGTCGTATAGGGCTATATGGAGGCGTATAGGCCTCTGACAGCCCCCTGAATTTTCTTCGTTTTCAGTGTGTGTCGATTTATTCTAATGGGTGTCTCTATATTAGGACCCTTTAACAATTACTCAATTCATGAAATGATACAATTTTTCGTTAAATGGTACGACTCTGTACTAATAGTTAGTTAATTCAATGAAATGGTACGAAATTTAGTGAAAAATTATGACTTTAATTAAATTTTATAACTCATTTATTTCTTATAAAATGTGTTCATATAAATGTACCACATTGATATACTCCGAGCCAAATGTTTCCAAATGAATATCACCAATGCATGTATGTGGGCACTATCTAAAAAAATAGAACAAAGTTAACAAAATAATTTTTTAAAAATCATAATAATTTTAATAGGTTTCTATACACATAATTATTCACTTACATGACTATATAACACACACCGAGATAATAACTACTTTCATGATTTTCTAACTAATAAAGATCTTGATCGAGTATAATAAAATAAAAATATAAGAACGTGATATTTTATCAGATCAAGTACAAAAATCATAATAATTTTAATAGGTTTCTATACACATAATTATTCACTTACATGACTATATAACACACACCGAGATAATAACTACTTTTATGATTTTCTAACTAATAAAGATCTTGGTCGAGTATAATAAAATAAAAATATAAGGACGTGATATTTTATCAGATCAAGTACAAAAATATCCGAATTCAAGATTATACGGTGATGGACATGACGGCATAATCATTGTAGTCCAAGTAAACAGCAAACCATGTGAAAGATATGAACTTGGAACACCATGTTCAATAATGTAACTTTTTCCTAAGTATAGCCAGTCCAAGTACATTTGATATGTCAATAAGATACATGTAACCCTGAAATGCAAATTTCTACAGATGGTATAGTACAAACTACAAACACCTTAAATATCAATATCAATAGTACTTTGATTCTGATACAATTTTCTATATATATAACAGAAGCCATGCAATCACACATGTCAATCAATGCAACTGCTAGATTTCCTGATTTCTAATTGGCTAAAAATGTAACACGTGCTGGGCAGTCTGGTGTGGTCCGGTTTGGGGTTGGGGTTCATGTCATTCGCCCAAAGTTATTGCCTAACTGCATATGAAGCCATTCAGGTTGGGACTCGTGTCCAAATGGTCTGGTTGTTTGTGAGCCAAATAGGAGTCCAGCTGCATCAAGGGGTTGTGGCCCGAGCTGCAAGGATCAATGTCTTATATGGTTCAGGAAACGCATTTGCATACAAGGTTGAAATAGAACAAGAGATGAGAGACACTAAGAAATATTTAGGAGGTGTTTGGATGTGCGTTTGAAATGAGTATTGTGACATGAGCTATAAGATTTGACAAATAGTGATGATATGACTTTATGATTAGTTAAGATCAAATATAATTTTAGGCGCAGGTTAGGAGTAGGTGAAAGAGAATTGATTCTTGACATGAAGAAAAAGTTAACCAAGTATTCTTGACTTTAATCAACTAATTATTTGATTTTGATTTTGTGTTCTCATGTCACCGGAATCACTTTACAAAGTGCACATTAAAACACCCTCTAAGATTGATCATGGATTCAATCGTTGTTTGACAGTTTAGATCTCAATTATTATCAAAAAACTGTAATCACCTTTTTCTTAAAAATAGTATTCGATTTGACAAGCAAGATTTAACAATAAAGTCTCAACAAATCGACGAACAAAAACCTTCAAGGGGATGGGCTAGTGGTAAGTGCCTAACAGGTCTCGTGTTCGAATCTAGCTTTCACTGTTTTATGATTTAACCCCTTGAAGGCACTAACCTTGCGTAAGTTGCACTTTACCTCGTCCTATTGGTTAGGAGGGTATTCGTAGTGTCTCATGATTTTTCCCTAATGGATTCTCATGATTTAAAAAGAAAAATCTGACAAACAAAACTTACATCTTTTGTAGGAAATCCTTCTACAGGCGAGGCCATCCTTGTATTTACAGCTTCGAGCTTCATAGACAAGAACTGTGACATAAAAAAACATACCGGTTTGATGTCAAATTCATCGGTTATTAGCATAAGAACCATCTCTAACTTAATAACAAGAATTACCTCAACTTGATGTTGCAATGATTGGATGTAATTAATTATCTCATCAAGAACAAGTGCTTTCCCTATAACCTGATTACCAATACCAAAATCAATCATCTTTACTACAAATCTCACAAAAACACTAATACAACCACTTTATACACACCTTGTTGCATCCGGGGACCAAATCTTGCAGGATTTTCATTCTTTCACTGATCTTTTCTCTCCGAGCCTGAAAAACAAAGTTCAAATCATCGAAGAACCATCAAATTCATGGAATACAGAAGATAAAGTACAATCAAGATTGAAGTTTCGAGTATGGAAGTAAATTACTCTCTCAGCAAGACTGTGTCTATCAGTAGCTTGACCTCTTCTCGCTCTAACATGAATGTAGTCTTTAGGTGGTTCAGCCGGTTTATTTGTTTGACCTGCAGGAGCTTTGCTAGCTGACCCTGAACTCATTTCTTGATCTGTTTTTGAACCACCCAATTCATCATTTGAACCTGATGTCTTCATCCTTTTACCATTCAACACATTCTGGCAATTTCATAAACACTTGTCATTCCATGTATAACATATTAACATCAGATTATGAATATCTCGAATCACAGAAATCAAATATTCAGATTCTTTTGATAAATTCATTACACAAACACATCAAAGGAACCAAATTAAACTCAAAAGCATTTACTGTTCATCCAAAAGTTTTCATCATCATGAAAATCACCATTTACAGGTATATAAACAAGATTTTGAATCATTACATACTGACCCACATCAAAAACTGAAGAACACACACAAGACCCTAGTTGGTAACTCCAATTAATGACTCAAATACTAAAATTAACCCAAAGGAACTCAACAAATCAAACTAAAACACCTTCAATTTCACTCTGAAACTTAATTTAAACGTCAATTCAAGAGGAAATATCAGAAATTACCAAATCAATGGCACTACTAGTCGATACAATCTTCGAAGACTCATCGTCAAAATTAACATCCCTCGGCTTCTTACCACCACCACCGCTGTACTCCGTCACCGTCGATTCATCATCTCGATTGTAATTCGGGTCCCCAATTTGACCAATAAGGGTGCCCATTTTGAGCCCTAACCCCTCAATTCGACCCCCATTGACAGACGAATAGGGCCAGATCCCAGTTAAACTGTAAGACGAAGGATTAGCTGCCGAAAACGAGCTCTCGTTGATGATGGGTGGATCCATAAAGATCAAATGAACAATGTATGTACTTGTAGAGAAGTGAAGGAATTGATTGACGTTAGGTTGAAGACTAAAGAATAAAGATGGAAGTTTTGATGTGGGTTTTTACTGTGGTGATCTGGGTTGATTTGATAATTTGGGTTTCTTTGATGCAAAATCGCTATTTAATAATCGGATCTTTCATGGCTATTTGTATAATGTGCATACTGAGATGTAATTAAGCATTAAAGTATGCATATATACGCAGAGAGTGTAATGGAGGGAGATGATGAAGTGTACTGCGCTTACGGCGCATTTTAAGCGAGCTTAATCATATGCCTAACAAAGCTCTAAACTTTGAAACTAATCAAGTATTAGTTGAAGAATAAAAACTTAACAAAACATACATTTAGCTTAATTGTTGGGTTTGTAATAGAACGTTCGGATTAAAATCCTTTATGTTGCCGAATGCAAGCTGAGTGGATTTTGAAGTGAATTACAAGCCTTTAAAAAAATACAAAAAAAACAAATGGGTCGTAGCATGTGAAATCAAGATGTGTAAGAAAAATTGTTTGGCTTTAAATGATTACGGGTTTAAATTTCATAATAGATAAAAGTATAGATTTATAGTAAGATCAAAGAATATTTCGTGTTAATCGTTCTAGGATTAAAGAATAAAAATTTATGCAAATATGAACAAAGTTTATGTAGCCTAACCAGTGCCTTATTTTTCTCTCTTCTTGCTAAGACACCCTCTTTTCTCTCTTCTCACCCTCTCACAACAACGTCTTCCTCTATTACTGGCACTCTATTGTTATGTACCCCCCCCCCCCCCCCCCCCCCCCCCCCTCTCTCTTCCAAATCAGCCGAAGACAACCTATGGAGACGGTATAGTTACTTTAATCATAGTGATAGTAAAATGGATATGTAACCGTATAATTGACAATTCCCTCATATTCACTCTCACAAACAGTGATTATAGGATTATCCTAATTCTCTATTTAAAATGAATTTTTATATCGAAGGCACACCTACTAAACTTTTTCAATTAAGTTTTTGTACAACGGTATGTGAAAAACTTTATTTTTTACATAATCTAAAGATATATTATTCTTTTCTTTCAAATATATCATAAACGACAGAAAGTAACTTATTTCTTATGACCATTATTTATTCTTATTTTTGTTTTCAGTATCAAGTTAACAGTTATTTATTTTCTATGAATATATTTATACTCAAGAATTTTACTTAAAAAATGATGTAAAATTGTAGAAAGCTAATAATTATTATTTTGGTAAAACAAATTTGACATAAAAATCATAGTACTACAACGAATATAGAACCTAGAGTGTAGTATCTTGTCACTAACACATGTAAACATTTGATTATAATTTAAAATATTTAATTTAATTTAGAGTGTAATAAAAAAGGAAAAGGGTACAAAAATTTGGTACAAGTAATGAAAAAGGGCCCTAAAATGTCCAATTGGTTCGTAACCCAAACGAAAGATGATAAGATAAGGACCATTATTTGCCTAACTTTCCAATATCACCCTCATTACTTGAAGTTGAACAAATGAGGTCATTATAAAGCCTAAGTTTAATCATGCCCAAAATGGTAAATTCCCAATCTAGTGCCTCTCATGCTATCTTATTCATTGATATATGTTCTAATGAAAATGGGGAACATTTAAACAATGACACACTCCTAATTATTCCATCTAAACTTAGTGTTGTTAATTAAATCTCATTTGGTATGCAATCTTCCTAATCTAGTTGTACGGAATGACTATTGGTACCTAATAGATCCACTTTGAAGTATACACGAAACTATCTATACAAAGATCTTGGATCAACTAATCTTTTTGTCAGTTGAATTTTAAACTAACAGAGGTATAACTGTTATCGCTTTCTTATGATCAGATCTTTAAATTGCTATCACTATAGTTGAAGACTTTAACATTCCAACTAAAAGTTCCAGCTTTTTTTTGTTTTCTAAACAAGTTTAATGTAATTGCTTTTCATGATAGTGATTTTGTGTAAGTTGACTAGACTTCCCATGAAGAGACTTGCAAGATAAGATTTCATTAAGGTCCGATTAGAGGAGAGGAGACTGATTTGATTTAACATTCATACAAATTGACACTTCTAAAATCGTGATTAGTTTAATTGCCTCAAATATTACAATTATATTAATATGACAACATACGTCAAGATACAGACCTACATATTACACATTGTTGAAAATACATTCAGGTGCTATATAGTATTCATTGTTCAACTTTCGTATTATCTACGTATGCAACAATTGAAAACTACAGTCCACCGGAAAATTTTGATAGTGGCACAAGTAAAAAGATATCATTATACCATTGTCCTTAAACCTTAAAAGATATCAATATCATATGTTAAATACATTGCACTCATTCAAAAAATGTATACTAATAAATAGAAAAATTCGTTTTAACTTTCTTTTCTAGATTAGTTCCTAATGTACTTCTATTCACCGTTTATAACTGCACAACGCAGGATTTAAAATCCTCTTTCACTTAAATAAAGGAGAAACATTTAACCACCAGTGTATTTTCTTAGAAACTAGCTTAAATTGTAGTTATATTTTTATTTTGAACAACAAAGAAATTTCCAGATATGAACTTAGACTAAAAAGACGCTAGAACGGCCAGAGCATTACACCAACATGTTTAATACATTAGAAATTAAATTGTAGTCTCGATAATGCTAATAATTAAAATTCATATCATTATAGTAACTATTAAATAATCAATGATTACTTGACACGTTCCAAAGAACCTGGAATCGGGCATAGACGCATAGTAAATGTAACGACTTTAAATTCTATATGAGCATCACCATCACCATCACCATCACATTAGCATAACATCACACATGGAATAACACCAATTTTTGTAGTGAAAGAAGACCATTGTGAGTGGAGTGCATTATGACTTTTATTTGATGTTTTTTTTTGTGTCAAAAATTTATTGGCCGTCATAAAAAAGTTAAATATACCTTATCAAAAGTTTCCTAAAATAGAAACCCACAAGTAGTAGTACAAGTTGGCTTTGATTGTGAGGATAAAGAAAATTTAACCTTCTCCCACATGTTGTTTACTTTTTAATATAAAATATTTTTAGCTAATATCTTCAAACCCAAAATCCCACAAGGTCAATCTTACAAGTCATCTCTCTTGTTTATCAAGTCAATAAACTAGAGAAAAGACGATTTTTGTTTTGCTATGAAGCGCGATTATGTGAGTACAATCTTCTTGTCACACCCTACAAGTACTATTTTAATGAGTCATAATGAATAATGTTAACGTTTGGTAGTGCTTGACGATTAATGACCATGCTTAACTAACTAGGGGTGTAAATGGTCGAGCATTGGTGAGCTATTTGAGATTGATCCTCTAAAACTTGAATGAAGCCGAGGTTCGAGTCTAAGTTGCAACAAATTTTTAGATGAGCCTGAACTCGAGCTTCATGTACTAATATTGACTTGGCTTGCAAGTCTAAATAAATCTATTATTTATACAAACATATAATAATTTTTTATTTAGTGTTAATAAACATATATACGGTATGTATATAATAATTTTTATTTAATGTTAATAATTTATTAATAAATATTATTGTAAAATTAGTTATGATAGTAATTAAATGACATCTATACCTTATGTATATTCTAATAATAACATTTATGGGTTGAGATAAATAGTAATTTAACTTCATTGGTCCATGTGGCTAATTTTTTTTCTATTCTTCTTTTAATTAGTTTACACATTTAGCTAACCAATTAACAGAACGCACTATATTTAATGTGTTTTATCTTTCGTTTTGTACCAGTCGCAATGTGTGGTTTTGGTAGCATGAGTTTGAACGTGATTAAATGATAAAAAAAATTAGTAAAACAAACACTTTCGATACTATTTAGCTTACACTACGATTATATTTTGGATTATATTTGCAAATCGAAAAACTTTATGTATGCCGCATTATTTAAGTAAAATTTAACCAAATGTCTTTTAATAAATTTTCAAATGTTTTTTGTCGCTTTTGTTTTTCACAAAACAAATGAACCGAATTGATACCGACTGAATTCCCATTGTGCCCCCATCATAGCACCCAAGTTGAAACACACTACCTCTAGTTTTCATACTTGCCTGAGTAATGTAAACCCGCCACGAAGTGTAGAACAGATATCCTAGTTGAATACATTCATATATATTAATAAACATGTGGAGCTTGAGTTTGAAAAATTATAAATGAGTCAAGCTTAGGCATTAGATATTAAGCCTAGAACAAGCTTGTCAATACTACTATGAATGGTAAAGATTGTCTATAGTCTTATTTTTGTTTTTTTAAAACGGATTATATTATACTTCTAGTCTACTCGACTACCTGTAACTTATAAGATTTGAACATTGACCTTTAGTATAGAGGTTTTGATCTTACCACTCAACTGTTCATTTGAGATGTATAAGCTTACCCGAACCAAGCAGATTGGCTTGTTTACGACCAAGTGAAAAATCGAACGAGCATTTCCCGATCATTTCTTTTTAGACCGGGTGTGGATCAAGAGGTGAGCAATGATCGATTTAACAACTGTCTTCCAATTAAATTTGAAGGTATGTTTGGTCTCAAATTTTAATGTCTTAAAAACATTTAAGTTTCATAGCATAATCTATTTTCATGAATGAAATTGTTGTTGCCAATGATGAGATTGGGACTGTGATCTATGAGGCAGTGAGCAAACTAAAGAGAGATAATGGTGAGAGCGAAATACAACGACTTAAGGTGAGAGCGGAAGACGATGAGGCGGTGATCAAAGTATCTAGGTTAAAGACCGTCACTTACTGGCTTAGGATTTTACTTTTGGCATTAGAGTTAAACATTTTATTAGGTTGATTGTCTATTTTGTATAAATATATATATGTATATTTGTAAATAGTGGGTTAAATCCAATAGAGTGTTGTATAGGAATATAACGCAAGTGTTTTAATTTAATCACGTAGGGATGAAATTATCACGCAAATGTGAAATTATCACGCAGGAAGGTATCCTTAAAGGGAAAATGTCACTGAATAGTTAAAAAGTTTCAAAAGTGTTGCAATTTAGTCACTCATGCATATTTTCCTCAAATTAGACAGTAAACTATCAAATCAAGTCATTAAAAAATTTTCCTACGTAAAAAAAGTAATTGAGGAAAAGACATGGGGGTCGGAATTTTCAATCTATAATATAATATAAAAAATAAAAAAATATGTTAATTATAATAAAAATAAAAAATTTACCTAAAATTCACGCCGCCATTCCATGTTAGCATAAAAAAAAAAAGAAAAATATATTTTCTAATTAAAAAATAGAAAAGCATGCTAAAAAACATGTTAAAACTTATAATCTAAATAAAATATGAAAGACGAGTGACCTAATCGGAATACTTTTTAAACTTGAATTACCTAATTTCAAGACTTTCAAAACTTGGTTACTATTTTATAAAGTTACCCCATCCTTGGGTGATAATTCAATCCATACATGATAATATCATGCAAGTGTAATCATTCTTACATGATTATTGCTTGTTTTTACGTAATAACTCAACCCTCAAACTTTGTATACTTCTCATGGGAAATACACTTTGTCTACTTACTTTCCTTTATAATTATATATAATCATATATGTGCGTGTAGAATTAAATAATAATTTATACATAACTACTTAAGAAACAATTCGAGCCAAACCGAGCTCTTGCGCTTGGCTTGTTTACAAACCAAACCGAGTCGATCGACTCATTTACAACCGTGCGAAAAAACAAAAATGCATATGACGAGTGATTGTCGAGCGATTTGGGAGCCTACTTATACATGTGTTCTTAAGTCATAATTGGTCTCAACGGACCATAATGAAACTTAATAGTCCGACTATGTCAATGTTTCACTATGTTTACTACAGTTATTAACTTTTTTATGATCAATGACTGTTATTTTATTTTTACTCAATCTATCTAAAATTACTCAAACTGATAAGGGCACAACCCAAACCATTAATGGTGAACCAAAGGAGCAGCGCAGTAAAAAAGGATTTGAGCTCTGGTTGTAGAAGCCGATTTGGCAACCGAATTGGAGAACTGATTAGGTGGCAGTGATTCCGATGGAGCCAAAAGACCCAAAGGGGGTACCCGAGGGTGCCACGTACCCTAACTATGTCAATTTTTTACTATCTTTACTGTGACGGACATTTATTTTTATTATCCTCGACTAATATTGAGTATTGACAATTATTTATAATCACAAAGGGCCATAAGGCCCCTAATGGATCCTTAATGACCCAATTATGTCAATGCTTCTTTATGCATATCAAGATTAACCATGATTGACAAGTAATGATTATATATGTTTTAACGAGTCATAATAAGTCTTATTGAGAGTTACTGGGTCATAATAAAGCAAACTTAATGGTCCAACTATGTTAAAGCTTGACCCTAATTGACTAACACTAATTAAGATTAATTATGATTGTTCAAGAAGGATCAAGATTCACTCCATTGCATCATACATATCTTATAAGGTGAGTAGGTGACATAACGAGTCGTAGTAGGCCACAATGATTCTTAATAACTCAACTATGTTTACGTTTGATTGTATTTGACTATGCTTGACTATTAACAACCAAATTGTTCAAGACTAATTATAATGGCCACATGTATTCTTAACGAGTCATCCGCGTGTCTTGAGTCTTGAAAACCGTCACTTATTATCTTAACATATGAGACAGGCACGTTTGTTATATTTCGCATGATCATATATAGTTAAGTTGTGGCTAAAATGACTCAAAAGCGTGAAATGAGAACAACAAACCATTATTTCAAGAGAAAATTCTTAAAATGTCTCTTTGACCCACAAGCTTCTTCAAAATGTCCTTTTGACTAGTCACTCCCCCAAACTATCCCTCTCAACTAAGTCGTCTTACCATATGAGTATGTTCGAACGATCGTACAATCAGCGGCCAAGATGCCGTCACATGTCCCAACACGGGCGTCACGGCCGTGTTCGGCTTCATCGGAAATATAACCGACCATGTTCTGCGTTTCTTGTTACAGTTGCGGCGAGCTTATGTTTCCCATGTCGGGTTCGTTTCAGTCGGCCCAACAATGTATTATATGTATTTTGATTTTCTAGTCGTTAGAACATGGTAAGGGTAACATTGTGTTTCGATTTTGTGATTAAATCGCGTGGTGGTTACTAATCTACGTTCTTCTTCACAGCGGTCGTAGTTTAGAATTGATTTTAATATTTTTGTTTAGCCATCGATTTCTATCGTTGTGTTTCGGTTTTCCTGATCGAATCGTAACAAACCAATGTCTTGTAAACCTCTGACTTTCAGTTTGACCGGTGATTCCTTCATCATCGATGAAGAAATTCATCATAATGAATTTCATTTTTAAATTTCTTACTTGACCAACCAAACACATTTTTGAAAGGAATTAATTTCAATCCTTTGAAACTCCACAAACCAAGAAAGAAATTAGAATGTGTTTGGTTCACCGAATTTGCTTAAATTGAAATCTAAATTGTATTCTTAACATATATAGCAGAGAAATGAATTGGAAATCTACATTTGAATTCAAATTTATTCACCCAAATTCCTTTATGTAAAAGAATTCAACGTTCCTGCCAAGAAATTTAACCAAAGTAATTAAAATATCCAACCACTCGTCATCGTTGCATCCACGACCCTCACCCTTCTACCAATATTGCCTTCATCACCCCGTTCCCACCACCAGCCACCCTCATCGCCATCACCACCGGCACATGGTTTAAAAAGATTAATATGGCATTTCTGTTTTCTCATAGTGTCTAGGGAAGATTAGTCTTTCATAGCACTTGATCAAATGAGTGGCCTATACTACAAAATCAACAACATTAACATTATGTTTAACTTTTTCCGGTCTGTTTTGATACTAAATACATGTTTAATCTGCGGTCCTTCTAGTTGATGGCGAGGCGAAATGGGTGAGATGGAACCATGGTGATGACCATGTTGACAGTTGAACGAGCAGTGACGTGAAAATAATTAGCTAAAAGAAAACAAGTCAAATAAGAAAAACGGGTCAAGTCTTGAATTTGAAGGAGGCATTACAAGGTCAAAATGTCATTTAAAAAAAAAAAAAAAAAAAAAAAAAAAAAAGTGAAAACTAGATTCAAATCTGAGACATGCTAGAGTTATTCAAAAAGTCTTTAAATTTAACAGATTGGCTGATTGGATATGAGAATAACGCAAATCAACTCATTTCTGCCCTAGCTTTGTTATGGTGATGGCAAAAAGAGATGCATCCACCGTATGCAAATAGTCCAGGCTACATGAGATTTTACAGGCAGTTGTTCAAGATGGAAGATGTGAGCATGGGAATCTAGGTAGAACCTTTCAACAGCAGAAAGCCTGACGACTATGTTCGTAGTTTTGAAGTATTGCCAGTTTCTCGGCATTTAAGATTATGTACATAGTTTCATCATCAATCTCCTAGACAGATGATGCGCTTGTGGAACAAACTACAGTTTCATCACCATTCTGGTTCCTTTTATCCCGTATCAATACAAGTTTCAACGTAGAATCCGTTTCGACCCATAACCCAACCCGTTTATAAACAATTTAATGCATCAATCTTGCATTTTACGCATGAGTATGCTTTAATACGATGAACACATACAATTAGGTAAATGTTTTAGGAGGCTATGCTAAAATGCAAGAAATTAGTACCTTTCTGATGAGGCTGCAGGTTCTAAAGTACAACAAACAATTCGGCTTCTAAATGCTGACAATATCAACAAATCCGATCAACCAAAATTCTCGGAGATAACCATCATTGATCAATAAAATTCTTTAAAATCTAAATCAACGGCCACTGGTCTCGCTAAAGATTACACCCACTGAAGAATGACTCGCCTTATTCCAGACTGTATACCAATGCAGCTTGCTTAAAAAATGACTCACCTGATCTACACGCTTTTAGAAATCGTTTGTATCATCATCCTTTACTGGGCCATCTTCAAAGCCCGAACCTGGTGCAAGCTCGTTTAGATCAAGAAACCTTCTTTTTTGTGCACCGGTTTCAAACTCATCTTGATCCGGGCTGTCTAACTTCATTGGTGTCCCATTTTGTTCTTCCTGTTCAATCTTAGGGTCTTGTTCAATAACGGGTGGGTCAATCTTCATCTCTTCAATTTCATTCTCATTATCAATCTCTTCATTTTCATTTTCATTGTCATTGTCATTATCAACATCATTATCATTATAATTATCATTATCAACATCATAACCATCATCATTATTGTTGACATCAGCATCATCACCACTTCCCATTGAAAACCCTGATTTCTCACTCGGTTCCGAATGTTTATCCGAACTATCTGAAGTCTCGGGCTTTTCTGGTTCGGGTTCCGAATCTGAAAACTCAAACTGTTTGTAATCTATACGGGATCGAGCAGCCCGTCTACTACGTCTAGGGCCCGTTCTGATTTCATTAACCGATCTTAACTTTGTCTCACGTCGAGTCCGGCCCGGTAGTTTCTTAGATCTTTGTGGGCTTTCTTCACTATCCTCACTTGCACTTAAAAACTCTTCCCCTTCATCTTCATCTTCTTCCTCTTCCTCATCACCATTATCACCATCCCATTTATACTCCTCATCTCCTTCAGAACTACTTGACATTCTTTTTCTTTCTTTTCGTCTTTTTAAATATTCTTCATCATACACAGCTTCACCAACTATATCATCATCATCATCATCATCATCATCGCCATCATCTTCTTCATTATAATCATGGTCCATATCTGCCTCGTTGTCTGAAACTGCTTCAACAAACTCTCGTGCAGAATATCGTTGAGGCCTCTGCCTCCTTCGACTACTATATATAAAAATGATAACGAGTCAGAACGGGTGAAACACATATTTCTTAATTTTCTGAAGAAAAAAAGAATATAAATAATTAACAGAGTACCCTCGGTCCATTTGATGGGATTTATGATCATCATCACTTTCATCATAGTTGAGTGAATCAGGAGACGGTGGGCTGAAGGAGGTATTATCGTTATTTTGTAAAGGGGTGGCGCCACCACTCGTTCTGCCATTTGTGGAAGTGTCATTTCTCAAACCTTCTCTTCTCACAACTGGTTCTAGAGACGCTTGCTTCCGTCTACAAAAGTAAAAAAAAAAGGTCAAACAAATAGACAATAATATAGGTACAAGTGGCAAGATGATGGGGTCAGGTAACTGGTGGGAAGAGTAAAGGTAAAACAAGAATTGAAAGAGTAAAGGTGAAGAATGAGTACTTGGTTATCTCGATCGCCTCATTGATTGATCGGTCATAATCATCTAAAAAAATGATATGTAATGGCTTAATAAAATAGGACAAAGCACAACAAAATATTAAAAAAGATTAATCTTACCAAAAGTGTAGGACACTTGTTTTCTACCACGAAGGGATCTGCCTGGACCAAATCCGTCTAGAATCATACCATCTAAGAGAAACGCTTCTCTATGTTGTTTTTTTAGCAGTTTCTCTTTCTTCTGCAACAATAACAGAAACCATGAATGAAAACATTATAACATATAATCAAAGATCTTTATGCAAGGATGAATCTAAACTGGTGTTAAGATTTGTGTTTTGAAAGTGATTCATGCTACTACTTGTAGCTGCAATAACCAAATTTTAAAAAGAGTTATGCTTCTGAATGAGTTTCAGACTAGCTGCAGCAATACTGAGTATCAAAGTGTAAACAAAATTATCTAATAACCCCTTGGTTTGACCAAATAAGCTCTTGGATCATCAGAAATTTGTCAAACACTCTACACTGACTATCTTATTATCACCGCTTAAAACGACAGAAGCACAAACAAACACCAGCTCTCAAGACTGCTACAGTCTGTTCTATTTCAGTTGGTTCTGATTAAGATTACTTGAGATCATATAATCACTTTCATATGCATACAAACAGACTCTAAGAGAATGAGCTCTGACAATTAGGGCAAGTTAAAAAGATCAGATTACCTTTTGAACTTTCTCAATCTCCGGAAGCATGTCATTTTTAAGTTTCTTCCCAAGAGAAGACTCCATTCTGTTTTTGCTGGAAAATAGCTTCTCCTGATGAAACGTAAATGAGATGTTTAATCAGAATTATTAGAGGTGGTAATTTCGAACCATTTATTTATAAACATACTTAGGTCTAATGGGTCACATGGGTCGAACAAGTCAAAAGTGTATTTTAATGTGTAAAAGTCCTAGGTTATTTGGATAAAGGTTCACTACTGTTGAAATAATATATGTTTTGCAAATATGTATGGTACCATTGCCTATTTATATATAAAAAAATAAAAAAATGATTTATTTTTTTGGACAAAAGTGTTTTGCGTCGACCCAATCCGACCTGATTCAGCAAAAAACTTACCAGCCTCTTATTCACCATCTCCAAGGAAATTGTTAAATCATTAAAAGTTGGTTTTTGTTTTAACTTTCAACGTTTTCTTTTGTTATTTGATACTTTTATATTAGTGTCTTAGCATAAGAGAATGGAAATAGGTGAGAAAATCAGTCATAAAACTTACAGAAACATCTTGAAATTCATCCAGATTAGTTGAAACCGTTTCCCATTGGTAAGAAGAAAACGAGTGTACATTTTTCCCCTTTCCTTTTTTCACCTCAACTTTTCTAATTTCACGGTACAACCTCTGACCGATGATAGGGTCATCTTCATACCTTTCACCAATATATAACATACAATAAGTCCACATCAAATGCAAAAACTAACACCACTAAGTGTCATCTAAATAAAATTATTTATTTTAACAACCATCATATTTGCTTCTAATTGCAGATAACTATCATTCAACTTGTAAATGTACATACAACCAAAAAAAGGCGTGTACTAAGAATTTTTTTCTGACAAATCATTCTTGCAAAGTGTAGTGTTCTTTTTTGTGGATTTTTGCATGTATAATGGTTTGTTTGCAATGAAAAGTATGAGGTTTGAGAAGTAAACAAATAAGCAAACGTACAAGTAATATCCCACTCGTAAAGTATGATGGTTTGAAAAGTAACGATCTTAAATAAATAGATGAGTAAGAGTTATTGGTATATTACCAGAAAGAAACTCCATGAGAATCACCACCCGTACGTTCTTTACGAAATGCAGAAAGAGGAACACCGTGTTTTATGGAGTCATCTATATAGCTTCTGATATCATCTTGCTGCAAGAATGAAGGCATATACACTTCACCAGTGCTTATTGAAATTTATGTGATAAACAAAAATGTATTTATAGAAAAGGAGGACAACGAATAAGCACATGATTTTAGCAGTGAATGCACCAAGCATTATAAAAAACACCTGGAAAAAGACGGTTGACTTTCTGAACCATATTTTTACTGAAACTGACATCTTTCATATGATGATGCCAAAAGCACTAAAATTTACAAGAAAAACCACAAAAACTTATTGAACTATGCGAATGTAATTGCAAATTTGTAACATTGTTATACTGATATAATGATACTATCTGTATTTAAAATAGTACATTGTTGTATGAAGTAGTATTTATTACGCTTTTTCAAGAGAATAAAAGTTTATTTGGAGCACATCAATAAGAGACGAGAACTATGGTTTGAAAAATCAATCACTTTTAAAATATATTACCTCAACACGAATATCGCATAACGCTTTTAATATCACCACACGGACACCAGGATCAAGTGTCTTGTATGTATCAATTTCGGTCCTGAAAAAGAACAGTTGGAAATTACCCATGAGCATGATGACCACATACTATCATCCTAAAAAGAGGTGGCAATATGTAAATCACACGGGTCAGGGAACGAGTCAAGACAGGTTGGGATCATCAATGATGATAGATGTCATAAACACCCTGCTTATCATATTTTCTAGAAATATAAATGTTTTAAGAACTATCAAAAACCCGTATAAAACCAATAAAAACTAAAATTTTGAAATAAAATGATTTGCAAGGTTTGCACATTTTAAATAAATTTTGGGTGACTTTTTATATGACCAGCTCAATCTATTCACCTGCATCCATTTAAACCAATTTTTTATATACTTTAACCATTTAACATTAGGAAAAAATACAACCAAAATCAACCCATTACAGATAAATAGGTTGCAATTGCAGCATCTTATTCTAGATAAATGATAAATATAGCTTACCCATGCGATGCAATTATCGGTAATTCTCCTTCTGAAACCTGCAATAAAGTTCCAAAATTAAATTAGATAACTAGCAATGCTACATAGAACCAAAATGATTAACTTAATTTACAAAAGTACCCAATGCCACCAATCTCTTAGCTTTCGGCATAGAACAGTAACCCAAGTGTTTTGCCCTAACGCCATCCGAGTAACTGGAGGTATTGCCTAAACAAGAAAAAAAATAAAGTTAATGTTTATTGTTGCAACTAAGTGCCACGGTATGGTAAATATGAGTCAAGTTCACCAATTAAAATTGGAAAATCGCACAGGAGCCTCACAACCAACAAAGGATGCAAACTATAACCTTAAGAAACTTGGCAAAATGGGAAGGGCCAAATGGGTTGAACGGGTTGAAAGCAACCCAAAGTGTATGCAAGTGCTTACAACATCATAAAAAGAATTTTAATAGATTAGTATTTCTATAATTACAAATTTTGTAATCATACTTAATACATATTTTTAAAAAATAAGAAAAAAAGAACAAATAAATTATTTTGTGGGTCAACCTGACCCGTATTAAAACTACCCATTTTGAGTTGAAACCATTTTAACCTGATAGTCTGATACCCATTCTGCCAACTCGAATAAAAGAGGGTATGCACCCAAGTGCATACATTAATACATTCTTGCTTCCAAGCATTAAATTTAAACTTTCAATTTAATTGGTTTACTACTAGGTCTCGGCTACATCTAGTTGAACACAATGGCCAAAACACTTTCATATTAGGTTAAAATATGTACCTTTTCAATGTTTAAATTCAAGTGGTTCAAACGATTAACATCAATTAGTAAATTTAATACTAGCATGTATTTTTCTCCATGAGGTTATGGCAACATGCTAGTTGTACATTAAGGTTTCTAAAATTCATTCGGGTCCAAAGAGAAATACATTTAATGAATCTTTCATATAAAAAGACATGTCTTTGGTTGGCGGTAGGTATGTTCTATTTGAAGCCAAAAACACCCTCTCATACTCATATAATATAAGATACATAAAATATCTTGTAACTTTGATAATCGAGTAATTCACATGAAGTTCAAAAAACTTATCATGTCTTCAAACAAGGCAAGCAGGACCAATAACTACAACTAAAACATAAAAAATCATGTGTTATAGTACACCACAAAGAAGTAGAAAAACTAGCTTATTATTATGACTTGAGGAACCCGAATCAGAACTAAATAACAAGATAATTAAATTATTAGCAAGAGATGGCAGGTAACTTCAAATTTTTGTCAATACTCAATAATCAACTCACTCACAGCAACTCCTCACACAGTTCTCCAAATCTGATGACCTTGACCCTAAATAACTGGAAAACCGTAACCAAAATCAGCATTTGCAATACAATCAAAACGTACTATTGGCAACTTCAGGTAGCAAACTAGCAATAACACTCTAACCGCAGCCTACTTCTAGACAGTCATCATGTTTATGTAAAACATACTCCCCTAACTCAAAGATTCCCTAATAAACCACACCATTGAGCACAAGCAACCCAATATAGACCAACAAAAACAAAAGCCTGCTTGTTCTGTAAAAAGATACAATCTCTCCTTTCCCAAAAACCAAAACAACAAGCAGTTTAATCCGTAGCAACACACGTCACACGAGTCAAAACGTACCAACAAAAACACATTCAAACAATGTATTTCATGTAAAAATGCTTCACCCAGTATGCAGCACTAAAGATTCCAACTTAATGAACATCATAACTACCTTCAGCAAAGGAATATGAATTTCACCCAACGTATTGTTCGGCGAAATAATCGCCGTCTCAAGCTCTTCCACCGAGAATTCAGCTTTAATATTCAACAGAGGCCTAAAAACCTGCATCACAAAAACCACATTACACTACTTCACACCTCAATTACACACACACTTTCAATTATCTTTTGTCAGTTAAGCCCTCACATTCAAGAAGTTAAGAACAGAGGCCAACTCCCACATCGACCTAATATTCCACCGCGGCAACTGCGAAGCCTCAGGCTCTCCGACCAGCGGCGTAACGATGCTGCTATACGGATTCGGTGGCGAAGGCGGTTGCTCCTCCTCCTCTTCCTCCTCCTCCACTTCACGGCGGGACCTCCGCCGTGGCTTCTGCCGCCGTGAATTGGTCACAACCGCCGCTTCCGCCACCGCAGCCTCGTAAATTCTTGCAGCAGAGCGTGCAGTACATGCACGCGAAGGCCTTTCTCTCTTCACCACAACGTTTCCACCGTTTGCACTGTTCTTGATGCCCTCATCGGGTCGGATCGAAGACGAGGGGTGTTCGTCGGACATGATTGGGGGATCTTGAAGATTAAAGACTCAAGATTGTGGTTATACACGAAATCTACACATTACAGATCACTGGTTGCATTCGGGATCAATTATCACCAAGATTTTCTGATTTCTGATACTGGGTTTGAATAAAACATCAAAAAGATCAGAAATCGAGATCATACAGCATAGAAGTGTCGTATTTTCCCTCTCTTTTTTTGTGGGTTTGAGAGAGAAGATCAAGAAAATGAAGGGAATTTGTGGGTTTGTTGAAATTGAGGAGTTGGGGGGAATCAAATTAGGGGAATTGTGTGAGGTTTTGAGGGTTTGATGAATAATGGAAGTGGAGTGTGAGGAAGAGAAGAGAAGAAGATTAGGGCAAAAACCAGTTTCTGTTCGACAAAGGTGAGGGCTTTGTGTACGGGAACAAATTGAACGGAGGAACGACGACGTTTTGGGCTTTGTGATGACTTCCACTGTTTCAACTTTTATTTTTTATAGACCAAATTGTCCCTCTCTTTTGGGCTAATTCCTATGATCTTTTTCACTAGCACAACCAAGCAGATCAGCATGTTTGAAGAACTTCAGGCAATTTATTAGCAGTTTGATTTCTTTCTGCAATTGAACATGAATTGTGGTTGTTTTTGCTTGATTCGGTTCTGTTTTGTTGCTAGATTGATTTATTTAATAATATTAGATTCACAGCCAGTGAATAATGATGTGTCTAATTGTTGTCATTTTTAGAAGTTAACAAGCAATTGATTATGATATGTAGCTGAGTTGGTTCAGGATATGAAGAATGCTCAAGGAGATGAGGATTTGAGAAGTGACCGCTGTTTAATCTTTAACACTATAAAAATAAGATAGAAAAAATTACATATATTCTTTCTGTGCGGTCGAATTATTTGGTTGGACCACCATTGTCCGCCAATTTACTTGATTTCCTCTCACATGATAGGCCTGAGATGATTTGAAATATGCATGTTAGGGTTGATAGGATTTAACCTTTGAGGTAACAAACATAGATATATGTCCCTACGATAAAGTTTTGAAGCAATGATGTTTATTGACAAAAGATATTAAATCAAGTATAAGTTTTTACGAGTGAGGGTTGTAGTTTTTTAAGAGCTATAGCATTGAATAAGCCTCCATGTTTTACAAAATATGGCTATCGGGTGAATGTTTCGAGTAAGAAACAACATGAACCTAAAACAGAAAGTGATCACATATGCTTGCCCGCATTGCACGAAACATTAGATGACTAAATATCTACCTTTCAAACAAGCCTTGGGTTACTGTAATATCACAAGATTTTTAATTTTATATCAAGTGAATATTGAAATACCCATGTAATATTGTAATGGTGGGAGTTCGTAATATATATAAATCAAAATGGACCAAGAGTGTGACAAATCATATTTAAGGGGTAGCATACAGAAATATTACCTTGAGATAAAAAAAATGTCATATATTTAACTTGGAGGACTGATTATGGACCGTAAACAAACTTTATAGTAATCATTACCCCTCCTTGTGAGGTTAAGAGTTCGTATCCCGTAATAAGGTATTGATGTGATATTACGAGTAGATTAAATTGTTGTTTAAAAAAAGTAGAACAAACTTTATAGATGACTTGATGATTTGGGGAGAAGTCATGTATTTTCTTGGATGCGTTTGGTATGCAAGAATTTGAAGAAATTTAATGGAATTGGAATTTAAAGTCAAATGTGTTTGGTTGGCAAAAATCTGATGTAATTAGAATCTAAATTTTATTCTTAATGTGTTTGATTGAGAAAAGAATTGGAATTAAAATAAATTCCCTCGAATTCCTTCAAATAATTTGAAGGCCCCTGCCACCGCCCACCGTCGTTGCCTCCGACTGTCGCCACCAACCGTTTATTCGCCGACCCCGGCAGGCACCCGCCGACCCTTACCGGTGACCGCCACCGACCGCCCAAAACCGTTTGACGCTCCGCCCACCTCCTGCTTGTCGCAACCCAAACTCACTGACAACTGATGGTGCCCACCGTCGTTGTCGACAATCCACAATTGTCGCTGACAAAGCCGGCCACAGACAACCGGTCGTCTCCATTGACTGCGCCCGCGCCCAAACACCAATCGTCGTCGCCGACCGCGTCGACTTTGGACGCGCTCGATAGCAACTGTCGGTTTTCGGCGGCTCGCGTGATCGGTTAATGGTGGGGGGTACTGTCGGTTGTCAGCGGCGGGTGAGGTCGTGGATCGCGGTCGATTGTCGGTGGCCAGAGCGACGCACGGGCAGTTGTATGTCATGGTGGTGATCGGGAGTAGGAGGTGGTGGCGATTTTCAGTGAGTGAAAAATTCAAATTCCTTTATGAGTGTTTTGTCACTAAAATGTATTTGGAATTGAAATTCCTTTGATACATTCTAATTCCTTCGAATTCTAAATCATTTAGAAAATATGAATTCTAAATCCAATTCAAATTCTAACACATTCCGCGATCAAAATGCCTCTTAGAGTCAAGCGCAAAAGATCAATTAAACAACATCAAGACCAATTGGAAGTAATCTTAAGGCTCAAAACCATGTTTGTTTGAGATTTTAGTGGGTGCCTGTGGGTAAAAGTTAAAATCTAGAAAGTTGTTGCATTTATGTTGTCAAATGGGACACATAGCCTAGATGGAAATCATAAACATTAATTTTAATGAATAAACCATATTAACATAACTGGTGTCTTGTATTCAACTAGAGAATGTATGTAAAATTTTGAAATTAATTGAAGAATCTTTAGGTTTTTAAGTTATAAAACATCTTTTTAGATGTATATGAGTTAGTGGAATTGACTAGTGATGATCATACTTTAGATACGGCTATGTGAGTTTTGGTGGGATTTAACCTAAATTAATTAAATTTAGGTGGTTTTAAAATGGAAATATTATTTCTGTTTATTAGAGATTGAATTAATTAAAGTAGTCAATATGTTAGAAAACTTAAAACTTTTTTAATTAAATATAGAGATCTCAAATAATGTTTTTTAAATTTTACCATTTCTCATCCACAGTCATCTAAAACGTTGTAACATTATTCAAATCGTTGAGAATCATGCTACCATTTGCAATTACAAAGAATCAATTTAAAGCAATGTTCTTTCTTTATAATTATAATCTGGTAAGTTATATCGTGAAAACAACCTCCTACGACACGATGAGGAGTTAGCAATCGATTAGGTAACTAGTTTGATTGTATGGAGCAGTTTCTATCACTTTGTTCTCCATTAGACCTTAGCTATACTATGCATTTGTGTTAATCAGGTTGGAGCTCGTTCACTCCTTTGATTAAAAATATATAAAAACAAGATCGCACATAATTCATGGATGATGAATTTTATATTTTGTGTGTGAGTATCCTAGGCATGTCTATTCTTTCACGGAGAGAATATACTCTCTTTCAACTTGCACTTTCATTAATTTTTTAAAATTTTAATTTAAGTTGACTAGTTTCCTTTAATACTATAATTATAAAAATATTTTTGAAAAATCTTTACTCAATTAATTTTCCTACTCTCTCTCTTATATTTTTTCCTCCTAATTAACAAGTTATCTACTTGTATTGTTTACATCTATTTCTTACTTGTTATATAAGCCACATTATTTATTTATTTATTTTGCTTTCAAATAAGATTGGATATCAATCTAAGAATGATTTTCATCACACAAAAATTATAAATAATTAACAACCACCCATTTTTGGGAATTTCCAAATATATAACTGGAAATCCAAATTACATAGGCCTTAAAGGGATGTAACATAAATACACAAGACTATGCATACTACACTACCTGCCTTAATCTAGTCATCATGTCCATCGTTATACAACTTTTATGTTGTTTATGTTTTTTACCGCAAACACACATTACTTTATACTTACTCTGCTCTTGAAATTAACCCACTTACACTCTACATGATTGAACCCACAACCATTTGACGTCTGAGATGTTTGGATATGGTTGTTATTATACATAGATTCCATGAAATGGTATTAATACCTTGGTTATCTTCTATTAGTACCTTGGTCATCTTCTTTCATGTCTACATATGTTTATCAACGTTTAGTGTTATGGAAGCACGAATAGATTTCATCGTGGCGGTGTACCGTTTCTTCCTCAATAATCAAAGGTCGAGACACCAAAGAGTTATAGTTGGAGTTGCTTGATTTATATGTTTCTTGAAGCCAAAAGGCATTAACATATGCATTAGCATTGTTGCGTGATGAAATTTGCAGTGCAGTAGTACCAGGCTGTAACATACCATGATCAAAGCCATATGACAAAGTTGTTATCACCTGTTGTTGCTCATAGTGTTGTTTATAAAAAGCAAGCCAATTAAGGACGCTATGCAACTCCTCCTCAGCTTGTCTTATTTGAAACTGAAGGTCACATATCACATTCAGGCAGCCATAGACGGGGAACTGGTCTCGCATGTTAGCCTCGTAGATTATGGACCGCATGGCCTCTGCTTTGTGGTCTGGGTTGATTTGTTCGAGTATTCTTAGGATGTTCCTTACACCAAACAACTTGTGTGCATTTCTAAAAACTAAAGGGTGTTCAGGGCGAAAGTGTGGGGCGAGTGCGCACTCTGGTGTGCACCGCTTGCGCTGGTATTTGCAAGCAGCACAGGCTTGGTTGGCGGCAGCACCCTTGAGGGTCGTCGTGTGTCGTAAAAATGGTCTTAGAGGTGTGTATTATGTGGGAAGATAAGTAGACCATGTAAGCTATATAGAGAACAATCAAGTCCTTGATCATTTAGGACAACATGCATTAAATTGTACGAGGCATTAATTGAATTTAAAGTTATATCACATGTCCAGAAGCGAGTCACTTTTATAAATACACCAACCCACATCACCTAGATAATTCAGAATAAATTGTCACCTCATACTCGGACCTATAACATTTGGTTGGGATGAGAACACCATTTACCACTACGCCCAAACCCCCATCCATCTTGTACACTAAAATGAGCTTTACACTAAATACATGTGTATCGATTATATTTACGATTCTCATAAATACAAGCTCATATATGTACGTAAGTATGTATGTATATGGGTGTGTATATATGTACAATGGTGGTGAAGCGTTCTACAATCACCCAATTTCATATTTGTCGGCACCTAATTAACACAGCGTCTTCAGGTGTTAGGTGATACGATGTCATGGTCATAAATTCATATTGCTGATCGTTTATTCACAACCCCATATGAGATTCCAACTGATGAAAGCTTAAAATGGATACCAAGTATACCTACATATCTCCACTCTTGATTTAATTCTTTCCCCGTGAAAATTAAGTAAATAATATTCGGTAGTAGTATCCGTAAATAAATAATAATAAGATTACTACGGTTCAGGTTGGTTCTTAACAATTTCAACCCAATTTCAACTTTAAGATTCAGGTCGGTTTCTAACTAGTTCTTGTCAAATTAGTTTTAAAATGGGTTCGGGTTAATATAGGTTCCGTTTTATTATGCATCGCTACTAATATCAATCAATATTGTCTGCTTTATCCACAAGAAGTTCATGAATTCATATATTGTTGCCCACCGGGAAACTTCTAAGGAGGTCATCATTTATGGATTGCTCACACCCAAACACACTTAGTTATAAGATTTTCTTATCATTCACAACTGGTACGTGCAAAACATGTTGGTGGTATACAAAGCGAGACATTCTCTCTCTCATGTAGACAAATCAGACGTAATTACGTGATGTTCGCCTAAGGTGTCGTACCAAATCAATTTCTAGAAAATCAATGTTGATATTTGATTGAAAGAAGTTCTTTTGAAGTCTTCCTAACATATTTTAAAGTCTTGAAATTGTGTAATACTTAAAAACCATTTAAGTTTTGGCACAAGTTTTTATTTCAAAACCATATACAAAAGGGACAACTTTCTAAAATAGTAACTAAGTTTTAGGATTGTTTTAATTAAGTAATTCATAAACTTTTTTATTCTAATCAGGTTATTTACAAATTTTTTGTCCTAATAAAGTCACTAAAGTTACAGGATTGTTCTAAATAGGTAATTTATAAATTGCAAATATTTTACAAAAAATTGTAATATTTAAAAAATTTACAATATTTATAAAAGCCGAATTATTGAAAAAAATTTGCGAATTATTTAAAAATATTAAAAAAATATAAGTAACCTAATTGAAACATTAATAAATTTTTAATAACTTGGTTGAAACACGTTAAAAGAAGGTTCATCTCTATCCTTTTATTGTCTTTATATTGGTTCTCGTGCTGTATATTTTTCATGTTGGTGTTGTGGGCTGTTGTTACGTTATGGGTTGAAGCTGTGTTGTGAGCTGGTTGCTGGATTCGTGGTGGGCTTGGGCTTGTAACGGGTTTTTTGGGCTTTTGGTGGTGGAGTCCTATATTAAAGGAGAGGGTGAGAGAATGTTGATTCATTCAATCTCTCAACTCTCTCTCACCGAAGCCATTGTTGTTCTCTCTCATATTTGATTAGGGTTTCATTTGTGGATGATCCATTTTCTCTTTGTTCTAGTATATTGATTACATCTGTTCATTGTATAATCTGATCATCATAACGATGATCTGATTCTTCTTGTTCATCACTCGTGTATTAGTTTGTTTCGAATTGAGATTGAATCTATAATATCTTTGGGTTGTTTTCTCTGATAGAACAAATTAAAATATAAATGACTTACTTGAAATACTTTTAAAACTTATTTATTATTCTGTTGAAAATTACTTTTAAAAAGAGCTGTCAACTTTAATGTTCTTTAAAATGTCAATTACGATTCAATTTTGAGAACTTGTTTAATAACTAAAAAAGACAGGAACTTTCAAAAAAGAAATAAGTGTAGTAAAACAAAGGTTGATGCACCCTGTCACGATCTGTTCGTTTGTAAAAAGTTATTCTTTCAAATTATTTGAGCAAACATTCTCCTCAAATCAAACCCACACCATTGCAAGCTAAAACTAAGTACACCGTAATCTCTAACTCTTCAACTTTTTTCATACGCTACAATCATAAGCTAGCAAAAGAAAAGTGTTGCATGTAATACAGTTTTCAACACTTGAGTTCTAACTTCTAATGTATGAGTGTTACTCCTACCAACATTGAGGGACTTGTGAGCGGTCATCACTCTCATTATCAGTGAGAAGATAGAGTGTTGATTACTGTCAAACATTAACAAGACAATATTGGTGATAGCTAACCAAGACAAGCGTGACCAAAAGAAGTGATCACTAATTCACTATATTGTTAGCGAGAAGCTCTAGAAGTTCTTAAACAAACTTTTGGTGAAGATGATGTGAGATGGATTAGTCAAATATAGATCTTTGCATTCATGATTGCTATTCTTTATATTTTAACAACTTCATTATTGTCTTGCAATCATCAAGATCTTAACAAACAACATAAAACCTCTAAAGACTGTTATAGTCATAGAATTCATTTCCTTCACGGAAATAGTTCTACACAGTTCTACATTAAATTAACAGATTAACTCATAATACTTAGTTAAACATATACGTATAAATATTTTTAAAAAACTCATGACTTGTATAATTCATCAATCATAACAGAATCAGTACATTGTGCCAGACTCCCAATTTATGCAAGATACCAAGTTACCAACATCCATACCACAAGCAAAACAAGATCCCTAGCCACAAAAGATATTTCACTATCTCTGTCAAATATTTTATCAACAATTAAATAAGAATACAAACATCACTAACCGCTTCATGTCATCTCAAATATAGTCCAAGGTATGGACCACGCATCAACGCTTCATAGTATTCTAATTATGTTCACGTGACTCCTAATCTCAACTAACAAATGTGATTCATCCAATCCCATACATTCAATATAGAGTGAATCAGGTCTTGACTACTAATCAACGTATCTTCTAGTGAATCTAGGAAACAAAATTTCATAGAGGTATAACATTTAATTATGTCAAAGAGTCACCCCCGTGTTCAAAACCACAAATACATCAGGGCTAAGGATATTTGGGATGTCTTGCTGAAATCACTTTTACAAGTGATGTGTAAGAGTCATGCCCATTGTTATTCCCCACTAATTTATGCTTGCACTAACCAATCTTAAGCCAACCTCAGTTAACCAGTCCATGCTAGGTTCAGGGGCCAGCCTGGGACTAACATCCCAGACGCATAATCGCCAGTTAAACCAATAATGGGCCTTGAAACTGGGGGAAAAGGCATTACATGAAACATATAAATGCACCATCAAAAACTAGGAAAAAATATCATTTAAAACCGAGCAACTAATTATGTCTGAAAGTTTGGGAGACTGAGAACACCTGAAATATGTTTTGAGTTAAGATGGCACCAATATAGCACGTTTGAATATTTAAGTCGAGTTTTGCAGTACAAAAATGAGCACACGCGCTCTTCTTACCTTTTTCTTGTCCACCGATTCGATTGGTTGAAGTAATATCACAATGGTCAAACCCCAAGTCAGAGAGTACACAACTGAAGGCCGCAGAAGTAGGAACCATGGTGCGCCCATAAGTAACCATCGGATACTGATCTATACAAACCTTTTTTAACAGCGAAAGCCCATCTTCCTGTTTCTGATTAACTCGGGCTCCAACCAAAAATGCTTTCTTGGGCAAAGGTAACCCAAAAATAGAAGTCTTCGCTTTTTTGGAGAACGACTTTATAATAGGTAATAATACTAAAGCAGATACTAATACGAGCTGAGTGATGAAGACAATACTTTGACTTTTGCTGAGTGAAACCATAACCATCTGAATGTATGGGCGAAAACTTCTCAGAAGGTCAACTCTTCTACAAAATTTCTTTATAATACAAGCTTCCAGAACAACATAACTTCTGAACCAAAACTGCAACACTTTCGGGTTTAGGGCTAATTTACAGCTTCATAAAAAAGAACCTGAGGTTGCAAATGCCCCTTTTCACACATTGAAACTACATCTTCCCATCTTCCAACAACCTATATAATTCAATATTACTAATGTGAAATATCATCCAATCATATATCATCATACACCATAACTGATTGTATAAAAATGTGTTACCTTCACTGTTTTGTCATCATACATCACCCATCGTTGATGAACATGGCTGTATGCAAAGCAATGATAATGCTGTCCATAATAGCATACCTAAATTGCCAGCAAGGAGAAAAGTTATGAAAACAAAAGCCGTAGAACAAGTGGTTAAAAAAAACCACAAGCATTTATGTTTAATTAAATGACTATACATATATATTTCCACTTATAATAAACTAAAAAATAAAATAAAATACTCAACTCTAAAAGAAAATAATTTTAAGATTGATGTGTTTAAAGATCTATACCACTGAAACCAGACGTCGTGTGTTATTTGGATCAAGTCCACGATAAAGTACACTTAAATCAATTTCGGTAGATAGTGCAGCCAATGTCGCCTTTATGTCTTCTACACTTTCACAGGTGTTTTGCCAACCAAGGACTACAAACAGAACAATCATATGTTAGTTGTTAACAGAGGTGCCAATTTGACTTAATTACCTATACATGGGTCAATTGGGTTAGGTCAAACAGTTCAAAAGTCATCCAAAGTGCATTCATATGCATATTACCTCCGAAATTACTTTAGTAGAGAAGATTGGATTGCCATTGTAACCATTGGCACATCATATATTTATATAATTAAAAAAATCCTACAAAAGCATTAGTGGGTGGGCCCGCAGCCTCTAAATATCCGGTTTTGACCCATTGCCCAACCAGCCCATGCTGTCAACTCTAGTTTATGAGTAAACCTGTTGTGAAAACATGAGGTGGATTAGAAAGGATGTGATGAATGTAATTAAGCTTCCCACAACCACCGTCTTCAGGATCACAAGTTAATTGGTGATTCATCTCAACGAGATTTAAAAGCTCATCAAAAGAACCTTCCGGACACATGACCTGAAGGGGTAAAATAGTAAAATTTATCAGCGCATAATATTTAAAGTTCACCGAGGAAAATTGAGCAAATGGGCAGAAATAAGAAACATGCCTTCATGGTTCGAAGCGCATTGGCATTGATTTGATGAAAGAAGGATGTGTATTTCAGACTCCTAGTTTCTAACCCACAATTATAGCAATTCATCCGTTCAAAAATGTCCATTCCAAAAAGGGAATGTGCTGTACAAGATTTATTTATACACTCCCAAGAGCCCATTGTGTTGCTTTCCATTTGTTCAATATCAGAAATGTTAGCACCGGACGTAAATGACTTATGTAAGCAATCAAATATCACTCCCAATACTTCAGAGGCATCATTCATTTGTCCCTGCCACATCATAGCATATACCATATAATAGGGTTGGTAATCTCCAAACCATTAAATTGTGAATGGGTCAACTTAAGTCGAACAGGCAAAAACAAGTCAAAAGTCGCCCAAAGAATTAAAAATAAGTTTATGATTCTAATAATATGTTCTTTAATTCTTTATAAAGTATTTAGGGTGCAACCCAACCCAACACTTCAACCAGTACCAAACTACCAATATTACTTGTTTTGACGTGTTACCCAACCGCACACTTTCCACCCCTAGTGTGCAACCTAAAACTTAATGTGCATAAGAGCTTAGCAGACACATATAACACATAATTTTGTTTGTGACCAAAAAAAAAGAAAAAAACCCTAAAAATGAAGATTTAACCTATGATCAAGGTGAATAGACATACTTCCTGAAAGAAATTACTGTCTGGATACAAGTTGCTAAGAGCAATCCGAAGAGAAGTAGGGGCAACAGCTTGAACTCTTGTATCAGCGGAAGCAGAGTTTAAAGCACTAAAAATGTCATATAAAGCACATGTAACACATGGATCGCCAACATGAAGATGGCCACAAGTAGATGTGCCTAAAAATTCCTCCCGGAAACGTCTCAAATGCCATAAAGACTGCAGTTTAAGGAAAAAGTTAAAAATGTGAGATTTAAGATGATAAGAAAAGATAGGTAAAACTTGAAATTTGAAAAAATAACCTGTATAATAACATTTAAAAAACAGTTGTATTCACCAACTTCATTCTTCAGGCCTGTACCATATACATCATTTCTGTTTACATTGTCTGGATCGACTTCAATAGATGTAATACAAGAGTCTTCCCCTTCTATAAGCATATCGTCGGGCATCATCAATCTAGATGTTGAAGAATATTGCTTGTGCGAATGAAATGCATCTGCAAATGTTTAAAGTAAATACCAAAATTAAAGGAAATTCAGAAAATGTTTCCTGAACATAACTAAAAATTGTACTAAAAAGAGTAAATGTTTCAACATGCATACAGGCACACAAGTTGGACTAAATATGCTTACATGCATGACTCAGAGGTGGCCTGTTTGATCCATTTACTCATAAATAAGTTGATCCAGGTAGGTTTATTTTTAACGAGGCAAATGGGCAAATTAAAAAATTAATTAAAAAAGGACACCTGTTGAAAGTCGCTTTGAATGTGCTTTCATCCACTCGCTAATCTTTCACGGAAAAACATTTTTTTGGGACGAAAGTAGTTCTGGGTCTCAATGCAACCCAACCTATCTCGTTTCAAACCACATCAAAATTACTTGTTCCAATACGAACACAATATCACTAGTTAACCAACCCGTCCAACCTGCTTATTTTTCCACAATTAGCATAACTTCCAGATACAGAGAACAAGGAAGATAATTTTCCAAAAACAGAAAAAAGAACATAGATGTCCAAAGATCCAGAACAATTTGTCTAGCTGGCAACTGACTAAATTAAGGGCTTCATCAGATAAATTACAACATAATCTTAGACACAGCATTAAGAAAAAACTCAAATTCTTCTGGCTTCCCTTAATAGAGGCTTAAGCATGTCATAACTCACAACCTCAGTCTGTCATATCTCTAGTACTCCTACAGATACCATAGCCATAACCATATCCCTAGTACTCATACAGATACTTCAAGTTCATTCCAACTTAAGATATGAATTTTAATTAATTGAAACGGCCCAAATAAGATCAAACTATTACCATATTTTGTTATAGACTTATAGGTAAGCAAATAGATAAATACCAAGGCTCTGGCGGACAGCTTTTGATAGGTCAGCTTGGAACCTTTTTTCGTCATCATCCTCTGCTTGCAATATCAATGCTCTTGTTTCATGATCTCCTGAAGAAGTATCGGCTGCAAAGCAAAGTATAAATCATAATAAATAAGATGACAAATTGTAAGATTTTGATAAAGCACTTCTATTTGTTTAACGTCAAAAGTTTTCTGTCTCTCATTTCTACCACCCTCACATTCACCACACAGAAAGTTACTGTAGGGATCCCGACCTCCTTACTAAATTATACTCCAAACAAAAGAAATTAAAAGGAACAAAAAACAAACGCCCTAAATTCTAATGTAAAGAGGTCCATGAACAAGTCTATGAAGCATGAAAGAGATGTGATGAAACTTGAAAGTGCAAGTCTAGGCCCAATCCTACGAAAATTTAATAGTTTATAATTTATTCTCTTCAAATTAGAATGAAAATAAATTTGTTGCAATAGGAGCCAACTATGCAGTTCCGGACGATATTTATTGCTGAACTAATTGTTCTTAACTACATGCAAATTGCAGGGCGAGCATGTCCCTTGACAGGTGCAAAATGTTTAACATAAATTATTGCTAATTGTTGCGAATGTAGGTCACAATGTTCCAAGAAATATACTGCCATGAGATCACACCATATTCTTCTACATAATTGGCATAAGCAGGTGTTATCTCATATCTGTATTTGCTGTTGTTTCTTATTGACTGAAGCTTCTTTCATTTCAGATTTTTAGTTCTAAGGCATCCACATTAGACCATGTATTATTAAATTTTAGTTTTAAAACCAGATCAATTCTAGGAGATAACAATATGAGTCATTGGCACACCCATACAACCCCCCCCCCCCCCCCCCAAAAAAAAAAAAAAAAAAAAAGAAAAGAAAACACACAAGACATGCATACATATATATTTTTCACCTTGGAGACGGTCACTATGTATAATTTGTCCAAATTCAGTAGTGTCTTTTGTAGCTGGCATCGGTTGCTGTCTTCCATCAATTACCTTGGTAGTATTTTTTTGCCGCCTACTTCTTCTTCCTAGCAAACACAAAATATTTGTAGTTTAATCAGTATTAGGCTACCCTTTCTCATAAAAATACATTTTGAAGTATAAGCACAATCAATACCAGTCCTCTCCAAGATTCCATCTTCTGGAGGGCTCTGAAGTCCGTTGCTTTGCTTCATGGGTTCCTAGAAGATAAAAATTGTAAGACACCTCATACACCATGTAACTTCATTTACCCAAAAGTAATCATTTTAATGCTTTTCTCATAGATCAGCTCTAAATTTATGGAAAAAGGAAAGCATTAACCAAAGCTAACATCATTGCAAAGAAGCTCACCATGCTCATTGGTGTCATTCTTGAGCTATTTTTATGTTGCTCCGCAAGATGTCTTTGTTTAGCTTCATCCTCAATTCTTCTTTGATATTTTAACGTCTCCTCAAGCTTCCTTTCCTCAGCTTCAAGCTCAATCTTTCTACGCCTTGCTTCATCTTCATGCTGATGGAAAACACCAACTTCAGCCACACTTTCATTCGCTTGTTCATCTATTGCAATTGTAGCTGAGGAACTGAGAAAAACAGACATCAGCACAAGGATAATAAAGTGATGTTCATAGTGAACATCAAAGCATAGTAAAAATGCCACATACGCCATTTCTCCAATCTCATTGGGCAAAACATGTGATTCACCAGTGTTTGTAGCCTGCGCATGTAACAATGTATTCTCAATCTATAATCTAATAACAGATAAAGAAAAGTTATTGGAATATATATGAAACCTTGGAATCCTTTGTTTTTCTGTATTCCTTGTTCTTTCTTTTATCCTTCAATTTATCATTAAGATGCCTTGGAATATCACCAGACCCTTGTTTAGAATCTAGAGCAAGTTCAGCCAAGAAAGCTTCTCTGGCAGCATCTGATTTCTCTGTGGCATCTTTCTCTGCTAAATTCTCTAGGTGTGCCTAAAAAAAGATGAAAATATGTAAAGAAGCATATTTGCACTTCTAAGCACACGTATAGAAAATTGTATACAAACCTGCAAATATGATTTTACAAGAGGCACAACTATGAGTCCAAAATCATGAGCACACACAGGACCTAACTTCGCTTCCAGCTGCTGCATTCCAGAGAGATTCCGCATGATCCGTGCATCAATTTTGCTAAGCTGCATTTCTGAAAAAGTGAGATAAAGTGGAGAGACTGCACATAAGACTTTTGTATAAATACATATAATCATAAATTAAACAAACCTCAACAGACAACTGTTCTTTCTGTTTCTGGATTCCAATTTCTATGCAAGTATCCAACTGTTGGAGATAGTCATTCACCCTCCAATCTTCTTCACCAGATTCTAAGTCACATACATGAGAATTCACCACACCATATGTATCTTCAAACCTGAATTGATTAACATTGAAAGAGTCTACTTCTTTTAGAACATTTGTCAAGGCTTCCACCTCAAACCTATTAACACATGTAACATCATTGTCATGCTGAGTAATTTCTTCTCTCCGTTTCCTTAAAACAGACTCGTAACTTTGTCGAGCAAAATCAGTAGCATTCTCTCTTCTCTTACCTTCTTCTAGGCAGAGATCTTCAATTAGCTGCAATGCTTCCTCATAACTTATATGCTCCAACTTTCTATCACACAAGCTCTGCAAATGTGAAAATTCTTTACTGATTGCATCTATAATCTCAATCCCTTTATGCATCTTCTCATCTCTAGATTTAGTCCAGAATGTCAACTCTTCTTGACTTGTGGGACCCGAAAATATCCAGGACAATAGTGAATCATCATCATTATCTTGGCAGATGTTTGCATCCAACAAGAGACTTGAACCATCCTTCTCAAAACTTATTTTATCAGATAGTTCGTTGAGTTGTGTGACATTGCTAAACTCTTCTATAGCATTACCTTTGTCTGAATACCTACCTACTCCACATGAACGAGATAATTCTTGTAAGAACATAAGCACTTTTGTAAGCTCTGTTGCTCCAAGAAAGCATATACAAACAGGTGACTGTTCCACACTGCAGTTAAGAAGCTGAGGATGCAACTCCTCAACTGCAAACTGTATAACTTTGGTAAGATGACTAGCTGCAAGACATTTATGTTTAATAAGTAAGTGGAATAAAGATTTTATCTTTTCAAGTAGCTCTGTTCGCTCAATGTCATCAGATAAAGGCCAGCTTTCAGGGTTGAAATATCCCTTACAACCTTCGCTTTGCTCACATTCCATTGGTACACAGTCAGCACTATTGCCATTCTTTCTGCTCTCTGCACTTGTGCCATTGCAACTAGCCTCATATTTCTTATATTCAACTGATAAACCCATGCATCCTCAAAGCCATAACAGTCACTAAAGCGGCCATTAGCTAACTCTGAGTTAGTAACTGGAGAATTTGATCGCAACTCAACCATTCTAACAGCAGCATTGACGTCCAATGCTCTCCAAGGATAAGTCAGAAGCATTTCAGTCCACTCATTATCAACATTTGCAGGCAACACTGCCTGCAACTTTGGCGATAAACTATCCATGTGCTCCTGTAAAATGTGCTGCTTGTGCAAATCAGGCTTGACAAATTTCTCACTGCATCTACAGCACATCCAGAACCTCCAACCATTATTACCCGCACCAAGAGACAACGCTTCAGTGATGACTTCATATGCTAACCCATCTTTTAGCGATTTAAAATGGGTTTTAATATCTGATATCGTTATCTTGTACAAGTCTTTCTTCAAATCTGTACTCATTGACTTCCAATAATTGAGAACAGAATCTTTTCTTTCCGAAGTAGATGCACCCTTTTTCATTTTTCCACTTTTCCTGCGGTCACCTGTTCGCTGACCCGGCCCGGAAGAAGATTCTGGACCTTTATCTCCTTCTGTTTGGGACTGGGAAGACTCCTGTTTCTGCTGCAGCAACCTTGCTGCAGCCACTTTAACTTCAATCTCTTTCTTTCTTTCCTCATCTGTCTTACTCGCTTTCTTGATATCATTTGGCCTTCTGGCTTGAACTACTCTTACATCCATTGGGTCATCAGGAACCCTCCTAATAGGAATAATCCTAAACTTATCCTCCCCATTTCCTAAATTCCTCATCCAACTTGAAATAGTACCAAGACTGGCCCTCTGAAGCAAAGCCCGAAGCTCATTCTGCACATGTTCAATCCTAGCATCCGCTGCAGCAATCTTCTGCTGGCTCTCATCCTGCAAACTCTCCTTCCCAGGATCTATCGGATTCTTAATCATCAAAGCACGCTCACACTCACGCACCGAATCCTCATAATCCTTCCCCTCAACAGCCGTTTCATAAAGCAAATTCGCATAAAAATGAGCAAACTCAACCGAATTCGGGGACAACATCACAGCCTTCTTAGCAGACTCAATAGCGTTCTTCAAATGCCGCTGTTTAGCATTGGGATCATCAATAAGAGTAGCAACCTTAACGCACACAGTACCCTGCACTCGATGAATCAACGACAAGTAGGCCGTGTTGTCATGCTTCCCACACATCTCCTTCATTAACCTAAGGGCTTTCGTATGGTTTCCTCTTCGGAGTGCATTCAAAGCCTTCTCGCACTCAACTTTCACCCCGGAGTAACCCTCCGACTCAATCGCTGCCGAAACTTCACTTTGTAGGTTAATCTGTTGCACCTCAAGTCCAATCGACGAATCCGTGCTCAAATTTTGTTCCGTAGTGAGTAAACCAACATCCGCATCGTCTCCGTCGTTACCGACGGACGGAGGAGGATGATTAGCAGCAGATACCACCGCTTTGGAGCGAGTAGCGACGTTTCGCTTCTTCCGCCCCATACAAATTGCAGTTTACTTGAAAGCAAAACTTATTACGCCTAATTTCATACGCGATGATACATGGATAGATGTAGATACAAAAGGATGAAGAAGATGAGACTTACTGATTGATATCGAGTGAGCGATGAATGGTGAAGATGTGAGTTGGAATCCCGAGGTGAGATATGACGGTGGTGGTGGTGGCGGTGGCGGTAGCGGTGGTGGTGTTGGTGGGGGTTGGTGGCGTCCCACCGCAGCGATCGGTGGTGGTGTGTGAAAAGAGGGCTTTTTTGGTTAAATGTTAATCTCTCGGTGGATTTCAAATGTGGCTTTTGACATTGACCCCCTTTTGTTGATTCGCATATACCACATTTAACCTCACGACTCACGCCTCTTGGGTAAGGTTTTCCTGTCAATAATTGTCAAATTTGGTGTGTTGCATTTTTATTATTATGATGTGATTTGGTGTATCGATTATACGCGAAAAACATTGTTGTTAATAATTGTAGTTGTGAAATTAGTTTTAACATTTATTTTACGTGTTTTGGCAAGCCGATTCGATTACAATCAAAGTCACGTCGCCTAACGCATAGAAAAAACGACAAACTCTGGTCTCGTAAGACCGAAGAAAAAAATAGCTGATATTATAACCTATGGGTGGGTAGAAACTAATTTAATATTACTTTACTTTATCTTAATATATGTAATTTGGATTGATAAGGTGGAATTATGAAGAACTATTATGATTGGTGACATTGAAATTTTTGTTGGTAGACGACGTCAATTAATTGATTATCGAAACAAATTGATAAAATAAATAACAAATAAGTTTTTTAGAAATGTAATCTTGTTAGAGTCGTCTTTATAAGGTTCGTCCATCAAATCATATTAGGCTTTAATATAATGAAATTAGTCTTTATAAGGTTCATCCATCAAATCATATTAGGCTTTAATGTAATGACATTGGATGAATTGAGACGTATTTTGTAAATATTTAATTATCTTGGATAAATTTATCTTTGTCTTAAGAATGACAACTCTTAAAAATCCTTATTTTCTTTAAAAATTGGAAAGAAACATCGATCTAAACTAGACATATTTTTATATAACGTAGTTAATATGAGAACAGATAAAACGATTCACTTAAATTATTAATTCATAATGAATATAGACAAAAAAAGTGATCTTAAATCCAAGTGATTAGTTTTTCTATCTTTCTTTGAAAATTTTAATAATTGATATATTTCTTATAATCGTAAAATCAATGATTCATTTCTAAATCTTGTCCATATAGATCCTAACAGAAAATTATTGTGTTGCAACTTGCATTTTCTATTAAGAAAGGTCACGTGACCACAACCACAAATTAATAATCATAGACCTAAATCAAATAAAATAAGAAAAAGTACTAGATTATTAAAGGTAATTTGAAAATAAAAAATAAAGAAGAATAAACAGGTTTTTAGTGTTTTTTACTCAATTTCTAGCATTCATTATAGTTAGGATGAGTTATCCTATGTTTGGTTAGATATAGGCTATCATAAATAGTTGAAGTCATTCAATGGATATTGGTTTGATGCATTAATGGAAAACATTTAATATGTAGAAGGGTTAGGTTGTGCTCGTGGTTTAGAAGCACCAAACGGGGTGTTGAACCTTTAGGGGTTTGGTTGATAAAGTCTTGTAAGTTATAACTCATTCAAAAAGTATATTAACATGTTAAACTCATGATAATTTGATATTTGCCACGTTGTAAGATCATGTTTAGAAGTCTAGAACTGATTTTAGGTTGGAAAGGATTTTGTTAAGCTAAAACTATCAAGTATATACGCTTAGAAATACAAATTTATAATTTAAAGTTAGTAGTTACGTAATTTTAGGGTAAGAGGTCTTAAATTTACGAATTAAGTTCTTAAGTATATGGATTGTATTTATTAATGTATAGTCCATACCATGATTTGGTTTCATGTATAGTCTGTTTCGTTTGAAGACGACTTTATGTAGATACCAAAATGTCCCCTATAAACTATATCCCATTCAAATAATTTACAGAATAGTCTCCGTCAGCATGCATTTATAAGATAATTGATGTTGTAATTGATGGACTGGGATCATTATGTGTTCTTATATGTTTTTTACAGCAACATGCATTTTATTAATATACGCATAGATATAGACTAAGACTACTAGTCAAATGCTAGAGAGCCCGGAACCATGTATAAACACTAAAGACGCTCAAAATATCAAAATAACATAGTGATATAAATTAAGTTAAAAGCAACCTGATTTTTTCATTCTATGTTTTTTTTTTTCATCTGAGTTTTAATCCATAGAAAGCTCTTTTCTTACATGATTTTGTGTATGCTCTCTATTTTATTGTTGATTAGTTTATCATTTCTAACTCTCTAATGCACCCCAAAGTGGAATAAAACTGCATCGGCCATTCTCTTAAAGTTCAGATTTGAGATAGTTATTTGGATGTTCCACGCCTCCACGACTAACTTTCCTTTTATTTGAGGCAACCTACACCAATGATTCATTAACTTCCATACTTGATTAATAAATTGCACGAGATCGGTAGATAGGAAGTTGTTTCATGCCCCTATCCACACACAGGGCGGGGGTATAAATAAACTTGAATGACCAAACTATAACTATTGAGTGGCTAAACTATAACTTTCATCTTCTTATGAATAGTACCATATGGAGTAGTTTCACAATTGTTATTTATATCAATGCAACAAATGACTTCATCCTTACACGTATTTGTCATATAACTAGGACCAACAAATTTAAAATACTAAAGATTTTTTAACGAAAGACAAGTTTTCTCGGATTATGCATAAGAGAATATAGAAGCACAAAATTAATGTGTGGCTTCCATTGAATGGTGTAAGGTTCATTATTGCAACTACATCTTTGAGAAAGTAAGGTTAATTCGTACAAAACAATTGGGAAATACATCCCTTTAAAACTTGATATAATACAAACTTATGTTAATTATAAACAATAATAATATTAATTGATGCCTAATACATAATGTCAAGGTATCAAAAAATCTATCAACAACAACTTAAGCAATCACGAACAACAAATTAATCAAACAACAAATTAAGATAATACAAATTTTCGAATTCATAATGTTATTACTTAGAACAACCGGAACTACAAATACAGTTATCTTTAGAACAATAAATTAAGGTATCAAAAAATCAACTAATAGTTAATATTTAACAAAATTTGCCACCAACAAATTAACAATGAATTAAGCAGTTAGGAACCATGATCAATGGATTATCAAGCAATAAATTGAATGAGCCTAAAATCAAAGTAGTAAAAGGCTCGAAGCAAACCATATAATAAACATAATAATCAAACATCCAGACATGAAACAATATTGATTGAACAACTACATAATAAACAAGAAATCGAAAGTGACTAATCAAACAAGAAACCTGAAACTGATTATCGTAAGTCGTTCATTCCAATTTAAGATTTTGATTCTTACTACCATAACCACTTGTACCGTAACTCTCAAAACCCTACGAAAAACCACCCCGCCCACAACCACCACACCCGCTCGTAGTATTACTAGATTTAGGTAACGAATCAGCCATGTCGCCCATTGAATAGGCACTATTAGTTGCTGCCTACAACAAGTCAGTGCAACATTCTTTAAAGGAACATTACAATTGTTCCTTACTTGCCCCCAAACTTGATTCACACAAAAAATCTAACTTCATTTATTTAGTTATTTATTTTCAACAGAAACAACAATAAATTTATTTCTAAATTTGTAATAAACACATAGAAACAATACCGGGTCCAAATTCTTCAACTCACACTTTCTTCTCTTTTCTATTTTTCTTCCGACCCGGTGAATGTTCATCAGGATTCGAGTGTGTTGAGCATAGGTCGGGAAGAAGAGACCGATGTGACCATTTAACCACCCTAACCCGGCATTGTTCAATCTGCTTATCATAGCATCGTGCGAGCCCGTGCACCCTAAGCCTTGCCCCAAGTATTCATTAAGGCCCCTGGCAAAAAAATGGTGCCATAAACTGCTACGACGGATGTTGTATTCACAAGTCACAACCACCACCACCACCGTCTCACGCTGGTTTCGTTGATTCATGAACAACTGAATCGACCACCGGATAATAGCAAAATGGAAATGATCATGAGTTTATTACAACTTGCTCAAAGTCAACTGAAATGCTAGCGGTGAAGACCAAAAAGACCCTATTTTCGTCTCCCCTTGATTTAGCACCTGATAGAAACCATATCAGTACAAGGGGAAGTAAAATAAAAAATTCAAGCAGATTTCTAAAGCATATGATGTTTTAAGCAATATGCATCAGAAGATGAAGACTTTGTTGCCTTGTAATTTGCAGGGATAATAGACTTTGTTGCCTGTAAGTCTCTTCATCTTACCTTGTATAAGTTGTGAGATTGTTCATATTCATCTTTTCACACATCATTATTGAACTTGAATGTAGTTTGGGTTTTTCTTTTTAAAATGTGATGTCAATTATTTGCAATCTGTTTGGGTGAAATATTGCTATTAGTTTATCATCATTTGTGCAACTGGGTAGGAGTGTTGATGCATATTTGTAGTTGCAGCTTTATCCTTGATTGTTTTCCATTTAAATGTCAGTGATTTTGGACAGGGCTGTAAACGAATCGAACGTTTAGCAAACAGTTCGTGAATCGTTCGGCGGGGATTTCGTTTATGTTCGTTCGTTTGATAAGTCAACGTACATGAACAGAGGTTGCGTTCGTTCATTTATGTTTGTGAACGTTTGATAATGTGTTTGTTAACATTTGTTTGTGTTTGTTCATTTAAAAGTTATGTTTTTAATACTTATGTTAAGTACTTATTTATAAATGATAGATATTACATAATGTTTGTGATTTTAATTATAAATCAATATATAATGTTTAGTATTTGTTTGTTTTAGGACATTTCATTCATGTTCCTTAATGTTTATGAATATTTGTGTACGTTCGTTCGTCTTCGTTTATGTTCGTGAAGAGTTCATGAACAGATTTATTTTCTTAACGAACAAACACGAACAAAAAATCTCGTTCGGTAAACACTCGTGAACAATTTATAAACAAGTTATTTTCTTAACAAAAGAACATGAACAAGTTATTTTGTTGTTAAATTCATGATTCTCGAACTCACACTTGTAAATTCAGCCGACATGTAGGCTGCAAACGAACTGAACGTTCAGCGAACAGTTCGTGAACTGTTCGGCGGGAAGTTCATTTATGTTCGTTCATTTAGTAAATGAACGAACATGAGCAATTGTTTAGTTAAACGAACGAATATGAACACAAGCCGTATTCGTTCATTTATGTTCGTGAACGTTCGATAATGTGTTAGTTTATGTTCGTTAGTGTGTTCGATTATGTTCTTAATTTTTTTTTAGTTATTTTTATGACAATTATGTCCAGTGTTTTTAGATATTTATGTTACGTGTTTATTTATTTTTGGTAAAATTTATGATGAAAATATTGATTTTATTTTAAAATAAATATGTGATCATTTGTATTCGTTTGTGTTCATGGACTTCTTTGTGTTCGTCATATTCATGAACATTTGTTTGTTTTCGGTTGATTTTGTTTGTGTTTGTTTGCGTTCGGTAAGTGTTCGTGAACAGTTCATAAACATGTTCATTTTCTTAATGAACGAACACGAACAAAGAAACCCGTTTGGTAAGTGTTCGTGAACAGTTCATGAACAAGTTTATTTCTTAATGAACGAACACGAACAAAGTCTTGTTCGTGTTCGTTCGGTTCATTTGTAGCCCTACCAACATGTATATTGAAAGGAGAAAATTTTGTTAAGTTAGCTTGGTTACAGAAGTGGTACATAGTATGCTTTTAGTTTAGTATAATATAAAAATAATAGTTTTCTAAACCAGTTAATATGTAATACATTTTTTCCATTCCTTTAGATATGAAATTTTAGCTGACATATGAAAAATTAGAGATATTATCCTTCATATGAACTCGAGGTCAAGGGTTCAAATGGTATAAACAACCTTTTGCAGAAATATGCAGGGTATGAATGCTTACATCAGGTAGAAAATGACCCTCCCTCTAACCATGCGTATGCGGGAACCTTGTTCACCGGGTTTGGCCTCAGATTTGAAATATTAAATATCTAAGGAACTAATATTTCAAATCATGTTACTGTGTTAGTTTATATCAGGATAGTCAGGAAATACACATTGTTGATATAGGAAACCGACGCATTAGTTCCATGCCTTAAGATATTAGACACTTCATGAGGATGCTAACCTTTGATAGACAATAACCTAATCAATTAGGCATCCTGGGAGAATGGCCTAACGCCTCAATCTGCATTTTTTCTTTTCTATGTTGTTTTGCTAATACTAATATTCTTATTATTTTATATTTTTATATAAATTTTGTTGCAGTAACATTCAAATCGTTGAGGAGATGTTAATTATTGAAATACGACTCGATTGGACTAAAAGGGTATTAAAATAATTTCCCCAGACGGGTAACCAAGAACATGATGTCATCGCAGCAGATGTCATATTTATAATAGATGAAAGCTTCATGAAGTTTTAATATGAGAATGTAACAACTTAATAAAGGTGATATGATGATACACAAAATAAACCAGATACATGAAATTTGTTGTCATGTGATACGTTGTTTTTCATCCCTTTAAGTATGAAGTATTAATTAGCTGTCATGTGACCTACAGATCATGAGTACGAGTCATGTAAACAATCTCTTACAACATTGCAGGGTCAAGATGCATGCATTCAAGTCCAAAGAGGTCCGACACCCTCCCCCCTCGAGCCCTCATATATGGAAGCTTTGTGCACCGAGAACCCTGTTATACCAAACTATATGATTTTGAAGGAGCTATTACCCTATCACGTGTGACCTAGATTAATGGAGACCAGAATCCTCTTACCACCAAACTTGAACCAAAATCATGTTACAATGTTGGTTTTTCCAGGCATAGTTTGAAAATAAGTGTGTGATTGGCACATTAATTACATGCCTTAGGATGTTATACCCTTCATGAGCATGCTTAACTTTGATAGAAAATGACTAATCAATTAGGCATCCTTGGGGAATAGCCTAACGTGTCAGTCTGCATTTGTTGTTTTCTATATTGGTTTCACTAATACTATTACTCTTTTTATTTTATCTTTTTATGTATATTATGTTGTAGTAACACTTAAACCGTTTAGCAAATAGTAACTATTAAAATACAACCTGGTTGAAAAAAAACTTTTCCAAAAACGGTAACTAAGAACCTAGTGTCATAGCAGATTTCATATTTATAATAGATGAAAGTCTCATGTAAGTTTTAATAAGAGAAGGTAATGACTTAAATATAAATAAGGAGATCTTACTTGCTGAAGCACTCATTGGAACGCATGATTGAACTTGCGGTGCTGGTTGGAAGAAATATATAGATTCTTGTTACAAAATTGTTAAATTGAAATTGTTACGATATTAGTAGTTTCAAATGAATGTATACTGAGTTCAACTGAGCCCAGAAAAAAAAAACAAGAAGAAAATTGATAATTAAGTTTTACTTTAGGTACCCGACAAGGCTTACGACCTAACAGAAAACCAATTTGAAGTGAGTTGTTTGCAGCCAAACTGTGATTCGGTTTTCTTTATCAAGAACATAGAGGCACCTAATTGTGGTTTTTGGGAAGTACATATAGTCGTTAAATGATGTTGAAGAAAATGTGTATGGATGGGGCCTGGGCCTGGGCCTGGGCCTGTTTTTGGGTTGATAATTTACGGTTGGTTGGCTCATAGAATCATAACATTGACTCGGGGTTTGGTATTATGAACTAAACATGTGGGTGGCAAAGGCAAGATGGTTGGTAAAGGGTGTTGAAACCAAGTATTTGAATTTATGGCATGTTTTGAAGTTATGGAGGTAACATGAAATTTAGGAAACATGAAATTTAGGAGTTTTAGTTTAGTTTAAATGGGTTCAGGTTATTTTAAGTCGAACTGACGGGTAAGTTAACTACATAGGTCATATCTGGATCAAATTGGCGGGTTCATTTACTGATCAATCTAACTTGTTTATTTGCGTAACTTTTTAAACTTTTATGTTTTATGTAATAGTTTAGACTGAGATCAATATATAGAGTTTAAACGCAATTAGTTGATACACATTTTTACTTTTGTTTGTCGAGTAATTCTAGAGTATTAATATGTAGAACAGAACTTGAGGTTAAATGTGTCGTGTTCGTGCCTCTCTACAAAAACAACTGTCATGTTTGGGTTCATGTACTTGATACGATTCTTAAGTTTGTTTAGTTTTGACCCACTCAATTATACACTCGTCTCATATTACACCCCTAGTCAAAGTGGGCCACGCTAGGTTGGGCTTCTTTGTCTAATTCTTTATAAGCTTTTTATTAATAGCAGATTTGTTAATGTTAATTAATAAACAACATTACAAGTATTGCTAACTTTTAATCATCAATTTAAGAGATATTATGTCCTAGAAACATATAAAGGGTCCATTAACAAGTTTGAAATAAAATACAACCTAAATTGACTTATTAAGTGTGTTATCAATGTTTCAAGATTTGTTTTCTTGTATTCAAGGGCTTTTCACTTGGTTCAAAGAGTGAGGTTAAAGAAAGAGTGGTTGGTTAACTACTTAACCTTTACAAACTGTCAAAACTTGAACATATTCTTGGTGAACAACTATACCAAAACAACACCAAGATTGTAACATTTTTCTTATACTGTGTGTATCATATGCCACTTGATCTTGACCCATGTTTGTAAATGGTCTATCAAATGGCTCAAGAGTCAAGACCACATGCACATGATAGAACCATAATGAAATTGGTACATGTGATGCCATCTATGTGTATCTTTTATAAATCGTGAGTTGTAAAATCAAAGGTTGTCGTCCTGTAAACCAAAATTATATTTAATACCTATTATTTAACATTGCTAATAACATTTGTTTGTTTAGTGGGATAAAATAAGAAAGTAAGCTGACTATTGAAACTATGTCATACGTTACTCACATACATGGAGTTTTTTTTTCCTATATAGGTGTTGATAGAAAACTTAATAAATAAAATGGGTGATTTGAAAAATATTTACTAAAATAGATGTTTCTAAAAGCATCATGTTTCTCACTCTTAATCTTATTGTATAAAATATTCTATTTAAAAAATAAATTTTAAGAAATAAATAAAGAAAAGGCTTCCAACAAAATTGCAAATCTTTTTTACCGTACCCTGATAAAAATAAAAAAGTTTGTAATGATTTATAATTGTTATTAACGACTTTTTTTAAACTTATTTTAACACATTTTTTTAGTATAGAAAGCTTTTATTCCGTCATAATTATTTCTTTTTCATTTGACAAAATTATAACGCTTTTGTGTTTTAGTTATTTTAATAGTTTTTTCTTTATATTTTTTAAAAATATTGTTAGTTCAACTACATACTAATGACAAGTTGAAGTATTAAACTAATATAATCTATAAATTAAAAAAGCATTTCAAATATTTTGTAAACAAATATATCAAATCATACTTTTACACTCTCAAGAAATCTATAATCTATAAATATTTCATATTGTTCTCACTTACAAATATTTAAAACATATAGTAAGAAAGCAACCGCAGTGAAAAAACCATATAAATAGACAACGTTATTGTATATTCAGATTACCGTGACAAGTTAAAAGATCAAACTTAAAAAATACAATAATGCTGAATAAGTGTATCAGTTGAACATTTTGTCAACCAATGACGGAACCTGAAAAAAACGAAATCAAACCAAATTAGTTGTAAAAGCTGAAAAAATTGAAACAGGACGATTTCTAAAAAGTCTAAAAACAGAATTTTCAATTTTTGGTTTAGTTTGAACTCGAAACCAACACATGCACATCATGACCACCATTCAATCGTCATAAATAATATACTCGATAATTTTACACTCAATTTTAAGGAAGATATCTTTTATAAGTACATAAATGTTGATTTTGAGTGATCCATTATACCTATTTACCGGTAACATTTAATTTATTTTTAGATAAAATATAAATATTGTTTTTTTTTTAAAGAAAAGAAAAAAAAAGACAGTGCTTGAATCGATAGTTTCTTTTGACATTTATATTTCGAAAATAATCAGTGGTTGCTCTCGGAAACTATATGAGATGTTTCTTCTTTTTTTCATCTTTTTTTTAATTTGATTAGAAACAGGTTTCTTAACTTCTTAAAAATTTGTTCTTTACGGATGGAAATTTTTCATCTAATTAAGAGCGAGAAAAAGTAACATTTTAAAAAACATCTATATTGATAAATATTTCAAGAATCATCCTATTGGTAAATAAAATTTTCACCCACATCATTTTGAAAAAAAAAACAAAAAACAAAAACTCCACATACGTGTCTACTGTCCAGTATTGTTTATTGTTTATACCATATATGACAGTTCGATAGCTTATTACTTGTGTTTTACATAACGGACAAAGTAACTGGTAATATTTGAGAGTGGTCAAACACTTTTGACATTTTGTTTATCATCCAGTGCTTTTCCTTGAGTTAATATATATAGTATTTTTGAATACATGCTTGAGTAGCTTATATAATATAGTTAGATGTCTTTTCAAATTTTATAGGCATACTATCTTTTTAGAAAGACCAAGAGGTAAAAACAAATTCAACTACAAAACTACATATATGTAAGGTCTAAAGATTTGTTAATACAAACTTATATAAATTTAAAAAAAAAAAACTACTCGCTTTTTGGTTGGAGATGGCTTGAGGTGGAAAATATAAGGACAAATGAATGATTAGTGGAACGGTGAAAATCTTTTGGTGAAGAATAAAGGTGTTGCTAATGTATTAGGTGATGTTACTTGTCACGCGTCTCTCAAAGAATGATATGCTTGTGACTATACGTACTCTAATCCCCTCTACTGAATAACTGAACGTACCGCTCATGTGAGAGGAAAATTAATTTTATAATCGAATGGAGCACATTATGTTTAAAGAGAGGAGATACGTTTAGGAGTACTCGCGTGATATTCATACACTATGTATAGTCTAACTTCAGAACAATCACGCGTTGATGGCTCAACCCAACCAACAAATTCACACCTTACTCACTAATATGGCATCAATAGTCAAATAAAACCATAAATTACAAGTTTGAGACTCATTGTTAATTTTTAGCACATGAATATGAATAGTGTTTTGAGTTTTATATGTTCACAATTTCCACACAAAAATTGACAGGAGACGAGAAAAGTTTATTCAAAGTGTAAGACATCTATATAATATTTTAAGCATAGAGTACAAATGTTTTATGTAATAATTTTACTTTTGCTCCCATTTAGTTAACTTCTTCTAATTATTGTATTATTTAATACATATTATTAATACATTATTTAATAATTGTTATTATTTAATTCACTTCATTAAATTTTATTTTATTTATAATAATATAAATTGACATTTAAATTTATATTTACTAATTATATTTTTATAACTAAATACTATTTAAATTAAGTATTATTTTATTTAAATATTTAAGTATATAACTTATATATATCTTCATATTTATAATAACTATAATACTAATATTTATCTATATATTTTATAATAAAAGTGAAAGGATGATAGAATGATAATTTTACATATGGATCAAGACACCCATATAAAAAGTTATGCTTAAATTTCAAAAAATTAACCATGTTATTCCATTTATGTCCGTACAATAAAGTATAACATATGATGTTTATAATACAAATGCTAAAGCATATAAATATGGCCAAACAAAAATGTTATTTACTTTCAATTATGTTTATTCATTACGATTGAGCACTAATCCCTCTTTCCGTTTGCCTTGCCGGTTGTTAACAGCTCAATAACAATCGAGATGGTAATTTGTGATGACAATTTCTGCATTAACTTTCTCCGGTCTATGCAAATCACCACCGAATCTGTCTCCGATGATCATAAAACTTTAACCTACATTCATAAAATGACCCTCCCCCCTCTAAAATCTAGCTAATAAGTGATTTCTGACCACAAATACCACCGATGCTTTTACTAATTTTGTTGGGAAAATATAGTTTTATTAAAGATTTTTGTAATATAGTAATTGTTTTCTTTCATTCAAATTTTTCAATAATTATATTTTGGTTTTTTAATTTACGTCATAACGCACCGAGCCGATACTAACTAAAATTGAATTCTCAAAAAATCGCGCAACAGCCGTACCGCCACAACGCGCGGACATTTCCACTAGTATGTTATAAATAGTGATATAACATGACAATAGCTTTATAATAAAAAGTAACGTTTTATATACTACTAACGTTTAATTACGTAAATTAGCTATGCATAATGGACCACGCTTCTATCTAGAAGAAGTGACGGTGTTAGAAATTTGTAATCGATGTAAATCAGAAACTAAGCTAGTGCGATGCAGCGTGTTCTGGAGATTAAAACATAAACAAAAAAACAGTTATATAATATTACTGATTTTCTTTAGTCAGTATCAGTCTCATTCTTTATGAATTATGATACCAATATGTTACAGTTAGTTGAAATAATTGTACCGATGTTTTTCGAGGCAGAGCTTGAATTGAGCTTAAAGTCTTTTAAGTAAACCCAGTCGAATTCATTTTAAACGAGCTTACATTCCATCAAAACCAAGGATCAAGTGTCAATATTGATATCCGTGATCCGTCGTCATCAAAAATAATTTTCAGCATAATAAACAAAAAAAAAAGAGTTATTTAGATCTTACGGAATTAAATTATTATTTCATATGATACGAATATTATTATACTAAAGTATCATGTGTAAAGGCGTTTTCAAAGTTTTGGCGTGGAGGCACGAGAGTGTGTGGCGTGGAGGGGTGTTTTATCAAAAGATTTTGTCATTAAATGACCGCTATATTATTTAAAGTTTATGCTTGTGGGTGTATGTGTGGCCACTTTTATTTTTCTAAAGTGTTAAAATATTTTAAGACCATGAAATTATTTTGGTTTTTTGATGTAAATATTATTTTCTAATTTTATGGACTTGATAAAACTTTCGTACTCGATTCTTTAAATACTTTTATTTGAAAAAATTTAAAAATGTCTAAGTTTGTATAGTATTTTCATGTGACTTAGTTGAGCAATTATCCGATTATTCAATAACTAGAATAGACTATAAGTGTCAATAAACCTAGAAAATCATTAAAAAACATTTACAAGTGATGGTTGACGCTAGAACAAATTTCACTACAATTTGAAAGTTGTAGTTTGTGAAAGTGGATTATATTGAAACTGATATTTGTGGTTTTGTGAGTTACACCTGTGTAATGGTTTCGCCAATCCATTACGGTGATGATGATTTGTGGACACATAGACATCACAACATAAAAAGGTAAAGGGGCATGGTGATGAACGGCAATGGATCACCCATCCATGCTTCAAACAAATAAAAAAATAGATGTTGGCATGGTGGAAGTCGTGATGTGGTGTCACAAAGGGCAACAACACCGCTACCGAAGTGCGGTGGTGGCATGGTAAAAATGGCACGGCTCCGCTAGTAAATATAGCCTGTATGGATGCCCTTATTATATTTGTTACACTCTTGTGAGGGAGTGAGTGTAGGTAATATGGCACGACGTGAGGCATGGAACACCGCCCCTCTACGCGTGGCCCTTTCAGCGTGACCATAGTCAAGGGTGTTGGGCTCTCGACCATTCCAAATTATTTATGTTTCCCTTAATATAAATTCTCCCATTTATCCATCCACACTCACCAACCCATTACACGTATTTAGTGAGTGTGAGTATAAACATACTCATTGTCTAGGTGATGACACTTTTTGTACATACAGATATGTAACACATATAATTAAGTATGGATCTAACAAGAGGCTCTAGACCAAAACATACAACATCCTCAAAAACTACAAACGTTTAAGAATATAAAAGTACACTGCTTGATCTAATTTAACATTTTGAGGTTATATATATAAGTGAATTATCTGAGGGATCCACAATGGTATTGTCATGGATGATTTTACACACACTTCAAAGGACAGTATTATTGACGTATCAACGATAGATGCTTCGTCAAATGATCACCAGTCGATAATTCAGATGGGATTTATAGGTATTATCGTCAAAGCTATATTTTGTTAAAAACAAAAAGTTAAAACAATTTGTTTTCCAATAAATGAAAATAACACGCCCTAAATATTAAAAGAAAGTTCTATAAGTCTAAAATCAAAAACTTTCTCATTACGATCAAAATATATAATAATACTAAAATTTGGATTAGTCTAGTTCACACCAACATGCTCATCAACACGCGCTTCACCACGTCATTCAAACTTGGACAATCATGACATAGTGTCAAGCATATTCCAAACGAGACCAATAACATAACATTAGGTCAAGAGTGGTCACATTAGTTTAGGCCTGATCATTCATTGTTTAAAAACATGATGAATCATGTTTCACAAGATCAAACATGATCAATCATGGTAAATTAGATCAACCATTGTTACTCTAGGTCATAAAACTGTTAATCATGACAAAACCATAAAGTTACCTCAAATGTTAACATATATTTGATAAATGTTTAAACAGGTTTTTAATACCAACAAATATTAATTCATACAAAACCTTTTAAAGTGGGTAAAAAACACAAATAGAGTTTAAAAAACATAAAGATTTTGTTAAACAATATAAAATCAATACAAATGTGATAAACATGATTATTCATGTTAAATTGGTCAACATATGGGGTAAACATGATTATGATGTCAATACAAAATGAAACATAAGTACTGATTTTATTTTTGTAGTTAGTTTTGTTGTGGGTTAAATTTTAAAATGACGGACTTGAAAGCTTGTCTATAAGTAAATCCTAATAATTTTAAAAACCGAGAACAAATTCAAATGTGATCAATCATTCATGTATCCCTCTATCAATATATTTTTAACAAGTTTTAAATAATTAACCTTTTATTATTTTTAAAGGAAAATAGTAAAAAGGAAAACAAATAGTTTCAAGGTTTTAAAGATGTATGTGTTTGTATATAATTTTGAAGCCCTAAAATTATAAGACCCAAAGCCATTACTTTTGTGAAGTGAAGATCTAACAACCATATTTTAAACTTTGACACGTATAATATCTAAAGAACTTTTCTTTAAAATATTTTAAAAATAAAGAAGAAAGAATTAGAAGAATAAATGCATATTTGTTAGGGAGCTTTCAATGAGCAATAATTTAGATAACATGGGGGACCATGGTGGTAGTGACGACCATGTGTCACTGCTCTCTAAAGCATTCAATTTCTTCGGATATCATCGACTACCAAATATCATTTCTCTCTCTCTCGTTCTTTACATTTTTAACTTACAAATCTATCCGACTTATTTTTATTTTTTACATTTACTATATACAAATTTAGGAAGGTCGGTGACCTATGCCACTACCCATTCCACCCCCCTCAACTTTCATTTTTGGCTTTTTGACCCGGTCAATTTTTTTAAGAACTTTAAAAAATATCATTTTAACATCCTGAAGTTTCTAAAATTTCAGGATTAATTCCTGTATATTTTTATTTAAAAAAACTATTTTTTATGTAATTATTTTTATAATATACATTAAAAAACTAATTTCTTATGTAATTATTTTTTATGTCGTACCGTATAAATTCAAGTTCATCTATATTTTAACATGGATTTTATTTAAAAATGAGCTGAGCCAAATATAAAACGTTTTCGTGTTTATTGTAAGTATGTTTTGAGTTGGTTTACGTTTCAACGTAAATTTTGTATGGAAACGTATCGAGTAAATTTAATATGTTTTCATTCGATTATATAAATTCGAGTCACTCTACCTTTCGACATAAATTTAGTGTTGAAACAAGTTAGGTCAATTTTAGTCTATACTTTAGCAGGCCACATACGGCGACAACGCACATGCTTATTTTTATGTACGTGTTGAGTTGGTCTAAGTTTCGACGTAAATTTTGTTTGGATTCACGTCAAATGTAATACGTTTTCATTATACGGTATATATTCGAATTACTATACGTTTTGATGCAAATTTAGTTCGAAAACGAATCTGGTCAATTGTAGTCTATACTTTATCATGTCGTGTATGCCGCCACAACTACAGGTTAAAATGTTTAAAATTTATTAAAATGGTATAGGCAACCTTTTTTCTTTTTTCTTTTTTCTTTTTCGTTTCCCGCTTCATGGTACCCAAAGCCAATCTACGATTCTAATTATGATGACCTGTAGACCCAAATCTCTTTATAAAATGTCTACATTCTAATGTTTCAACGGTTTTGAGGCAAGTTTTTGGGCTGCTTAACATTCTCAAGGAAATGTTTAAATACAAAGTGCTTTAAAACTAAAAGGTGTAAGAAATAATCTCAATCATTCATTTTCATAATTAATATTGAGATCAATTTGTAGAAAAAAGTTTGTTAAAGGGACATTTTAGTAATAGTAACTTTTGTTGAGTTTTTGCAAGTTCTCCCAATTTTTTTAAAGATTTATAACTTTTATGTACGCAATTATTTTTTTGTATAAACTACACCATAAAAACGAGCATTTTTTATCTTTAAAACGAGTATAGTATTGTTATAAAAAATTATAATAAATTTTTTTACGTTTTAAAACTCATACATCGTCATTGTGTCTTTTAGTGCAGTTCATTATATCTTGTTGTTAGTTATCGTGTTATTCTAAATACTATTATGTTTTTCTAAAATGATTAATTTTAAAAAAGTATAATGATGGAATAACATTATTGTGTATATCTAATATGTAAAACATAATAGTTTATTAACAACTACTTAATCTAATACATTAAAAACAATGATAAAATAACACAATATCTCATTGTATTTTTTTATCGTCATTATGTAATCTTGAATACTATGAGTTTTGAAAAATATATTAGTTAAATAACATCATTATGTACTTTTAATTGTAAAACACAATAATAGATAACAATAAGTTTATATGATGTATACAAAAATAATTACAAAATAACAAATTGTGTTATTTTCAACACTATGTGTTTTGATAATTCATTAGTGGAAGTATATTATTGTGCTCTTATAATTTTAAAACACAATGATAGATAACAGGTTTATATAATCTACAGAACAATGACAATAATAACATAAAACGATCTAAAACGAAAAATACAATGATAAATACATATAACAAATGATGTAAATATATGACACAATTAACTTATATGACATAATTAACTGATATTTTTGACACAATAACCAAAATATCATTCTCTTGAAAATAAGAAAAGAACACGTGTCAAGCCCACGATTTTTCTTATACCTTTTAAATTAACTAACATTTTTACTATAATACTACCCCTTTACTTATTCTTTATTTCCATCCTTATCTTCATATTTTGACAAAAATCACACTGTCTCATTTCTCATCCATGTACACTACCTATCTTTATTTCTCAAATATAAGGATTCATTATTAATTTTTTTTAATTTTTTTAATATTCTTTTATAAGTGCATGTGAGTGGAAGACTCGCAGTTAATATTAAATAAAAAATCAAACCTTATGGTTATGAGTTTTTTAAACTCTAGTTAAATTATCTCATATTAGAGGTTAATAACAAGAAACTAAAGTAAATGACATATAATTATATTTTTGCTTTGATAAGTGTTTTATGTTTTCTAGTTGTGTACTTGTTCTTTTAAATCAGTTAATTAAGTAAATGAGTTGGTTTGATTAGATCCTTTTTGATCTGACTTTTAAAACAACTCATTTTGATTTGACTTGTTTTGACCTTCATAAAGTTTTGCCCCCACTTACAAAAAAATCTTGAATTTGCCATTGCTAATGTGCTATAAGAGGGGCTTGATTGCTTGAACCCTTAATTCAAGTGAATTTTACCACTTTAACTTAAAACGGTTTTAACATTAGACCCATTTTAATTTAATAATTAGACCACTTTTAAATTTACAAAATTTAGGGTGAGTCGTATGTTATGCTTTAGTTGTATGATATATCGTATAAAAACGTACATATAAAAAAATTGGCATTTGGCGTTTAAGTCATTTATGCTTTTTATGTAAGCAAGATATTAAGCTTGCGTGACACAATGTTCGCAAAGTTCGTTACGCATGTTACTGCGATAATATTTATGTGGTTAAGTATGTAAAAGAAATGTATAAAGTTGTGGAGACTTGGTTTTGGATATCAAAACATAGATATAAAACAATTATATAATGGTACCAATGTCTTTCAATAAGTATCGGTTTCATACTCCATGGCACCAACAGTTAAAGTTAGGGGCTATTTGTTTCAGCCTCTTAATGGTTCAGATTTCTGAATGGTTCAACACTTAATGGTTTGACTGTTTGTTTCGCGAGCAAATGTCTGAATGGTTCAGACATTTGCCTCTCAATAGTTAAGTATTATACTAATGCTGAATGGTTAAGACCTCTTATCTGAATTGGTCAGACATTTGTCTTTGAATAGTTAAGCGATATACTAGCTCTTAATGGTTCAGACCTCTTAATGGTTCAGACCTATTATTAGTTCAGCATTTAATCAATCAGAAATTGTCAAACAGCCCCTTAGTCGATATAACCATGAAACAAAGATACCATATTTTGAATACATCTTCGTTTTCAACAAAATTCATACCGGGACGTCAAGAGAAAAAAATTAAACACAACAACGAATTATTTTTTAAGTAAATCTATTGAAGAAAAATTAAATTATTTAAAAACTTAATAGGCTGGAAACACATTATTACTTCACACGGTTGTGACTTTAGAAATTTAAGGTGTAAAGTTGAAAATTTTATAGGGTAAAGTGGAAACTTTGTCGGTGGCTTTTGATTAGCCACCGACCTTAGTAATTGAGTTATATGATATTTATAAATTCAAAGTAAAAATATGCAAAAAAATATATATATCTGGTAAAACATATCATGTTTGTTAACTCGTAAATACATGAGTTGTGTTCGGGTTTATATTTTCCACATGATATTTTAGTTCGTGTTGTGTAAATTTTCAATCGTTTTGAATTTAACATGATGCCCATGAGCATAATTCGTTTAACACCCCTATGTCAAACACAACTCACGTATTTGTAGGGACACAAACAAAATCCTTATAAAACTAAACAGAGATTTTGTCAACCTCACATTCAATTCTCTTTTATTTTCTAAGTTTTGACATAACAACCTGATCGATAACTTATAACATAAGAATTTTACATATTTTCACTTTTTAAGACCATGAATTACATATTTACTCAAAACATGAAATTAATTACATATTTCCTATTACCAATTCATTTATATTACAGATTTACTCATTTCACTAAAATCAATCTATCAAACGATTATTTTATCTTATTTTTACTAAGGAATTTCTACGTATTGATGTTTTGTTATGACAATTGTTTAAAACTTTGACAATTGTGTTTTATATTTGGATTAATAACTTTGATTATTGGTGATTATTGTCTTCAAATGAAGTTTTAAACTTTTGTGTTTGGAGTTGTAATTTTATTATTTTCTATTTATATAGAAGACTCGAAGACGAAATATGTGACTTACGCTCTTAAGAATGGAAATGAGTACAAATAACTTAGTAAAAATATGGATACAATAATCACTCAATAATTAATTTTAATAAAATAAATAAATATGTAATATATATGTTTTACAAAGGAGAAATATGTAATTAATTTTCTTGTATGGGTAAATATGTAATTAATGAGTTTTGAAAGAAAAATATGTAAATACCCCGTTAAATTTTTATAAATTTAAATGAATCAGTCCATAAATAATCTAGTTTAACCCTTAACCAACACACCTAGATAATTGTAGACTAAACTAGAACGCACTAATTTTATAATAGGCACATAATGAAAATTCATACCCAAAATTACAAACATAATTGGCAAATCTTCCACAACACATGTTTATAGATACAAGCTAGGATTTCCCATATGTCTTTTAGATCCATATACGAATTTCACATAGATGTTTTTTTTAACGAAAAATCTATCATACTCCTATATTATTTCATATTACATAATGTCTGAGTTTGAATTCAAAATTTTTTTCTTAAGAGACAGAACCTCTACCAAAGTACCTTGTTGTGTGGCATCGCTCTTTGTTAGTTTTTGACGTTGTTGCATGCCGAAAGTATGCATACAGAGGAGTTATGGGTGGGTTGGTTTTTCATGTCATCATCCAATAATATATATATATATATATATATATATATATATATATATATATATATATATATATATATATATATATATATATATATATATATATATATATATATATATATATATATATATATATATATATAATTTGTTTTCTGTACATAACAGTCATTGGTGAAGCTTCTTTGGGCCGGGGGATTCCGTCCCTCTTTTTTTCGTCAGTAGTGTTAATTTTCGGCTCGGTAGTATAAATTTTCGGCCCAGTAGTAAATTTTTTTTATTAAATATAGAGCCCGCCCCCTAAAATAGTTTACTTATGCCCTCCGCCCCCCCTTAAAATTTGGCTCAAACTTCGCTACTGTTAACATTATAACACTATGTTAAATTGAAAAGGAAGATAAGATTAACCAAAGTGATCATCTGCCCTGATGGTTTCAACTAACATTGCTTTCCCTCTTCGCCGGCTTGTTTTTGCTATAATTTATCCCTCCTTTTTCTTTACTTTTTTATTTCTGTATTTATTTTAATCGTTTCTTTGTTTATGGTATTTTATTTTTCTATTTTTGTTTTTACTATTTCTTTTGTGGTTTTTGTTTTTTTGTTGCTTTGTTTTTTTTATTTTGAATGTTTTTAAGATTTACTTAACTGTTTTTCTATTTCAATTTTTTTTTCACGTAGTAAATAATGAATACTAACATACAAATAGTCGAAATAAAAAGTTACCAATTTTAATATTTAAACCTGCAACACATAAAAAAATAGCTTACTCTTTCAATAACTTGAACACATCACAATTTTATTTGGAACACCAGACGTACGATTATGTTTCGGATGAAAATATTACCTTAATCGAGCACATCTATCCCTTCACCTATATTGGATGCTTCATATTAACTACCTAAACTAAAGATTATTAATACTGAATATCATAATTAATATTCTAATATTAACATACGAGGGTGAATTCTTTATTCGTTTGACAAGGAATCAAAAGTTCAAAACAACAAAGTTTTTAAAATATTGATACGGAAACTAGTACGGACTTACAACCACCGATTTTTACGGGTTTGATTGGGTGTGGTAGGGCGTAGGGAACAAGGATACAGCCAACTTCGATTTTCCACGCTGAGTCACATGCATGTGTCACCTCACATGGTTTGCTATCATCTCAAATTAATTATTTTACCGATGTTCTCTTTCACTTTGTAAAATTATGATATTTTATGAGTGATAACATTAAAACATCCATAGTTAATAAATTGACATCCCTCGTATGTGGCTCGTATGGTTATATACGAAGTATATAGCGTCGAAGAAATTAAAAATAAAAGAAATTCAAGAGGGTTGTCAGATTATGCACCCCATATAGACTATACGACATCATACTATATGACGCGTATAACAAAATTCAACGTTGAATTTGAGGAAAAATTTAAAGGACTGTCAGAGGGGATATACGCCCCATATAAAACTATACGATCCTACATACGACGTGTATAGAGTTATACGACTCATATAAAATTATGGGGGTGTTGATTATCTTTATAAAAGAGACTTGAATTTCTAACTTTATAAAATAGAGACTTTGCTAAACATCTTAATACAATTAAACTACAACTTAGTTGCTAAAAATACAACAGTACTGTAAAAAATATATTAACTTGGGACATAATCTAACAAAGATATTTTTTATAAAAAAATGGATGTTGTTAGGCGTATACCCAATAAGTTAGGGCAACACCTTGTATAGGACTCATATAGATTGATGCAAGTCGTATCTCTAATAGACACTTTGCAAAATGCAATTTTTATTTAGAATGAAAGACTCGTATATTCTACTACTAATTCTACAGTACTTATATATTAATTAGACTCACACCCTTAATCTTAATCTGATGTGAAAGTGATACACAACTAAATACTTTTGATATCATTAAAATACAAACACTTTGTTAAAAATAAGATATTTACTTGTAAAAAATAATTTAGCTTGGGGTGTGAATAAATAAATATAACTGTGATGAAAAAAATATATATTTTGTCACCCGAAGTTGGACAAATTATATTAAATTATCTTTCTTTTCAAACTAACAAGTAAACCATGTAAACATAATTTTAAATCTACGGTAATTTTCATCATAACACTAACACTCTTAATCGCTAAAACATCTAATCGTTTGGAAAAAAAGTTACTTGAATTTATTACGGCTATGTATCATTTTTGCGTATATAAGTTTTTCTATCGTCGTTAAATATAATACAAAATTCCTGTTTTATTTAGTTTGACTAAGGCTTCAAGTCTTGTCATCTTTTTATATTTTTTAGTAAGCAGGTCTATGTTTTTTTTAAGGATATATATTAATCTATTACAAAATGTGCTAGACTAGTATATTTGATGGAAAAAACAACATACTTGTTTAAGTAAATACATATAAAAAAAATACTTAAAGATAATTAATTATTGACCGAATGGGTATGTCTACTTTATGTAGGGTGGTTGGCTTGTATGCCTCTTGTGGTTGTGAATTAGTAAGAATAAGGTGTCTACAATATATAACTATGACTATCCATTCAATTCTTGTTTAACTACTATAAAAGATTTGCCCCACACATGACCATTACTACCCACATGTTTCCTTGCAATATTCTTTTTAGCTTTAAGTGTTTATAACATTTTGAGAAGTTTTAAATCATACAAGATGTAACTAATTTAAAAAAAACATGTTGATTAAAACTAAGCACAAAATGATGAATAACTCAAAAGATTGTGGCTATATTTGAATTGGTACTTTGTGTCAATAGGAGGTATATGAGTTACTCATATTGAGTTGTTAATTGAAAAGAGAACTTTTGGTTCATGAGACCAAGATATTCACAATTTATTAATGATGAATTGTACCTAGGGTTATAATGAGGATAAATATAAAGAAACCTAGTCAAATACAACCTTCTAATTTATTGAAGAGATAAGCATTACAAACTAGATACAAATTGAAATTTAAATGGCAACTAGAGTTTGAACCCCGACGCGTGTTGCGCGTCATAGACACAGTATACCGAGCCTTAGACAACTGTTAACATAACGTTCACGTCATCATAGTCTAAACATAACAGTTTTGCCAAACAACACCACATTACGTATTGTATCCGGTATAGTGCAGCTCAGAACCATGTATGGTTGCGGCTGCACACCGTTAATGGTTGCCAAGCCAAGGCAACCGATGCTAGTTATGATGCATCATCACAACCACGAAACAAACAGAATGAAGGGCCTCAGACGGACAAACATCCATCATCATTGACACCAACAAGCAACAGTCTAACCCAATAGGAACAGATCGCCAACAAACTAACAAAGTCTTATTAGACTATAACATGTAAACCAATAGTCCCAAAAGAGGTAAAGTCCAACATCAGAAGGATCTCAAATGAACACGCGTTCATCATCGTCGACTTCAGCAACTAACAATAACAATGTCTCAGCGGATGAAATCGTTACAGCAACAGTTTAACTAGTTTATCAATTAACAGAATGTCATAAAACGCGTGTAAACCCACGCCTCAAAAGAGCTAAAGCTCAACATCCTGAATATAATGAAGTAAAGACCAAAACATCATCAACAGCCACAATCCAAACACCAACTCAAATCAGATCTGAAAACCCCTAATATCTCATGAAAAAAGACCAAAACATCATCAACAACCATAATCCAAACACCAAGTCGAAGCACACCTGAAAACCCCAATATCACACAGAAAATTCCAAAATATCATCCGCAATAACAATCCAAACACCAAGTCAAACCAGATTCAAAAACCCTAATATCACACTAAAATAGAAGTATATCAAACCTGAGACCCATGTGACCCGAAACAAAGTGAGGTGCCCGACATGCAACCATTGAGGACGTCATTGGCAAGAAGGGAAATGGGGAAACTGAGATCTAAGTCACAAAATCGAGCCTCCAAACAACCGGCGAAAGCGCCAATCAAGGGTTGAAACAGAGGCCCGCCGGCTGTTCAACTCCCCCTCTCACCGAGACACCCAATAAACACCTGTCTCATCCACCACCTCCACTGCCATGCCCAGACAAGTTGGTATAACCGAAGAGATTCTTGAATCGGCGCCACTGGTAGACGACGGTCCTGGGATGCGGTCCGGCTAACGCTACGCACTGGTGGAACATGAGTATGAGGCGGTAGAGAGCGGCGATCAAAGGCGGCAGAGAGCGGCGATCGAAGGTGGTCCGGCCACCACGAAACATCGAGAAATGGGTCTCGGTTGAAAAGGAAGAAAACCACTCTTTTATAGTCTGAATCATCCGCTTGTACGCAATGCCTTGGAAATTATACACGCATAAAAAGCTTGTACATAACTACTATTCATGAAGTTTCTTTTTTCATATTAGGTAATATTATCTCTTTTTAAGGTTATCTCTAAGAGCTTTCACAGCTCGTTTCCTATATATATATATATATATGTGAGTTGGTGTTCTATATTATGGGGGATGTTTGTAAGTGATTGTGAGTGAAAGAGGTAGAAAATTTATGAGAATTGTACCGTGTTTTCCCAAATATGGAAAAACACGGTACAAGCTCCATAAACTTTTTAATATTTTTGAAAGTGGTTGTGAGTGGATGAGAGAGAAAATGTAATAATAAATGTATGAACAAATATTATTTAATTGAAAAGGAGAGATAAATAAAAATAATGATTTTTAATGTAAATATAAAGATGATGATGGGGGATGGATTGTGAATGCTCTAATACCCCGGTTAAGCTAGTAGATGGTGGACAAACACAAAGTTTAGTTCGGAAGTCTTGAAAGAGAAGTTTGGGAAGGTTTTTAGTAAAAATGCATATAAGTTGAAACTTGATGGGTAAAGACTTGGTGTATAGTCCAGAGGAAACAAGTTCATGAACAAATGACTAGTAAACATCAATATGTTTAGCCCTCTTGTGAGAAACAAGTTCCAATACAAAGAGTCGCTTTGTGTGCTTTAAACTTGAGTAAAGAAAAGATTAAAAGACTGGTTAGTATTTTTCTTAAGACAATTATTTTTAATAAACTTTTCCGACGAATTATATTATACAAATCATTAACATCTATGTTAAGTTATTGCATTTCATTTTGTGTACCGATTACCAGTCATATCATTTTCTTTCTTTATTTAGAAAAAATACTTTTCATTTAATTACTATTTTTGATCGTTGTCGTGTTGACATCTTAGTTTGTTTTTTCATTGAAACCATGTCGTATTGTTTATATGTTTATATTACTTTCAATATGTTTATATTACTTTCAATTTCATTTGTAAAATAATAAATCTACATTCTGATGTTATATTCTTAATTAATCCATAGAGAAGTTGATGACCTAAAAGGGATGTACGTGATGTGCAGTCACAAAGACACGTCTAGGTTTGAATAATTTAAGACATAATTAACTTTGTTTAGTTTTAGATTTTAAATTTAACTTTTAAAAACATATCATAATTTATATATTAGCTAGTTAATGATTTTTATTTGTCACATTTTTTATGTACTTAATTTTATTATAAACATATTGAAGAATACACAATTCTTTCAAAATAATAATCTTGTTATAAATCATTTAGAGCTGGATCTTCATCTTTATGTTTATAATTTATCTAAAAATCATATTTCTTAAAATTTATCTTTACATTTTGTTTAAGCTTCTACGTTACATTCTTCATCTTTGTCTCGATTTTACTAACATACACTTATTTTATTATTTTTCTTTCTTTAAACAATCACAAAAATCATAGAGATTGATAAATAATGAATCTTTTTATATTGAGATTTACTATTTACAAAAGTCTAAAAACTAGTTTGGTTTACAGAATTATGTAGAATTGGAATCAAAATTAGAATTAAAAAACCTTTCATACAAAATCTTGTTTGGTTGGTTACAGATGAAAATGAAATTAAAAATTTTTCTTGCATTCATCGAATTCACTTTTCTTTCACTTACCTATTGAATGTTCAACAATCCAATAAAGTTTTCAAATTAACATTCCAATTACATTTAAAAAATTTACAAACCAAACATCTAATCAGTTTTAACAAGGTTGAATTCCAAATATAGAGATATAGATGCGGACTCTAGTAGGAATACCCTTAGTAATGAGAATATATTTATATTAAAGTCATATATCGTAATTGTTTAAGAGCCACTTAAAGTTATATAAACAATTGATAAAAAAACTCGTTTTTTTGTATCATAACAATTTGAAAGACTATATTATTAAAATTATATTTTAATATAAAGATAAACACCTTACGTGTTAATTTATTTAAATAATGGTTTAGTAGCATAGTTTTATTTACTTTTATTTCATACAGTACAAATTTTAGTAGATAAAGGCTAGACTCTTAAATAAAAATCTCACTTTATAAAAGCTGAAAATTCTTTTCTTTTTATCATATGATGTGTGATGTGAACTTCCAAACAATTGCAACACATATACTCGATTAAAAAGGCTGTTCATAAATAAATAAATAAAGAAAATCATGAAGATTATTATAGTACGAAGTTAATATATTGCTTTAACTTTAAGTTAATGGAATGGTGACAACAAAATTTCAATTATTTAGATATCGATAGATGGCACCGTTTGTATTAAAATTATTTTCTTTTAACTTTTACATCTAATTTAAAAGTAAGAAGATATTCAATTTTCATATATATATTTTTTAATAATAATTATACATCTAAAATGTTTATAAATAGAACAAAAGTTACAAAGAGCTTATAAAGACAAAAAAAATAGATTTAGTGGAAAACTTAGAAAAGAACATTGGTTATTTCGAGATAATTCTATGCAAAACTGTCATATTATGTAATAGAATACATATGAAATTTGTTTATATAAATTGAAATATGATATGTATATATCACCTCACAACGTTATCTTGTTTTATATTATGATAATGTTGGTTTTAAAATTAGTTTTGTATATATTTCATCCGTTTTATTATACCTTTTAAACATCGACAGGTAATTTTCATCGTCAACTTGAATTTTTTTGTTAAAAGCATAACTTAAATAATATTTTACAAAAAGCTTATAAGTACGTGTACATATTCTGGAGGTATTCAATTGCTACATAAAAGTAACAAAGATACAATGGTAATATAAGATAAAAGCTTTGTTTTTAGTACTTTACCTGATAACGGTTTATCATTTATCGGTTAATTCGTATGATACTGTGATTGATCGGACTGGATTCAAAGGTCATATGATATCATAACTATTATAAGAATTAATATTATAGGTATGCATGTTTAAATTTAAACACAATATAAAGATAAGTTATGTTTTGATATGAATATAAATATTTAAAAAACTTAGATAAATATATAATAAATTCTAAAGTATACTATACATAATATATTCCTATAACCAGGTCTGGTTTAACGTTTTTTAGGCCCCAATCAAACTAAAAGATTAATGCCTTACCCAAAAACGCAATCTAAATATAATTAACCTCATCAAATTTCATGGAACAAAAGCAATAAATCAAAGAAGAGACGAGAAAGGGCTAGCCGATGCCGATCGTCAAAATTTTCATCAGAGTTCAACTATCAATTATTATTCCTGCTTTAAGATTCCATTGGCCCCCATAATAACAAAACTTATAATAAATTTTTTATATATAAAATGGGGGCCCTTATTTTGGGGGCGCCAAACCTAATACATCACAAATTACATTATAGATCCAGCCTTACCTATAACCCTTCCCAGACGCTAACTCTTTCTTTCGGGTTAAGGATGAGTCTCGAGTATCAGTGTCAAATTTAAAAGTAATAAAAACAAACACGACTAGTATATTTACTTATTTTAATACACGAACGAATAATTTAAGACGCCGAAAATCACACGATCCAGAAACAACTAGTGCAACCTATTTATCAAAACCAATAAAACGTATGGTCTGTGAAAAGGGTTAGGTGTACCAACCTATTTAGACTTTGGTTCAAAACTAGTTATTTTATGTTTATTAAGTGTCAAACAAAATATACTATTGAGTAATTGACCATTTGTTCCAACCTCAATATTTACACATATAGTAAATTGATATTCCATTGTCTTTATCAAATGGAAAAGACATTGTCTTAAAAGAAAAGCTTTAGAAAGTGACCATGCCTTTAATGTTTTTATTTACCCTTTATGATAAATTTTACTTTTATACCAAGTGTCTTTTTTAAAGTTATATGGATGAAAATGAGATGCATATGTACTCAAGTGGCAGAGGACCAAATTATATTTTTAAGGCAATACTTGAGTATAGATATGTTAATATTTCATGAAAATTGGTCTGAGATTTCTAAAATTGGTCACGTGTAGAGTGACATTCGCGATTTAGAAAAGTAGAACTTGAGATTTGTAATGCATACTATTTACATTGAAACGTGGTGTAGCACTCAAATCATATCACAATTATAAACTAATAATTGTTATTACGACGGTTTAACTCAAAATGTAGTTTGATGTTTCATATTATATATGTACAATGCGTCATTAGGGCAGTACCATATGGAAAGGGAAAAAAAAGAGCTACAGTGACAACGATTATGGTGACACGTAAGACGTGCACAACATGCTATGGTGATATGTTACATGACTGTTGCAACATATTCAAGGCTATAGCGATGACTGCAAGAGGCACAACAACATACTACGATGATAGAAGGTATGATTATGACGGTAGGAGCAAGGATTGCCACTGTGTGACGACAACAAAAAAAAGAAAAACAAACAAAATCTAATTTAAGTATATGTACAGTGCGTCTTAGGGCAGGTGACAAAGATAATAAAAAGGAAAAAATCTTAAAAGGGGGGGGGGGGGGGGGGGGGGGGGGGATGACCAACCAAGATCGGATCACAAAAGATGCATAGAAAAGAGAGAAAAGAAGGCAATACTCTTAAGGTTCTGAAAAGCTAATTTCAAGACTTCATCATTCACATTCGTATTTAAATCTCTGTTTTTCTCGATCACCACCACCCTCTTTCTTTTGATGATTATGGTACCACTTGTGTTGCTAACAACAATGACCTTGGTAATTTGTTGTTTAATTATACTTTGATTAAAGCTTTTGTGATTATGCTACCACTTGTGTTGCTAACAACAATGATCTTGGTAATTTGTTATTTAATTACTTTGATTAAAGAAGTTGGAATGTTATGACTTGTTGAAAAATGTTGTGGAGGTTGAAGGATGTCTTTTAATAATTTATTATCGTGTAAACAGATTCATGAAAGATGTTTATTAAAATACTTGAAAGATTTGTTGTTCTTGAACTAATACAACGCATATTCAAAATACATGTTTGAGGACTAGTGGTTGAGATTGTTGTTTGGATTTTGTTGAGCTTTATTTGTTCAAGCATCAAATGTTAGAGTATGTATACTTAAAACATGCTTATGCTTGATAAAAACTGATCATATGTTATTTCTTTAGGCAACAAAATGTGAGGATTATGCATGCCAACATGTTTTTTTACTAATATACATGTGTGTGTATATGATATGGTTCATAATATAACTCATTTAAACAAGAAACCCGAAAAATTTAATCTCGACCATTCATTTAATCAAATTCAATGGATTAATATAATGTTTTACACAAAAATATAAAAGGATTATATATAGGGCTGCAAACGAACAGAACGAACACAAACAAGGCCTTGTTTGTCTTCGTTCGTTAAGAAATATAATTGTTCATGAACTGTTCACGAACACTTACCGAACGAGATTCTTTGTTCGTGTTCGATCATTAAGAAAATGAACATGTTCATGAACTGTTCACGAACACTTACCGAACGCAAATGAACACAATCATAAGCAAACGAACACAAACAACTGTTCATGAACATGACGAACACAAAAAAGCTCATGAACACAAACGAATACAAATGGTTATAGATTTATTTTAGAATAAAATTTACATTTATATTACAAACATTACACAAAATCAATAAAAAATAAACAAGTACTTAACATAAATATAAAAAAAATTACTTGATATAATAGTCATAAAAATAACTGACACAAAAATTAAGAATATAAATGAACACATTACGAACATAAACGAACACATTGTCGAACGTTCACGAACGGACATTAAAGAACATAAACGAACACATTATTGAACGTTCACGAACATAAATGAACGAACACGGCTCGTGTTCATGTTTGTTCGTTTAACTAAACGAACGAAATTTTCTTGTTCGTGTTCGTTTATTTACTAAATGAACGAACATAAACGAACTTCCCGCCGAACGGTTCACGAACTGTTCGCTGAACGTTCAGTTCGTTTGCAGCCCTAATTATATATATTCTTTCTCAAAATGTTCAAATCAAAATTACCAACAAGCATCTAACACTTGAATCTTATATAAAATGTTCCTTGAAACAGGAAAAAGTTAAATATTCATTTGCAGTATGAGTAATACCTAATGAATTGTTTACTATTCAAACAACCAATTTCTTAGTTTCAAAATGACCTTTTTTTCCGGTTGTGTCCATATAATTGTTTTTGATTCCTTATCTTTCATTCATGATTAATAAACTTTGTTTTATATATTCATCTAACATTAGAAAAACAAACAAACATTTTTGAAGAATTATTATATATATATACTAATTATTAATTTGGTTATGCATCTTTGGTTTTTAATGTGTTTAGTGGGTTGTATCTATCTTTTTTTTATTTATTTTTAATCTCTAGTCTTTTTATATTAACTCAATACTTTCATATCTTTCATAATTTAGTCTTAATATTTTTTTTACTTTTAACTTTGGTCCCTTATAATTTTCATAGGTTACAAAAATTTTAATTTTACGTATTGGACTAAATTTTACGAGTTAACACGCCACAACGTGCGTGTGTTGTTCAATGTTTTTACGCTTAATTTTTCCCGTTTAACGGCACCGCCGCAAGGCGTGGGTCCTAGATGACTTGCTTATTGTGTTCGATATTTTACGTTTCACATGCGTGGTTTAACGTTTTTACGTTTACTTTTGATTCGGTTTATTTTTTTTTTTTAATACGAATTTTTTCGATGTTGATAGACACCGACGATAGTGTGTCATTGACGCTATTTGGTAAGGTTTTACGTTACCCGTTGCAACACAAGGGGGCTTAATACTAGTTAGTTAGATTTTAACAAATAAAGTTGTAAAAGATTAAGAGGTGACAAAGATCTCAAGACTGAAAATTAAACCACTTTTTTAAAAATCAGCAATAAGAACGAAACTTAAAAATCAAAATTTTATATTCTAAGATTTAACATTTTTTAAATAGCCCTTCTAAAATCTCGAAAAAATTACATATACCCTTAAACTTACAAAATTACATAGTTTTTCACATAAAAGCTTTAAATACATAATATATAATACTATTCAAGTATTATTTATAAAAACATATAACCTTACAAACTTAGACACAGATATATGTAATTGTTTTTAGAATATAAATACGAACCTTTCTAAGAACAATTAACAGGTTAGCCCGTTAACTAAATGATCGTATTCAAGTGATCTTTCTAACAAACATGTTATTTTAATGGATTCAAAATCTGATTATTTTCATTTAGTGTGTTATCTCGTCCCTTCATCCAAACGTGCTTGTCGTTTACTAGTTACTTCTCTTATCTCTCGTCAGCCGTTCCACTCCTTGTAGATTTGGTATAGGTGGCCTCTTTCTTTCCCCAAACCACAAATCATCAAAAAAGATTGTGCTTTTTCATTTGGGTTTCTTTTAGTTTCTTCTTTTCATAATCTTTTATACTAAAGCTCCGTTCTTGATCTGCAATTAACTTTTCAAGAAACACACAGAACGATGGGGGAAGAGAAGCCTGAAGTTCTTGAAGCTGTGTTGAAGGAGACTGTAGATTTGGTAACAAATTGTGGATCTATGATTCTCATTTTTACTTCTTTTTGATGATTTTTGTTGTTTTAATTCTGATTTTTGAGTATTTTTGCAGGAGAGTATACCCATTGAGGAAGTTTTTGAGAATCTGAGATGTAGCAAAGAAGGGCTCACTACTTCTGCTGCTGAAGAAAGATTAGCCATTTTTGGGCATAATAAACTTGAAGAAAAGAAGGTATACCCTAATCCAAAATTCAAGATTTCATATCTGTTTTTATAATTTTGATGAATTTATGATGTGGGTGTTTGCAGGAGAGCAAATTCTTGAAGTTTTTAGGGTTTATGTGGAACCCATTATCATGGGTTATGGAAGCTGCTGCTATTATGGCTATTGCACTTGCAAATGGGGGAGTAAGAACTAAAAACTAAAAAACTAGAAAAAAAACACTTTTATCAAGCATAATTTTGTTGAAATTACCAAAATTTTAAACCAAAAAACCCTAATTGAATCTATAATTTTGTAGGGAAAGCCTCCTGATTGGCAAGATTTTGTGGGTATCATCACTCTGCTCATTATCAACTCCACAATTAGTTTCATTGAAGAAAACAATGCTGGTAATGCTGCAGCTGCTCTCATGGCTCGTCTTGCCCCAAAAGCAAAGGTATCATATGATTTATTTGCAAAGTATTACGATTTGAATGTAATACTTTTGTTCTTGATTAGTTAATTGATTATTATTATGAATTGTATACAAGATTTTACGCGATGGGAAGTGGAACGAGGAAGATGCTTCTATGTTGGTCCCCGGTGATATAATTAGTATAAAACTAGGTGATATTATTCCAGCAGATGCTCGTTTGCTCGATGGTGATCCTTTAAAGATTGACCAGGTGATCAGTCAACTGTTTGTAATTTTTTATAGTTGTTTATGGTCAAATTATGGTATTTTGTACTGAATGAACCACGTTTGGTAGTCGGCTCTGACCGGTGAGTCCCTCCCAGTCACAAAAGGCCCTGGAGATGGTGTTTATTCTGGTTCGACTTGCAAACAAGGTGAAATCGAGGCTGTTGTGATTGCCACTGGGGTCCACACGTTCTTCGGGAAAGCTGCTCATCTTGTTGATAGCACAAATCAAGTTGGTCACTTCCAAAAGGTAAGAACAAAAAAGATTCAAACTTTACATTCAGGGTATGAGTTATTTTGTTTTTAGTTATCGGTTTCTTCCAAGATTTTATATTTTATAATTATCTTGTTAGGTTTTGACTGCAATCGGGAATTTCTGTATCTGTTCTATTGCTGTTGGAATGGTTATTGAAATTATTGTGATGTTCCCGATTCAAGATAGGCAATACAGGCCTGGAATCGATAATCTTCTTGTGCTTTTAATCGGAGGTATCCCAATTGCTATGCCAACTGTTCTTTCTGTAACAATGGCAATCGGGTCTCATCGATTGGCTCAACAGGTTTCTTGACTTATTACATGTTCTTTATTTATCTTAATATTTTTTATGTTTTTAGAGTTTTCTCATGGTTAATATTGTATTTATATGATTCCTACAGGGAGCAATTACAAAAAGAATGACAGCGATAGAAGAAATGGCGGGTATGGATGTGCTTTGCAGTGACAAAACCGGGACTTTGACTTTGAACAAGCTTACAGTAGACAAGAATCTTATTGAAGTCAGTCTCACAGATGCTTATTATTTTCTGTAACAATTTTTATATTTTTACTTTTAGTTTGACCTTTTGAGTTGACTTAATTTTTTAGGTATTTGCCAAAGGAGTAGATGCAGATACTGTTGTTCTGATGGCAGCTCGAGCCTCCAGAACCGAAAACCAGGATGCCATCGATGCTGCAATAGTTGGTATGCTGGCTGATCCGAAAGAGGTAATATTATCTTGAAAACCACTGTTTATTCTACCTTTCTTTGGTTAATTTGGGTTCTGCTTTTACCCCTTACGGGTCAAATCAAAACATTTAGCTGAAAGGGATACGGGTCAGAAGGGCTTACACTCCTAAATAATTTTAGTTCAAAATTAGGTTCATGTAATAATTTAGGTTTCGTAATCATATGAAAAATATCATCTGTTTATGAAAAATGGACAAAAATTTTCGCGGGACAACTTGACCCGACCCATTCAATTTGTTATCTACATGAAATTTGTTTTTTCCGTTGATATCGTTCTTATATAAGCTGACTTATTTTGTTACCTTACTAGGCGCGTGCTGATATTCAAGAGTTGCACTTTCTGCCATTTAATCCAACCGATAAGCGCACCGCCTTAACTTATTTGGACAATCAGGGTAAAATGCATAGAGTCAGCAAAGGTGCCCCCGAGCAGGTCTGTAACCATCCAAATGAAACACAAAAAGAATATCATGTGAAAAGGATTAGTTTTTTGCATACACTTCTTAATTTATTAATAAATTCTTTTAATGTGGTGTAGATCTTGAATCTTGCACACAACAAATCAGACATAGAACGCCGAGTTCATGCTGTCATTGATAAATTTGCAGACCGTGGGCTAAGATCACTTGCTGTAGCGTACCAGGTGAGCCATCCATGCTTATTTTCATTCAAAAAAACTTGCTTTGCTAATTTTCTTTTTATTTGTTTCCAGGGTTTGATCGTTGACTTTTTATTTAATTTATTTAATTATGTTAAATAGGAAGTTCCAGAGGGACGGAAAGAGAGCCCTGGAGGACCGTGGCAGTTCATTGGGCTAATGCCGCTCTTTGATCCGCCACGTCATGATAGTGCTGAGACGATTCGAAGGGCTTTGAATCTTGGAGTAAATGTTAAGATGATTACAGGTGATCTTTGTTTAAGTTTTTGTTTTGACTCTTGTGGTCAAACATATTACTTTGAAATAAATTAATAAATACGATTCCTTAGTTTGCAAGAAAATTGACAAGGATAAGCGGGAAACAAAAGTTGATGAAAAAAATGCTTCGGGTCAATCCAAACCCAGGCCACTTCAACCCACTCTAAAAAAATACCCATTTCAACCTGCAAATTGTTTTGGCCTGTTAACCCGACAGACCATCGTTTAGCCACATCCATCAAATGCTAAGTTCCCAACTTTGAACAGGGGATCAACTGGCAATCGGTAAAGAAACCGGAAGACGTCTTGGAATGGGAACCAACATGTATCCATCATCAGCTTTACTTGGTCAAAACAAAGACGAGTCAATTGCCGCTTTACCCATCGATGAACTCATAGAGAAAGCCGATGGTTTTGCTGGTGTTTTTCCTGGTATGTATTTTCCATTTAAGTTGATAAAAGTCGAAACACAATATAATAACTTGTTTAATGTTATACATGAATACATGATTATATGATCTTGTAATTTTGTTTCAGAACACAAATATGAAATAGTAAAGCGTCTACAAGCGAGGAAACACATATGTGGAATGACTGGAGACGGAGTAAATGACGCTCCTGCCCTCAAAAAAGCCGATATTGGAATTGCAGTGGCTGATGCAACTGATGCAGCCCGTAGTGCTTCTGACATTGTCCTTACCGAGCCCGGGCTTAGTGTCATCATCAGTGCTGTTTTGACCAGTCGGGCCATCTTCCAAAGGATGAAAAATTACACAGTAATGACCTGTTAAACCTTCTCTACCTCATTTTAAAACATTTCTTTAAGCCTGAATGTATTTTGTTTTTGGCAGATCTATGCAGTTTCAATCACCATTCGTATTGTGGTAAGTATTAAATACTGCCATCACGTGAACGTAAATTCTATATGTTTATGAGTATGCTATTAATGAATTTAACTTTTTATGCTTATTTTCTCGTGTCAGCTCGGTTTTATGCTGCTGGCTTTGATATGGAGGTTTGACTTCCCGCCTTTCATGGTGCTTATCATCGCAATCCTTAATGATGGTTCGTACCTTTTCCTCTGTTCTCTAATCTATTTCATTAGAAAAAAAATATTGTTATTTATTGTAATAAGTTAATATTTGCAATCGTCTTTTGTTGCAGGAACCATAATGACCATATCTAAGGATAGAGTGAAGCCGTCTCCTCTCCCTGATAGCTGGAAATTGGCCGAGATTTTCACCACGGGGGTGGTTCTTGGTAGTTACTTAGCCATGATGACCGTTATATTTTTCTGGGCGGCTTATAAAACAAACTTCTTCCCGGTATGTGCATTTATGCTTTAGCATCTAACACTATGCCTATTTCAGCGGTCACATAATTGGCGGGCCGGGCTGGTTACATTGCTTGGCTGAAACACTTAAAAAACCACATTGTAACTTTTTTTTATTAATGCATCTGCAGCGTACATTTGGCGTACCGACGCTTGAAAAAACAGCCCACGATGACTTCCGGAAGCTGGCGTCAGCAATATATCTCCAAGTCAGTACAATCAGTCAAGCTCTCATTTTTGTGACGAGATCTAGAAGCTGGTCGTTTGTAGAACGTCCGGGTTGGCTGCTTGTTTTTGCTTTTGCTGTTGCGCAATTGGTATGCTATATGTAATGATAAATTAATATGTTCTGTTTATTTGTTTTGAAATAACAATACTTGTTAGTAACAATAATACTGTCTTCGGTTTCTACCAGATTGCTACATTGATTGCGGTTTATGCCAACTGGAGCTTTGCTGCTGTAGAAGGAATCGGGTGGGGCTGGGCAGGCGTCATCTGGCTCTACAATATCGTATTCTATTTCCCGCTTGATCTCATCAAGTTCTTTATCCGATACGCGCTTAGCGGGCGGGCCTGGGACCTTGTTATTGAGAGGAGGGTATGTGGTGACTTTTTATGGTATAAACTCGAGCCAAATCGTTTTCTTTCTCTCTCTAATGATGATCTTTTTGGCTTTTAGATTGCATTCACGAGACAAAAGGATTTCGGAAAGGAACAACGTGAGCTCCAATGGGCTCATGCCCAACGAACCCTACACGGGCTTGAAGTTCCTGACACTAAAATGTTCAGTGACCGCACCAATGTCACTGAACTTAACCAGATGGCAGAAGAAGCCAAACGTAGAGCTGAAATCGCAAGGTATGGCCAGCTGAACCTATCGTGTGTTAGCGAGGCAGTTTCGACCCATTTACTTGTGAATGGGTCGATTTTGATATGTCATGTGGAACTGATTGAAGGTCATCCGAAGTGTATCATTAATCATAAAACCTTAAAAATCATTTTATCTGAAAAATCATACTATTATAAAAAATGATATATCTTTTGTCATAATATTTGACAAGCAAATTATTTATAAAAGTTGAAAGTTTTGGACTAAAAGTGATCCGGGTCGCCCCAATCTGTTCTAGCCCATATCAAAAGTATTCGTTTCAACCCATTACCCTTGTGTTTTCTGAATCTTGATTTGTGTTTGTGTTTTTTATTAGGTTGAGAGAATTACACACATTGAAGGGTCATGTTGAATCGGTGGTTAGACTCAAGGGTCTCGACATAGAGACGATTCAACAAGCATACACCGTCTGAGACACAGTTGCATGTTATTTTGCGAGTTGCCTTTCGAACAGTTTTTTTTGTTCTACTTTTGATTTTGTGTTGGCTCATGATCCCATGTACTTGTGAATTGGGAAAAAGAGAACCTTTTATGCCGTAATATGTTGTGCATATGATATGAAGAAAGTTGAAGGTACTTGCCATTAAATTTAACTGAAAAGGGTAATTTTTTCATGAAAACAGTAAATTTGTAACCCATCTATTAAAATTATATTATTGAGATTTTACGTGTATAACATGAAACATTGACAGTTTTTTACATATAAAATATACTGAAAATATAAGTATTTTATCAAATTTTGACACGTCAAATTATGTGAAAATTATGACACAAGGCGATAATTTTTCCTACAAGAACAAAGTTCAAGTTTAAGAAAACTCCAAAACCCTCTTTTATTATAAAACGTAATAATAGTTGCCTTTGAAATATTTTAGGGTAATAATAAAATTTTATAAAGACCTTTAAACGGGGATGATATTCCTTCAAGAATTAGAAGTGTATGTCATAGGAAATAGAATAAGAATAGCTCATAATAATAGTAAGTAAAACATTAGTTGGTGTGAGTCCTACAGTGAACAACCTTAAGGCTATGATGAAATATCATAATTGTGCAAATATAAGGCCATGAAACTCCGATAAGAAAAAAAAACATATACTCACCATAAACATATGAAAAAGTGCTGCAACGTGTTCGTTCATTAAGAAATAAACTTGTTCATGAACTGTTCACGAACACTTACCGAACGCAAACGAACACAAACAAAATCAAACGAAAACGAACAAATGTTCAGGAACATGACGAACACAAAGAACTCAATGAACACAAACGAATACAAATGATCACATATTTATTTTAGAATAAAATCAGCATTTTTATCACAAAATTTACCAAAAATAAATAAACACGTAACATAAATATCCAAAAACACTTGATATAATTGTCATAAAAATAACTAACACAAAAATTAAGAATATAATCGAACACATTAACGAACATAAACGAACACATTATCGAACGTTCACGAACGGACATTAACGAACATAAATGAACACATTATCGAACGTTCACGAACATAAATGAACGAACACGGCTTGTGTTCATGTTCGTTCGTTTAACTAAACGAACGGAATTTTCTTGTTCGTGTTCGTTCATTAACTAAACGAACGAACATAAACGAACTTCCCGCCGAACAGTTCACGAACTGTTCGCTGAACGTTCAGTTCGTTTGCAGCCCTACGAAGAACTACTCAAATATTGTAGCTCTACAGTGAACCCCCTTAAGGTTACGGTGCTTGGGCTGTGCAAGTGAAATGACAATTATAGTAGTTACAACTATATACAAGTTTTCAAAATATATTTCAAAAGCTTGTATTCATGATGAGGCGAGCCTTTACTTAATCAAATATCACTGTAATGGTTATGCATGTCAAAATGGGCGGGTTGGGTCGGGCGGGGTGCCAGGTCAGAACGGGTAGGGTCAAGATGGGTTTGGGTTAGGATGAGCATATTTAAAAACCAGGTCAAGATAGGTACAGGTCAAAATAAATTCGGGTCAAGCGGGTCAACTTTAAATATTGCTAGAATAGAAAAATTCTCCTTGCAAACTCCCCTTTCTAACATAAATCACAAAGAGGTTCCATTTTGCTTCAATATATTATATAGATAGTGGTTTCAATTACCTCTAAATTGCAAGAATTAATATACAAAATAGCATACCCATAATTAGAGAGAAAACTCATGAAAAGGGATTGTTGCTTCAACGAAGGTATTCCAACAGGGGATGATTTAAAACACAGATCAAGAAAAGGGAATTTAACGATGACGACTGTTGGTGCTTTAGAAAGAAAGAATGAATCATGTTAACTTTAGCAAGATGATGATGATTATTCGAAGTAATGGTTAAAATCTTCAATGAATCAATAGAGAAGATGTTAAAAGAGGGCTTGTGGTGATAGCAATGAAGAAATCTCGATTGTGATGGCTGAGTAGATGCTTGAATCAGTCCAACAAATCCCTATTGTGATTCTTTGGATGTCGATGAAGGAGTGGCGGTGCGGTTGGTGGCGATTGAAGTGGTGATGAATATGGTGGTGATTGGAGCGGAGTCGTCATCTGAAGTCTTGGATAACCCGTGTCATAGTTTTCTTAATTTTATAAATGTTCAATTAGACCCCTTGAAAAGAATGTATAACGCAAAACAACCCAAAGCCTTATATTAAAAACCCATTTTTAACTAGATGGGCTAAAATTACCAGGTCTAATTAATAGTGTAAAAATCACAATTTATTTATTTACTTTGTACGTATGAAACTAACAAGTGATAGCAAGTATTTGGATCCAAAGCCTTGCTCCCCTAGGGATGATGAATTCATGATGACTAGGGCAAACCACCATATGATGGTTAGAAAAATCATCCGGTAAATATGATCATTATTAAAACTATAATACCTCTATTATTTTTTCCCTCACACTTGAGCTTGTCTAAGCACTATACATTTTAAGCTTTTAACGAACCAATCGTGGGTAGCTCACCAACGAATCAATTTGTTTGTAATACTATATAACTATACATATTTTCAAGTCAGAAAGAAAAGAAAGGATTCAAAGGAAAACAAGAATTTCTTCACGTTATTGAGTTTTACGAATTTTGTTGGGGCGAGGGTTCAATTGAGAGAGTGTTAACACATTACGGGCTTGACATGAAAGACCATGGTCTATTGTTGTTGCTTATCCAGATTGCCATAATGGCCAAACCAGTCTGAATAGATAACCAAAGCAACGAGATGGAAGTCAAAAGATATGCGGGTGAGCCTGACCACACGATCTGTTGCGTTAGGTGATAGATTTGGTCACGTATATATAGGTAAGCCATTATTGGTAAAATCAAGTAGATAATGAAATAAATATTATCTCTCACCAATTATATGGTTTCATCATCAAGTTCGATCGTAAAAGCCAACAAAGAATGCTCCAAAATGTAGCATCGACCTCCACCCCCTTTTCTTAAAATATAGAAACCCAACATTGTAATCTATTACTTCTACTCTAAAAATATAAAAATTTCAAACATCTTTATATACAAATAATATGCAAGTCGTTAAAGTTCTTTTTACTACAAGTTCCTATAGTTTTTTTAATTATTTTATTGTTTTATTATTTTACTGTTTTTAAAATATAATATTTTCTTAAATGTAAGACAAATTGGATTTTAATATCCAAACTATGATCGATAAATTTATATTATCGGTTTGACCAATAATAATCATAACTTTAAATTTTTTTGTCAAAGGCAACTCTAGTAGCATAATCGTCCTTGATTTACACTTGAATTCTTCTCACTTTTCACTTCATTTCGTTGGCACTTCCTTATTTCATTCACAATAATTATCATGACAAAAAATGAGTAGATCAATCGTAAATAAATGAATGATTATACTATTAGAATTATAATTGGGAACAAAAATTAGTGTTAGAATTATTATTAATCAAACTGATTATATGAATTATTACCGGACAATATATTATAGTTTGAATTATTAAAATTTAAGTTTTCTAAATCTAATATCCGTTACGATTTGTCCATTTGTATCCATGTTTCAATATTAATTTTATTGAGCCGAATCAAATACAATATATATAAATTTTCTTTAATTTTTTAAAACTCGTTTTCATGTTCTTTAACACTCATTTTTACAACACAATATTTTATTAAATACTGAATATATCAATACGTAGTTCTTCTTCTTCTTAATTTTTAAATATCTTTCTATAATTTTATATAATATGTTTCAGTATAAATTTCAATCAAACCAGTTTATCATAATTGAAGGGCATAAGGGTCGATGGAACACTCATGCTACACTCACCACTCTACACTATAAACTCAACAATCAAATATTATCATATTACATTATTCACACCCCACCACACATTCAAATTTGATGACGTCGGTGTTATCAGACCATGCCACGTGAAACTAACCGTTGTGGGTGTTGAATGTTAAACTAAATTAATTAGTATGTGTATATGTTATTATAAGTTTAGTGTGACAATTGTATAATTATGTTTGGTATAAGTTAGGTAGTTATGTTAGTTTCTTGATGGTTAAGTAACCCGGTTAGGACTCATGGATAACCCGCCAAGTTAGTATGTATAAATACCATGTAAACCCTTGTTACTTGATGAATCATTTATACATAGTCAAATTCTCTCCAATTCATCCTATTCTTACATGTGTGTATCGATTCCCGCTATACCCAACAGTGGCGTCGATTAGTAGAAGGGAAGGTACGACGAGTGGATGTCAAAAATGCACGCCATGCGGTTGCCCCACGATGCATACACCTAGGGGTGCTAAACGGGTCGTGTTTTCGGGTAGTCGGGTCCAACCCAACCTGAACCCAAAAATTTTAAACGAACCCGAACCAGACCCGGACCCGAAAATTGTGCCATAAGTGTCAACCCGAACACGGCACGAAAATTTACGGGTTGACACAAACACGACCAGATCGACCCAAATGTTTTATTTTTTATATTTTTTTCACATATTAATATTTTAAAATTATTAGTTTACAATAAAAAATATTAATTAATATAAAACAATTATATTTTAATGATAAAATCTTATATCAATTTCTATTTTAAATTCTAAATTTCGAAATAAAACACATAAGAAACGTAATTTGTGACACAAAATATATAAAATAAAATAAAATAAAATAAATAAAAAGTGGGTCAAACAGGTTAACCCGTCAACTTGTTGGGTTGAATCCGAATGCGACATGTTTAGCTAAGCGGGTTCACAGGTTCGACCTGAATCTGACTTGAACCCGTTTATACTAAACCCAAATTTACAAATTTTATGTTAGGTTCGTGTCGTGCTTTCGAATTGTGTAAGAAATTTACATCCCTATAGCATCCTTTCCACCCTATCACACTCCTCAGCATTTTAATAGCCAAATAGGTAGGTATGCTACCTACAACGGACAGAATGGAATATTTGAATGTGAATAAAACCTTTTACATATTATATAACCTTTCATTTATAAACGTAAACCTACAAAACAACTCGACTCATTGGTGGACATATGGCAGAAACAAGTTCATCACCGTCACCGTCACCACCACCACCACCACCACCACCGTCGAAACTCGCCGGAAAAGTAGCCATAATCACCGGCGGAGCAAGCGGAATCGGAGAAGCAACCGCCCGTCTCTTCGTCGCCCACGGCGCCACCGTCGTGATCGCCGACATCTCCGACGACAAAGGCCACCGCGTCGCCGCTTCCATCGGCTCCCACCGCTGCACCTACTTCCACTGCGATATCACCGACGAGCAACAAGTCATCTCCGTCGTCAACTTCACCGTCACAACCTTCGGTCAACTCGACATCATGTTCAGCAACGCCGGAACCATAAGCACCTCACAACAAACCGTTGTAGATCTAGATCTACAAGAGTTCGACGATGTCCTCCGCACCAACGCCCGTGGCTCCGCCGCGTGCGTGAAACACGCCGCCCGTGCGATGGTGGCGAATGGCGTGAGAGGCTCCATCGTCTGCACCGCCAGTGCCGCCGGATCTAGAGGCGCAAGTGTACGGACGGATTACGTGATGTCGAAACACGCGGTGGTTGGATTGGTGCGATCGGCGAGCAAGCAGCTCGGAGTGCACGGGATTAGGGTGAACTGTGTGTCGCCGTCGGCGGTGCCGACGGCGTTGTCGAAAAGGTCGCCGGAGGAGGTGAAGAAGACGATGAGGTTGTATGAGTCGTTATCGAGCTTGAAGGGGGTGCAGTTGAGTGTTGAACTTGTGGCGGAGGCGGTGTTGTTTCTGGCGTCGGAGAGTTCGGGTTTCACCACCGGACATGATCTCGCGGTCGACGGTGGCCTCACGAAACTGCCTGACGCCGGTGACTTTGTTATGTACGATTGTTGATGCGGAAGTGGATAATATGTGTTTGGTAATAATAATTTGGATAACATCTATTATCCAAAGCATGACTCACGCTTAAAAAAAATGTGTATGGTGATAATGTTCTAGCTATGATGGGATGGAATTGAAGTAGTACGGTACTAGCGTCGGAATTATGCATGTGATGAAATTTGTTGAGTCTTTTAATTATTTGTATAAGTTTGACTTGTTGAGCCAAACACATGGGTCTAGCAGTCTATTTTTTTTAGTTGTATTTTATGTTTTTCGTTTTAAGTTTTCAGAAAGATATATGTTTTTCGTTTTGTTTCATTGTAAGCCTGTATAAAACAATCTTTAGGTATTGAATAAATTCAGAAAACACTGAGTGTGATATCAGCTCTTATACCATCAAATATGATATCAGAGCTTGTGTTATTGATCACGGTGAGAAAAAAAGAAGAGAAAGATGAGTGAGGAGAAATTGAAAGTGCCTTAGTTTGATGGACATTTTAAGCACGGGTTGAAATGATGGAAAACCTCTTGAGAGCAAAGAAACCGGTTATTTAAAAAAAAACCAATACCGGTTAACTGGTTTAGTTATTAACCTAATCGGTTAGGCTGATAAGGTTATTCAAGAACCACAAACCGGTTATTAACTTAACTGATCAATTTCTAAACCGGTGTTTTTAAATCCCAATAATCGGTTCTAGTTTTAAACCACACGTTATAAAAGAAAATCGAAATGTGCATCTTTACCTTCGGATAAATTAACGGTGACATTACCATTGTTGAACGATTAATTCTTGGCTTCTATCACAGGATCATGAACCCGATTTTAACTTAAGCCTTGAAGCCGAAGAACAATCGTGTAGGCTTTAATACTAAGCCAAATAACTTGGCCAAATATAGTTAATAGGAAAGCAATCGTCTAGGCTTTAATACCAAGCCAAATTACCTCAATCAATGATCGTATTGACACTCTAAATGGGCAAATATGTTAGAAGTAGTCAATACTCAATAATGTCTATGTATATACATAAATAATTCTTTTTATGTATAATTATAACTTGGAATATATCACATAACATATTTATTTTTAACTATATATATTAAAAGATAAAAAATAATATATTTATATAAATAAGAGGATTGTGCGCCTAGTCAGGCTTTGACATTAAAACTTAGACTTTAAGCTCATTCATTAAATGAACTCTAATTTATAATAGATAAAAGCTTTTATGGTAAATGGAAAAATATTATTCACTAGCTCATATATATAGGACTCATTTTATACTAACAAATCGTATACATAATGAAATGACTATAATACCTCTATTATTTTTTCTCACATTTGAGCTCGTCTAAACACTACACATTTCAGGTTTTTAGTGAACCAGTCTTGAGTAGCGTACGAACGGCTCAATTTGTTTGTAATGCAATTTAGCTGAACATATTTTCAAGTCAAAAAGAAAGAAAGAATTTAAAGAAAAACAAGAAGAGTTTCAAGTACAGTTTGGGGGGAGACGGGCGTCGACCCAACCTTATGATTCATGTTTATGACTTTTACGAATTTTGTAGGGGCGGGGGTCCAATGGAGAGAGAGTGTGTGTAATAGCTATAACAAACTACGAACTCGATATGGAAGACCATTGTAGAATAATGATAATCCCTTGCCCTCTTTCATTCACAATAATCGATATATAATGATACAAAGATTTCTCCTATTTTTGGAGATAATTGATACAATAAACACTAATTACAATACTATAAATACGGACATAATTAGTGGCGTCTATTACACCCCCGCAGTCGAAGCGGGAGGCGAACGTATGCTTAGACTGGATCGGAAATCATCGAAGAGAACCCGAGGAAGACCCTTGGTGAAGATGTCGGCAATCTGAAAGCGGGAAGGCATGTGAAGGATACGAACCAGGCCTTTTTGAACGTGCTCCCTGACGAAGTGAATGTCGAGTTCGATGTGCTTGGTTCGTTGATGCTGGACTGGGTTGCCCGATAGGTAAATGGCACTGATATTGTCACAGTAGACTAAGGAAGCTTTGGTCAATGGACGATGTAGCTCAAGAAGAAGATTTCGTAGCCAACATATTTCTGCAACCACGTTGGCAACTCCACGGTATTCGGCCTCTGCACTAGAACAGGAGATGGTGTATTGTCTCTTAGAGGACCATGAAATTAGGTTGTCGCCAAGATAGACACAATACCCAGATGTAGAGCGATGAGTATCGGGGCAACCTGCCCAATCATCATCTGTGTAGGCACGAATGGGGAGAGCCGAAGAAGAGCGGAGATGAAGACCATAGTCAGCGGTGCCTTGTAAGTACCTGATGATACGCTTAAGAGCGTTCCAGTGAGCCATGCAAGGAGAGTGCATGTGCATATATATTTGCTGAACGGCGTATGCTATGTTGGGTCTTGTGAAGGTTAGGTACTGTAATGCACCTGCAAGGCTTCTATAGGTGGTAGGGTCATCAAATAATGAATCCGGTTCACTGGCCAATTTACTCTGAGTGTCTACAGGGGTCACTGCAGGTTTGCATGAGTCCATACCTGCGCGATGAATGATGTCTTTGGCATATGCATGTTGTGACAGGAAAAACGTGTCACCCTTTCTAGTGACCGAGATGCCCAAAAAATAGGATAAGGGTCCCAAATCCTTCATAGCGAATTCACCTGCAAGAATAGTCATGAGCCATTGGCGGAGTTGGTCAGAGGAGGTGGTGAGTATGATGTCGTCCACATAGATTAGAAGATAGGCGACATCATGACCGTGGTGATAAATAAATAAGGAATTATCCGTTTTGCACTAAGTGAATCCATGCTGAAGGACAAAGTTAGTGAACCGTTGATACCAGGCCCTGGGTGCTTGTTTGAGGCCGTAAAGAGACTTCTTGAGGAGGCAAACATGATCAGGGTAGTCCCGATGGCGAAATCCCATTGGTTGGTGCATGTAAACGATTTCCTATAAGTGGTCGTGTAAAAATGCATTTGTAACATCTAATTGGTGTATGAGCCATGATTTAGAGAGAGCCAGAGTGAGAACCACCCGTATAGTGATTGGTTTTACCACTGGACTGAAAGTGTCATCACAATCAACTCCAACCTGTTGACTACGACCATCACATACCAACCTTGCTTTGTAACGTTCTAAAGAGCCATCGGAACAAAATTTGTGCTTAAAGAGCCACATACTATGAATAATATTCATGTCCGAGCGACGTGGTACTAGTTCCCAAGTCTCATTTTTAATAAGTGCACTAAATTCGTTTTACATGGCATCGTACTATTCAGGTATGGACAAGGCAAGGTGGGGAGTTTTCGGGATTGGAACAATGGAAGTAGTGTTAAGGTTGAATAGTTGTTTGGGTTTGGTGATACTGTTCATTGCTCTAGTGCGCATGGTACGGGGTGGTTGCTGTTGAACCGGGTAGGGAGGGGTGGGTTAAGGTGACGGTTGAGGTGGAGTCTGAGTGTTTGGTGCTGGGTCCGAAGGGTGGCAGAAGGTGGAGAATGGGGTGGAGAAATGGTTTGGCCTAAAGGGGCGGTAGTTGGGCCAGGGGAAGCTGTACGTGGGCCTGATGGTTGGTGAGGAGATGGTGAAGGTTGGTTTGATGCGGTTGGGCCGGATGGAGGTGTGCCGAGGGAAGTGGGATATGGGGCGTTGGGTGGGACAGTGGGTTGTGATGAGTGGACATTATCCCATAACAATGGGTTAAATGGAGGGGAAAGAAAGGTGTAGTCTAGGGTGGTATTGGAGTGTTGTATGGAGAAGGGATGAATGGATTCCTCAAACTGGACATGATGAGATATAAAGATTTGATTAGTAGATATGTCAAAAACATTTATATCCACGGTGGTTTGAAGGGTAACCAAGAAAGACACAAGGTTTGGAGCGGTTGGTGAGTTTATTTATGGTGGTGGAGGGGGTGGTGGGATAGCATAGGCAACCAAACACGCGAAGATGTGTGTAGGTTGGGGTGACATTGTATAGAAGGGTAGTGGGGGATAAGAAGTTGTGGGTTTTCTTAGGGAGAATGTTTAGGAGGTAGGTGGCAGTTTCAAGGGCATGATGCCAAAATGAGGGAGGTAGAGAGGCTTGAGATAAAAGGGTATGAATCATGTTATTGATGGTTCGTATTTTTCTCTCGGCTTTGCCATTCTGGGAGGAGGTGTGGGGACAGGAGAAACGAAATTGCATTCCATTGATGTGACAAAACTGTTTAAAATTATTGTTGGTATATTCGGCGCCATTATCACATTGGAACTGTTTAATTTTTCGTTCAAACTGGTATGAATATGGTTATGGAAGTTGGTAAAGGTGTTGTAAACTTGAGATTTATTGGTTAGGGGATAAGTCCATAGAAAATCCGTGAAATCATCAAGAAACAATATATAATAGCGGTGATCGCCGGTGCTTAAAACCGGGAAGGTCCACAAATCACTGTGAATGATATCAAAAGGCAAATGAGTTTTATTCATAGAATCATAAAACGAAAGTTTAACACTTTTTCCAAAAAACACATGATTGACAAAGTGTATTGTTCGGTTTATTAAAATCAATAAAAGAATTAGACTTTAACGAATGCAATAAAGAGTTGCCCGGGTGCCCAAGGCGTTGATGCCAACGGTCTTGAGAAACAGCAGCTAAGGCAGTAGGTTTGGAGGGAGGCTTGATGAAGTTGGTGGTCAGAGGGTAGCGGTCTCCCGAACTATTGCATCGTAGGATAGGTTCCTTGGTCTTGAGATCCTTCACAAGAAAACCAAACGGGTCAAATTCGATGGAGTTAAATTGTATGTCGTTAGGCGACGGACAGAGATGAGGTTCTTAATGAGGTTAGGAGCATAAAGGATATTGTTTAGTTTGAAGGGCGAAAAAGGCGGTGGTAATGTTTTGTTGCCTCGTCCAATTACGGGAATGATTGTGCCATTTCCAACAATTATTTGCTTATTAGTGCAAGTATTAAAAATAGACGGGGAATTCATGCCTGGTTGCTCCATGTGGCCAGAGGCGCCGGTGTCCATGTAACCAACTGGGTCAGAAGGCTGACTCATAGAGAGAGTATAGAGCGCCTGTGCAATGTCGGTCGGCGTCGGGCTGTGAGTAGCCGTGTGGGCCTGTGCAGGCTGCGGGCCCAGAACGCCCTGTGAACTATTCGGCCGAGGGGTTGATGGGTAAGGGCAGGGTGGTGTTTTGGTGGATTGTGGTCTGTAGGTATTGTTGAGAAGAGAGGCCCGTTGGGTAGTGGCCCAATAGTTGGGAAATATTATATAGGGGTGTTGGGATTGGGCCGGATAATTGGGCTGCCCCTGGAACGGTTCGACTGAGAAGACGATGAACGGCCTCTGCCGCGTCCACGGGAACGGCCTCGGCCGCGGGTAGTGCCGGATGTGGTTTGAAAAGCGGTGGTGTTGGGATTGGCCGAAGAGGAGCGGGTTTGGCTTTGGATGTGCAGAGCTGTTGCGGCTTGTTGGGAAGAGTGGAGGGCTTGGTTAGCTTTTGTAGTTTCATTCATGCATAACTGGGAACGGACCTCAAAGAACGAGGGCAAAGGTTTGGTGTTTTGGAGTATGGTGCCTACAGTTTCATATTGTTCGGTGAGACCGGTTATGGTTTGCAAAACAAGATCTTGTTCGTCAACCGGGGCATCAACATTATTCAATTGATCGGCCAAAACCTTAATCTCTTGGCAATATTAATGCATGGAAGAAAAATTTTCAAGACGAGTGTTTGTGAATTTTTGTTTGAGAAAGAGGGCTCGGGTGGCTTTATTGTCTTGAAAGAGATTCGCGATGGCTTTCCAAGCATCATATGCGGTGGTGCTCTTTTTCATTAAAGTTTTTAGAAGGCCAGTAGAGATGTGCCATAGATCCATTGGAGAACTATGGCATCAAGACGTTCCCACGAGTCGACAAGAGGCTTTTCCTTATCGGCAGGAGGCTTTTCCTTATCGGGTGAGGGACGACGAGGCTCAAGGTGGTCAGCCACAAGAAACGCCGTACAATGGATTCGAAATAGTTCTGACCATGTGTTATAATCGGCGGCTTCATTGCCTAAGGTGATAGGGACGAAGGTTCGGATGTTGGAAACTGTGACAGCAGGGTGCAACTTGTGATCGGCCATTGGAAAGGAAGGTTCGAAGGTGGTGGCTGACAAAGGAGAAGAGGCGGCGGCTGACAAAGGAGAAGAGGCGGCGGCAAGGGTTTCGAGGTGGCAGGAGGTTTTCGAAAAAAAATAGAAGAGATAGGTAAGAGGATCTTTAGGGTGAAACCATGTAAAATGATGATAATCCCTTGCCCTCTTTCATTCACAATAATCAATATATAATGATACAAAAAGATCTCCTATTTTTGGAGATAATTGATACAATAAACACTAATTACAATACTATAAATACGGGCATAATTAGTGGCGTCTATTAACCATGGTCTACTGTTGTTACTTTTTCAAATTTCCATAATGACTAAACCAGACAACCGAAGTCACGAGTTGGAAGTCGAAAGGATATGCGGGTGAGCCTGACCATAAGATCTGTTTTATTAGGTGATAGCATTGATCACATGTATATATGGGTACACCAATGATTGATAAAGTTAAGTAGATATAGGAATAAATATTATCTCTCATCAATTATATGTTTTCATCGTCATGAGATCGTAAAAGCCAACAAAGAATACTCCCAAATGTAGCATCGACTCCCATCACCCTTTGCCGTATATCTAAAAACGATTAGTTATTTTTGCATTCACTTCAACCACACTATCAGTGTAATGTAAGTGCCAAAACTTTAAGAAAAGGCCTATGTTGAAGATCATACTAACGGAAATTTTTATTGGCTATCGCCAACCCTCGTGTAGCTAAAGATTGCTCATCTATTGTGTATATGTTTTACTAATAAAGATCCGTGGTCTCTTGCTATGGAAATCCTACATTTTAATCTAATACTTTTCGTCTTAAAATATAGAAATCTCAACATCTTTGTATTAGAAATAAAAATAAAAAAAGGAATTTTTTGTGAAGAAATATCATACAATCAAGATTGCATCATTTCCTATTTTATGAAGGATTTGACAACTATACATATCTGTCAATTAAGGATCGTTGCCACCATCAAAGGAATTCCCGTCCATAATTAGTGATTCTATTTCCTTGTAAAAACTTTTGTACTCATCTATTTATCATTTTTCTCTTTTGGAACTCACTCAATAATAAAAATTCTTTGTATTTCAACTTAATAAGATGGTATCAGAGCAGTGTGTTTGATCTTAGGATCGACCCGCTCAGTACTACTCATCATCTACCTGTTCAAGCCATTCAATTTCAGCCACCATGTCTCAAGAAACCAACAGTAGTGATGATCTCGCACTACAAATTACCAACCTTCTGAGAAACAGCCTCAACACCCAAAACCAAACCCAGAAACAGAACCTCTTAGATAGCTTGAAAATTAGTCTCTAGCTAAACAGCCAAAACTACGCCTTATGTGCTCGAATGATTCGAGTGCCATCGGGGGTAAATCGAAACATCTTTTGACCCATTTAATAGAAAAACCAGCTCCACCAAAACCAACTGATGTGAGCTATGACCAGTGGGAACAAGACGACTTAGTCGTGTTCTCATGGTTAATACAAAATATCGAACCCACTCAACCTAACCGAATTTCCCACAGCCAAAACACTTTGGGATGCACTGGTGGTTACTTACAGTAGCGGGAAAGATAAACTCCAAACCTTCGATCTACATGTCAAAGCAAATGGGATAAAACAAAATGGTTCCTCACTTGAGGATTTATTGGATTATTATGCAGGGCGTTTGGGGAGAAATCGAAAGGAGAGACCCAAATCCTATGACATGTTCAGCTGATATTGAAGCTTACAGCAAAATCCGATCCGAACAAAAGCTCTTTCAGTTCTTAAATGCCCTTGATAGACAATATGATGCTATTAAAAGAGAGATCCTCCGATGGGAACCGTTACCCTCGGTTGAAGGCGCCTATGCTGCCGTTCAAAAAGAGATGGCGCATCAGGGGATTTTAGGAACCATCGACATCCCATCTTCGATCACCAAACGATGTGGCGGCGGGTTTGGCCGCCAACGGGTCACGTGAATCGAAAGGCCTAGGTTTTCTGTCGAAGGGGCGAACCAATCGAAGGGGTTTTCTGTGGATCATCAACACGGATTGACAAAACTAAACTGAAATGCAGCCATTGTGGTATGTCAAAACATACCATAGACCAATGTTTCAAACTTGTCGGCTACCCGGAGTGGTGGAACGATGGCCATAAAAGTGGCCACAAGGAAGAGGGACGAACAGCTGCCGTGGTCGGCAGCTTAGATACCAACCAAAACAGCACCGAGGAAGGCAATATCGGAGGCGGCGACGGCGGATTCGGTGGTCAAGCATCGGCTGGAGGTGGAGAGGAGGTTCTAGGGCAAGGTTTCGAACGGAGCACCGGAGGTAATGGGTTTGAGAAAATATTCTCAAGCCCCATTTTTAATCCTAATTTTTTTGATCCTCTCGTTCTAGAATTTTTGAGAAATCCTCCCCAACAATCTGACGACTACAATAATAATATAGAAAAGGATAAAGTTTCCAAAACTAGTGACAATTTAAGTAATGATTCTTTTAAAAATACAAATAACGTTTTTTTTGGTGATGCTAAAACTAGTGTTGTATTGATTCTGGTTTTAAAAAAATTACAAATAATATTATTTCTAGTCAAACTAATATGACAAAAAACCTATAATAATTTAAATAGATCGTGAATTTTTTATTGTGGTGCTACCAACACCGTAACCTTTGAGCTATCGGACATGGTTTCACAATCTAAGCCTAAAATCGACCACATCAAAACCGCTAATGGAGGGGTAGTTCCCGTAAAGGGAGGTGGAACTATTGAAATCTCTCCAACATTAAAACTTTCAATTTGTCTTTATGTTCCATAATTATCACATAAACTATTATCTATAAGTCATGTGACAAAAGAATTAAACTGCTCGGTATTAATGCATCCCACCTTTTGTATCTTACAGGACATCAGGACGAAACGATTATTGGGCGTGACGCTGAACTTCAGGGATTGTATTATGTGGAAGAAGTGACTCAATATGGTACTGTGATGTTGGCTCATGGGACTACAAATAGAGAGGCTTGGTTATGGCATAGACGATTAGGACACCCATCCATTAGTTATTTACATCTTTTATTTCCTAAACTATTTTCTTCGAATAAAATGTTAGATTGTGAGGCTTGTGTTTTGGCTAAAAGTCATAGATATACCTATAAACCAAACAACACGAAAGTTGATTCACCTTTTTCTCTTATTCATTCGAATGTTTCGGGACCAGCAAAAGTTATTGGGGGACAACACTTTCGTTTTTTTATTCTTTTTGTTGATGATTGTGCTCGTATGACTTGGATTTATTTCCTAAAAACCAAATCGGAAGTTTTTGATTAATTTACTATGTTTTACACCATGATACAAACCCATTTAAAATCAACATTCAAGTTCTTCGATCCGATAATAGGGGGAATTTATTAATAACCAAATGAAATAATTTTGTCAAGCGAAAGGAGTGATTCACCAAACGACTTGCTCCCACACTCTTGAGCAAAACGGTGTTGTTGAACGTAAGAATCGTATTCTTTTAGAGATTACCAGAGCCCATCCAATTGAATCTCGAGTTCCTAATTTTTTTTGGCCCGAAGCCCTCGCTACCGCCACTTACCTTATTAATCGACTACTAACTAAAGCCCTTGATCTTAAAACTCCTATCCAAGCTCTATCTGAATTTACCAAACTCCCGCCTGCCCTTACACTTCAACCACGACTATTCGGGTGCTCTGTCTTTGTCCATTTACCCAAAACTGATCGAACCAAACTCGACCCATGTGCAGAGAAGTGCGTGTTTGTGGGATATGGTGTTAACCAAAAAGGATACCGATGTTATAGCCCAAAGAAACGCCATATGTACAACACCATGAACTGTGATTTCCTTGAAACCGAATTCTTCTATACATCCGAGCACAGTGGCCAGGGGGAGAGAGAACACGATGATACACCGAGTTGGTTGAAATGGGCTCATTCCTCAGAAGAAGTTAATGACAGTAATCACAGTAGCCAAGATGAGTCACAATCTTCCAGACAATCTGATGAGCCGATAATCAGTGCCACCAACCAAGATCCTCCTAGTCTGATGCCTGAGGTAAGTGAGTCTCAACCACATGAAAATATGCAAAATACTAAATCCCACAAGAATCAAAATAATAATATATCTGATAGCGATGGTATAACAACAGAACAAATAGTACAGGATCAACAGGAAGAGCCAATACAAGAAGAAACAACCAAAAGAAATGTTCTACCACCTAGAGAAAACAGAGGAGTTCCATCAAAACAATACTCTACAGAAAAGCAGACAAAGTCTTCTAGGTATCCAATTGCAAACATTACCAAAGGAAACTTATCTGAAGAAGCTAAGGCTTTTACTTCCTCCATATACAATGAACGAATTCCAAACTCTATAGAACAAGCCTTAAAGTCAAAAACTTGGAAGGATGCAATGGAAACGCAGATGGATGCTCTAATAAAGAATGACACATGGGAAAAGAGTGTTCTCCCTCCAAGAAAGAAATCAGTAGGATGCTTATGGGTCTTCACGATCAAATACAAGCCAGATGGAACTCTTGAAAGATATAAAGCACGATTAGTAGCTAAAGGTTACACCCAAACTTATGGGATTGACTACTCAGAGACTTTTTCCCCGGTAGAGAAGTTTGACACAATCATGGTCCTCTTCTCGATTGCTGCCGAATGAAGGATGGCCTCTTCACCAATTTGATGTTAAAAATTCCTTCTTACATGGAGAATTACAAGAGGAGGTTTATATGGAGGTTCCACTAGGATTCACTGAAAACTTCAAAAACAAGGAAGTTTGTAGGTTAAAAAATCTCTCTACGGACTTAAACACCCCCTCGGGCATGGTTTGGAAGATTCACGTTAGCAATGAAGAAATATGGATTTCAACAAAGCAATGCTGATCACACATTATTCCTAAAATGAAGAGGTAAACTTATGACTTATTTAATTATATATGTTGATGACATGATCATTACAGGTAATGATGAGGAAGAAAAAAAAAGGTTAAGGAATAACTTGTTTTAGGAATTCAAGATGAAAGACTTGGGAAGACTTAAGTACTTTCTTGGAATTGAAGTGCTAAAGTCGAAACAAGGGATCTTTATTTCCCAAAAGAAATATGTTTTGGATCTTCTAGCTGAGACAAAAATTGTAGACTGCAAGCATATCGATACACCATTGATGGTTAATCATAAACTTTGCATGGGAGAAGGAGCAGAATTGACAGACAAAGAAGATATCAACGCTTAGTAGGTAAACCAATATATCTATCGCATACTCACCCAGATATCGCTTATGCAGTCAGGGTGGTTAGCCAATTTATGCATCAACCTCAAGTAACTCATATGGAAGTAGTATGGAGGATTCTTAGATATCTTAAAGGAACACCAGGACATGGGGTACTATTTCAACCAAATAAGCACCTTAAGATACAAGCATACACTGATGCAGACTGGACGGGAGATCAAGGGAATCGAAGGTCTACGTTAGGATACTTCACCCTCGTAGGAGGAAACCTAGTTACATGGAGAAGCAAAAAACAAAAGGTGGTAGCATTATCTAGTGCTGAAGCTGAATTCCGAGGGATTGCAAAAGGCCTGGCAGAAGTATTATGGATACGAAAGCTACTGACCGAGATCGGATTTCCCCAAACCGAAGCAAGCAGGATTATGTGTGACAATAAAGCTGCAATACAAATTTCAGAAAACCCCGTTCAACATGATCGCACAAAGCATGTAGAGGTTGATAGGCACTTCATCAAATAAAAACTTGAAGACGAAATCATAGAACTACCGTTTGTTCGATCAGAAGACCAATTAGCAGATATATTAACAAAGGCAGTCAACGGAATGATTTTCAAAGATTGCCTTGACAAGTGGAGCATTGGAGATCCCACTACTCAACTTGAGGTGGAGTGCTAGAAATAAAAATAAAAAAAGAATTTTTTTGTGGAGAAATATCATACAATCAGCATTGTATCATTTCCTATTTTATGAGGATTTGACAACTATACAATTCTGTCAATTAAAGACAGTGCCACCATCAAAGGAATTCCTAGCCATAATTAGTGATAATATTTCCTTGTAAAAACCTTTGTACTCATCTATTTATTGAGCCCCTTTTTTTCTCTTTTGAAACTCACTCAATAATAATAATTTTTTGTATTTCAACTTAATAAGACTTTGTACCCTTTTGTTTGCTAATCAATCAGTTGCGCAAAACAAAGAAATCAATCAATTTAGTAAAATGTTAAAATGTTTGTATGATTTCTATTTACATATTGTATTATACCTATAGAGAAAACTTTAAATAGTAGGTTTAATTTTCATATAAAGTATATTTCAAAAGCTTGTATTGAAGATGAGGTGAGCCTTTACTTAATTAAATATCACTACAATTGTATAAACATCATAAATATTCTATCTATTTTATATATACACACGTATTTGGATCCAAAGCTTATGCCCCTAGGGATGCTGAATTCTTGATCACTAGGAATAGCAACATGGTGGTTACAGAATTCATCCCATACTCGATAAATGTGATCATTATTTGCTAGTTATCGAGTCACATGACTCGTTTGTTTCCTGTTTATTAACAACTGTCCATAATATCTTCACCTATGAACTCAAACCAAATATAACACATTATGTCTACTTCTAGATATGTAGAATTCCCATAAATGTTACTCTAACTATCAACTTTATTTCTACTTCTAGATATGTAGAATACCCATAAATGTTACTCTAACTATCAACTTTAACTGGCACATATATATTAGCGAAAATGTGCACCTTTACCTTGGGATATATTAACGGTGACATAACCATTGTTGAACAATTAATTCTTGGCTTCTGTCACAGGATTGTGAACCTAATTTTAACTTGAGCCTTGAAGTTGAAGAACCTACGACGGTGTTCATGATCTACCTGTCCCAACCTGAGGCTAAAGCTGGTTGACAACCCGACCATCCTTAGTGACTATTCTTTTCTAATTTGGACTTAAAATTTAAAGATCAAAAAGCTTGTTTTTCACCAAGATATATATATATATATATATACATATATATATATATATACATATATATATATATACATATATATATATATACATATATATATAATATGTGTAGGGAAGAGAAAGAATGTTAAACTCTTTTTTACTGCGATAAACCGTATTAACTTATCAATATTAATTAAAATCATTATTTTTTTGTTGAAATAATATCATTTCACATATACAATGTTATGTTTATGCGAATTTTTAGCATATGAAGAATGACTAAAATGAAATATCAACTTAATGGACTTTATTGTTATGGTTAAACATGTATCTTTGTTATAACCATAAGAAAAATACCTGTTTCCTTGATGACGTTAAAACATGTATTTTTGTTTTAACCATAACAAAGATACATGTTTCCTTGATGACATTAAAAAAAATTTGGTGCTTGTAATCGATTGATACATATTTTAGAAAATGTATATTCCTTTTTTGTCGTGGTATAGACCATGCTAGTTTTTCATGCTGCAGTTCCTACTCTTTGTTTCAAGTGAATTATACAAAATTCACCGAACATATATCATATATAAACAGGTTCATATATGAACCTATTTGCAGATCTATTTTGACCGGAATCTTGCCTGAAATATATGGACCTAAACATGTACAATTGAATATTTAATTGTTGTGTGATTTACACCTAAGCCTAATTATAAAGTAACAAATCTTTGTATATAGGATACAAACTAGATCTGCTTGACACCCATTTATATTGAATGGTCAATATCTTTGCTACCTCCGTATGCAAAATGTCATATCACTCAACTAGAGGTGGATTTCAACAACCTCAAGAAATATAATTTCATATATCAGTTTCAAACCGATTAATCGGTAGTCGGTACCTAACCGACCGAATAGCGACTATCGATTTTTACAACCTTGATGGAAACTAATTTGAATTTTTGATATTTATAACTTTATTGAATAGCCTGTAAAAATATTTTATGTTTTATAGGGAAACTGTGCAAGGAACAAAAATTTACATTCATTGAGATATATATTTTAAATTGAAATATTAGTAACCGAAATTGAAAGTCAATTTCGTAAAAATTGAAATATAAGTTTTTTTTTTATGGAAACTGTATATAATTTATATTTATATTAATTAATAATATATAGATTACAATTTTTACTAATGTAACGTTGAGAACATGTAATATGATCAACACCAAATTATGTCAAATCTTGTAAGTTACAAATCTAAACACGGTATCCCATCAAAACTCCTCCAGACTATGAACAGCAATCGGAAATTATAAATCTATATATTATTAATTAATTTGGTGTTAATCATATCACATGTTCTCAACCTTATCTCAATATAAGTTTTTTGACATAATTTTTTGATCAACATCAAATTATGTCAATATAAGTTTTTTGACATAATTTGGGTTAATCATATCACTATGTTCTCAACGTTACATTAGTAAAAATTGTAATCTATATATTATTAATTAATATAAATAAAATTATATACAGTTCCATAAAAAAAAAATTATATTTCAATTATTACGAAATTGAACTTCAATTTCGGTTACTAATATTTCAATTTAAAATATATATCTCAATGAATGCAATTTTTTGTTCCTTGCATAGTTTCCCTATAAAACATAAAATATTTTTACAGGCTATTCAATAAAGTTATAAATATTAAAAATTCAAATTAGTTTTTATCAAAGTTGTAAAAATCGCTAGTTGCTAGTTGGTCGGTTAGATAACGACTAACAATTAATCGGTTCGAAACTCTAAAATGAAATTATATTCTTGAGGTTGTTGAAATCCACCTCAAGTTGAGTGATATGACATTTAGCATACGGAGGTAGCAAAGATATTGACCATTCAATATAAATGGGTGTCAAAACAGATCTAGTTTGTATCCATATACAAGATACTTATATTAAGATTTGCACATAAAACTAGCATGGTCTATACCACGATAAAAAATGGATATACATTGTCTAAAATATGTATCAATCGATTACAAGCACCAAATTTTTTTTAATGTCATCGAGGAAACAAGTATTTTTATTATGGTTAAAACAAAAATATATGTTTTAACGTCATCGAGGAAACATGTATCTTTCTTATGGTTAAAACAAAGATACCTATTTTAACCATAACAATAAAGTCCATTAAGTTGATATTTCATTTTAGTCATTCATCATATTCTAAAATTTTGCATGTAAAAATTCGCATATATATATATATATATATATATATATATATATATATATATATATATATATATATATATATAGAGAGAGAGAGAGAGAGAGAGAGAGAGAGAGAGAGAGAGAGAGTTAATTACATGAAAGGTCTCTGTGATTAGGCCTGTTTTTACTTTCGGTCCCCAGGTTTAAAAAATTACAAGGTCGGTCCAAAGGTTTGTCAAAGCGTAACACAAAAGGTCCTTGACGTGGATGGCGTTAACTTTTTCCGTTAAGTCCTAGTAAAATGACCAAAATACCACTGGCCATTAAAAATCAATATTTAGGAAAGATGGGACCCACAACTTCATCTTCAACCTTAAAACTCTAACCACCCTTATTCTACCAAACCACCACCACCACCACCATCCTACCAGACCACCACCATAATCCTACCAGGCCACCACCACCGCTACCCCCCATCGCTGCCCACTACCGCAACCCACTACCTCAACCCAACTCTCTCTCTCCCTCACCACGGCAGTACCCTCCCATCCCTTCATCTTCATCTTCAAACAGTCACTGCAACCCACCACCATAACCCACCGCCACCATTTCTTGATAGATCTGTGGTAAAAAAAAAGCATCACCAGTCACCACCATTGCAGCCTAACCTTGATTGGATTCGAGGTGGCAACTCGTGGTGTTGGAGATGTGGTTGCAATCCGGTGGTGGTGGAGTTCCGGTGGTGTTGGAGATGGTGGTTGCAAACCTGTGGTAATAGGTATGGTGATGGCGTTCTGATGGTGTTGGGGATGGTTGTTGCAGAGTGGTGGTGGTGGGGATGGTGGTGGCGTTCTGGTGGTGGGATGGTAATGGTGTTTGGGGAGTGTTGGAGATGGTGGTGGTAGACTGGTGGCGGTTAGAGTTTTAAGTTTTCACAAATGTTAGTTTAGTCATTTTTTAGAAATTAACAGAAAAAGATAACAGCTATCCACGTCAGGGACCTTTTATGTTACGTTTTGACAAACCTTTGGACCGACCTTGTAATTTTTCAAACCTGGGGACCGAAAGTGAAAACATGCCTAAGCATAGGGACCTATCATGTAATTAACTCTCTCTCTCTCTCTATATATATATATGTATATATACAAACATACACATACATGTGACCTTTAGTATTTATTTATTTATTTTTTCTTGTTAATTATTTTGTTAAGTTTCATTTATCTCTTACATGTGTTATGGATATTATTAGTACAAATACAAGGGCTTATTTTCAATTTTATCAATCTTGATCTTATTAATATTTAAAACTATTATAACTTGTTTTGTTATTAAATAATTAAGTTAAAAAAATAAATAAAAAATAAAAATAATAAATAATAATAATAATGATAATAGTAAAAATAATAATAATAATAATACTAATAATAAACATAAAAGTGGTAACTTATGAATAAAATTATAAGAATAATAAAATTTACTTATTTAAAATTTAGAAAAAACTTGTACTTAAACAATTTTGGGCATAAAATAATAAGTTTTAAACTACAAGGGCTAAAGTGTAATTTTTTAAAAATCACCCCCCCGTTTTCCCGGCCAAGCTCCGGCCGAGCTCCGGCCGATCTCCGGTCAACCACCAAAACATCACATTTACCCCACATCGAATATATCAAACCGTTCCAAAACCCTTCGCAAAACCGATCGAACACGAAGCTGCGTTTAATTTGATTTTAAATGTGCTCTAGAACACGAAACCCAAATCCACCAAATTTTTATCCATTCAACACTTAAATCGTATTAATAATTCAATCAAACGGGTAGAAACGTTCGTCTCATCATTTCGAAATCAATGATATGATCAATTTCATGTGAAACGGCAATTTGCACACTAAATTCAACCCGTAACACCCGTGAACAAACTTGAAATCATTGAGCATTTAATCGGTTAAATTAAAACTATATAATAGAGGCAAAACTTTACTTTCAACTTTCTTACACTTTCTGCACGCTCAATTCCACTAAAACACACACACACATCGCAATCGAATCCAGCCACAACCGCGACACCAGCACGGGTCGAAATCGTTGATTCTGTAACTAAATCAGGTAATTGAACACATGGATATGCTCGGCTGGATGTAGCGAACAAAAGCCCTATGGTTAATTCCATAAACGGCTGCGAATTCATGCCAATTGGATCGATTCTGAATTTAGGGTTCTTAGTGGAATTGGGGAAAATCTTATGAAAAAGCTTTTATCATTATTTTTATGTTTCAGAACACAAATCAGGGCTTTGGCCCACCGGTTTAAACACTTGGGTGGTGGGCAGGAGGTCCCGGGTTCGAAACCGGGCACCTGCATTTTGTTTTTAAAACTTTATTTTTGTTGAATAATTAATTCCAGAAAATTTTAAATATTATTAAATTAATATAAAAAAATCATTTTTATAACTTATACTAATTTAGGGATTAATTAGAAATATTTTCTTTTAAATTCTTATAAATTATAACTTAAATTCTTTCTTTTATTTGTAAGTTATAACATTATATAAAAAAAATATACTTACAAGCATAAATTATGTATATAAAAAGAGAAAATAATAAATATAAATATATGCATATTTAAAATGCTTCATCTATTGTAGTTAATAATTTATTTTAATACCATATCATTTATTATAAATTAGTTTAATACTACAAATTATTACTATATCAAATAGTTTTCTAATAAATTCTTTAGTTATAAAATTTTAATTTCTTATTAATGAAATTATTACAAAATTTCTTATTTGGTTATTTAAATTCTAAAATAATTATTTACTGCATTATGCTATAATTTATAATCTCTGGCTAAACGACTTATAAGTTTTCAAATAAAAATCGTATATTATCACGTTGCTATCTAAAACCACAAATTCCAAAAGAAACCGTAGGTTCCGGAGTAGCCGTTAAAATTAAAATAATTATGGTTTAACTTTAATCGCTGTTCTCTAGGTTGAATCTTAACAAACCTTCGGCGTTTAGATCAAGTAACCATATTTGGTCATCATTATCATCCAAATGAGTTTCCATACCCTATTTTACTTTATTTTACACGTTTGGGGTGAAACATGTTAACTTTATTAAAAGCACACTTGTAAAGACGTTTGTACTCTTGTAACACACGTGCAATTCATCTTATATTTGTCATGGTTATTTGAAATCTTGTAATTATTATGTGATCGACACTTGTAAATACAGTCATTAACTATTGCTAGCCTAGCGACGTCATAGATCTATGGGCGTGACAAGCCTATTTGGTGCTGAAGCCGAGGTTATTGTCGGCTCCTGATGACGTATTCTTGATCATCATGGGAACCAAGTACATTTAGCTAATCGTATATTATTCGTTGTGGCCATATTTGTCAAGGTTTGATTGTTACATTTGTTATCCATTTATATTTACATTATCCTTTAACCTATGACATGAATTGCCTTCTTAAATGATTTTATATAGGTATGTACAATCTATGGGAATTCACCAATATTATATGTTGACTGTATATTTTTAACATGTTTCAGAAAATGCTCAAGCCTAGTAATGATTTTGAAGACTTGATATCATCTAGGATTGAACCTAGAGAATAATAAAAGGGCATATTTTGTTACTTGATGCCAAATTAAACTTATGTTATGTTGGTTGTTTTGAGACTTATGATTGATAATTATGTATGTCATGAATTTGGTATTAAATAATATTTACACTTTGAATTAGTGTTGTGTGGCATGGACAATCTTAACCCTCACATCTCAACGTTTCCGCCGTTAAGGTTGGGGTGCGACAGATTGGTATCAAAGCCCATAACTGTAGGGATTTAGGTTATTAGATATGGTGACCTAGACTATGCTTAATATAGGGAGCCTTTTCATGAGCATTCTTTATGATCTTGTAAGCTTACTTATATGCATATCACATGATGTTACATGCTACATGATGAATCCCTTATGTGCTACTTGACTTTGCATAGTAAATTGTTCCTTAGGTGCTTGACCCGAATGATAAAATCCCTAACCTCGTATGCCCCTAACTTTCTAATCCTTTTCAACCGCTCTTAGTTCTATCACGCCTGATCTTTTCCTAAAACTTATTCTCGAATACGTGTGGAATCTTACGCATCCTATTAAATGGATAAATCCTTTAGACAATAAGTCTAAATCTTAAAAATCTCATCAAGGTTTTAATTCTAATAGCCTATAGGGAAGTGTATGACATATAAACACCTGTATTCTGGATTTCCTGGCAAAAAACCCTCGGTCTAAGGTAAGCATTTCGTATAAATCTCACTGCGGGACCTGTTATGCTTACCTGGGGATTTCCGGGATGAGTGATAAATTATGATCAAAATACACATCTTCCCCAAGGTAAATTGGAATTAAGTTACCTTGACGTGTCAATGTTCCTATTGGCTGTGTGGTACCAAATGGAACCATCCTGTTTATATTTATAAATTTCAAGATTCATGATTATTTGAACTGGTTTATCACCAAAATTTTAATATCTTCTTTATTTTTATAGAATGTCTCGTCATCATGGAAAACGTGTTAGCTCCAACCAAAAACTCACCGCTATGATTGTCCGACAAATGGCTGCTGTCTTACCAACCATGGTCGCCGAATTAAGTAGCACCCTACTGGCTAACAATAGTAACAATGTGAAAGGGAACAATGATGGGGGAGATAACAATGGCCAAGGAGAAAACAATAATAATCAAGGAGGGAATCACCGAACCTGTACCTTTAAACACTTCAACTCTTGCAAACCCACTAGTTTTAGTGGGAAGGAGGGAGCCACTGGACTTCTCGAGCGGTTCGAGAGTATGGAGAACACTTTCATTAATAGTGAGTGTCCTGAGGAGCTCAAGGTCCGTTATGCTGCGAGTGTTCTTCAACAACGGGCACTTACTTGGTGGAATAGTGAAAAGAGAAAATGAGGTGCGGAAGTGGCATTGGCACTCACTTAGGAAGAATTCAAGAATGTCATGATCCAAAAGTTTTGTCCAAGGAGTGAAATGCAAAAGCTAGAGGAAGAGTTTTGGAACCTTAAGCAAGATAGTGGCAACCACTTGGCTTACTCCACCCGACATCATGAATTGAGTATGCTCTTACCGCATATGGTGGATACTGTATCCCGTAATATTGAGAAATTTATCAAAAGGGTACCACCACAAATTCAAGATGCTGTTGTGGGGAGTAGGCCCACGACCTTGGAAGAAGCAATAAACATCACTGCGCAGCTCACTGAGAATCACATAAGGGCTGGCACCTTGATGGTGAAGGGTACAAAATTAGCTGCAAAGGCGACTCCCGAGGCAACTAAGGAGGTGAAGGCTAAACCTTCATTCAAGGGCAAGAAGCGTATATTTACACCTGCCCGGCACTTTGCGGTGACAGCACCTAATGCCCCACAAAAACAAGTTGTTATAGCAAATCAAGCACCTGTTGCTAGAGCCTACACTGGTCCACACCCAATGTGCAATACCTGCAAGTATCATCATGCGGGCAATAATCCATGCCGAATTTGCTCACTTTGCGGGAAATATGGGCATTTGGTGGCTACATGTCATCGTGCACCAAACAACACTGCTGTGATCGCCAACCGAGCTTGTTATAATTATGGCGAAACTGGCCATTTTCGCCTACAATGCCCTCGTCTTGCGGGAAATGTTCCACCAGCTCGAGGACGTGCTTTCAACATCAACGCAAACCAAGCTCAAGCGAATAACGATGTGGTGAACGGTACGTCAACCTTTTCTGTTACTCGAACTTTTAGTGAATAAAATTCCTACCTTGCTTTGCATGTACCAACGATAGCTCTATATCTGAGCAGGTATGTATCTTGTAAATGACTGCTATGCTTCTGTATTGTTTGATTCCAGAGCGGATAAGAGTTTTGTGTCCTTAGAGTTTGAACCGACCCTTTCTAAGCCGCGTTCTAAACTAGAAAAATCCTTTACGGTCGAAGTCGCCGATGGTAAATCTATCGTTATTGGCGTTATCATTCGTGATTGCACCTTGAGCCTTAACGAGCATGAGTTCCCTTGACCTTATTCCTATGCAACTGGGGAGTTTTGACATCATTATTGGCATGGATTGGTTAGCTAAACATTACGCGAAAATTATTTGTTTTGAGAAGTGTATTCAAATTCCACTACCTTCGGGTGATACTCTAAAAGTTTTTGGGGAGAGATAGTCTAAAGGACTCAAGCTTATATCGTGTACCAAGGCTCAAAAGTGTTTGATTAAGAATTACACAGCCTTTATGGCTTATTTAGTGAACACAAAAACCAAGGGGAAGGAACTTAAGGATATTCCTATCGTACGAGACTTTCCAGATGTGTTTCCCGAGGATCTTAGTGGATTACCTCCCGTTCGAGAGGTTGAGTTTAAGATTGATCTGATTCCTGGTACAAACCCTGTGGCTAAGTCACCTTATCGTCTTGCACCTTCAGAGATGCAAGAACTAGCCAGTCAACTGCAGGAACTGTCTGATAAGGGCTTCATTCGTCCTAGTTCTTCACCATGGGGTGCGCCTGTGCTATTTGTGAAGAAGAAAGATGGCTCATTTAGCATGTGTGTCGACTATCGAGAACTCAACAAACTCACCATTAAAAACCGATACCCTCTTCCTCGAAATGATGATCTTTTTGATCAACTCCAAGGAGCCACTCAATTCTCAAAGATTGATTGACGCTCTGGATATCACCAATTGCGAGTCCATGACAATGACATTCCGAAAACTGCCTTTCGTACCCGATATGGACATTATGAGTTCATGGTCATGCCTTTTGGTTTGACTAATGCTCCTGCTGTTTTCATGGATCTCATGAATCAGGTATGTAAACCGTACTTGGACAAATTCGTAATCGTGTTCATTGACGATATTCTTATCTACTTCAAGACAAAAACTGATCACGAGTTGCACTTGTGACAAGTTCTTGAGCTTTTGAAGAAAGAAAAACTGTACGCAAAGTTTTCTAAGTACAAATTCTGGCTTGAAGAAGTCCAATTTCTAGGTCATGTGGTGAATAGCCAAGGAATGCACGTCGATCCTGCTAAAATAGAAGCCGTGAAAAACTGGTGTGTTCCCACGACCCCAACTGAAGGCTGCTTTTTTCTTGGATTAGCGGGTTACTACCGTAGGTTCATTGCAAATTTCTCGAAGATTGCGAAACCACTTACGGCGCTAACCCAAAAGAATAGACTTTTTGAATGGGGACCTGAACAAGAAGAGGCTTTCGAGACTCTAAAACGCAAGTTATGTAATGCTCCTATTCTAAATCTCCCTGATGGAAATGATGATTTTACTATGTACTGTGATGCGTCTAGTCAAGGCCTTGGTTGTGTTCTCATGCAACGAGGAAAGGTCATAGCATACGCGTCGAGACAATTGAAGGTTCATGAAATGAACTACACAACCCATGATCTTGAACTTGGTGCAGTGGTTTTTGCCTTAAAGATTTAGAGGCACTACCTTTATGGGACACAATGCATAGTCTACATCGATCACAAGAGCCTTCAACATGTGTTCAATCAAAAGGATCTCAACATGAGGCAACGACGTTGGGTTGAGTTGATTAGCGACTACGACTGTGACATTCGTTATCATCCTAGAAAGGCGAGTGTTGTAGCCGACGTGCTAATTCACAAAATTCACAATAAGACCGTCTCACTCCAAGAAATTCGAGATCGAAGACAATGGTTTGATACACTGGGGGAATTTGACACTGAGATTCACGTGGATGTCAACGAGGTTACTATTATGCTTCAAAATATAAGGATTGATAGTGACCTCGAGTTTTGCATTCGCGAGACTCAACAAGTAGCATTAGCTGAAGGAAAGGAGGATGAAGAACTGGCGTATAATGTTCGGTCACAACTGGAAACAAAACCGAATGGTATGTTGTACTTCTTGAACCGACTCTGGATTCCGAATCGCGACAATCTTCGTAACTTCATCATGAACGAAGCTCATCAAACACGTTACTCTATTCACCCTGGTTCCGATAAGATGTATATGGATTTGTGTTGCCAATATTGGTGGCCAGGGGTGAAGAAGGATATCACTTCGTATGTAGCAAAATGCCTTACGTGTGCAAGGGTCAAGGCGGAACACCAACGACTTAGTGGATTACTTGAACAACCTGAAATCCCTATGTGGAAATGGGAGCACATATCCATGGATTTCATAACCAAGTTACCTGGTACTACTCAAGGGCATGATAGTATATGGGTGATCGTCGACCGTTTGACCAAAACAGCGCACTTCATACCCATACGTGACACTTACAAAGTTTCAAAGTTGGCTCGTATTTACATTGATGAGATTGTGAGTCGTCACGACGTGCCCTTACACATTATATCCGATCGAGATGCCCGTTTCACTTCATACTTTTGGTCTTCAATGCAAGAACTCTTGGGTGCTCAACTGGATTTAAGCACGGCTTACCATCCTCAAACGGACGGTCAAACCGAGCGAACCATCCAAACCCTTGAGGACTTGCTACGTCTTTGTGTTCTCGACTTTGGTGGTGACTGGGATACGTATTTACCGTTAGCGGAATTCTCTTATAATAATAGTTACCACTCAAGTATCAAAATGGCTCCATTCGAAGCTCTATATGGTCGTAAATGCCGTTCCCTGATTTGTTGGACTGACATCGGTGAAAATTTCATTACCGGTCCAGAACTCATCCAAGAAACGACTGATAAAGTTTCCAAAATCCGTAATAGCCTTGAGGTGGCTAGAAGTCGACAAAAGAGTTACACGGATAAAAGACGCAAGCCATTGGAATTTCAAATCGGGGATATGGTTCTCCTTAAGGTCTCACCATGGAAGGGCGTTGTTCGCTTTGGGAAGAAGGGTAAGTTAGCTTCACGGTTTGTAGGACCTTTTAAGATTCTGAAAAGGGTCGGAAAAGTAGCCTATAAACTAGAACTACCCTCTGAACTTAGCGGGGTTCATCCTGTTTTCCATGTCTCAAACTTGAAAAAATGCTTGGCCGATAAAGATTTACATGTTCCTTTGGAGGAAATCCAAATAGACGAGTCCTTGCATTTTGTTGAGAAACCTGTCGAGATTATGGATCGAACACTGAAGAAGACCCGAACAACTACCACACCAATCGTCAAGGTTCGTTGGAAAAATAAGCGTGGAGCCGAGTTCACCTGGGAACACGAGGATCACATGAAGAAGAAATACCCTTATCTGTTCGTTTAATCTTATCTTTAATTTCGGGACGAAATTTTTTAAAGTTGGGGAGACTGTGACCTTTCGTATTTTTTTTTTCTTGTTAATTATTTTGTTAAGTTCCGTTATCTCTTACATGTGTTATAGATATTATTAGTACAAATACAAGGGCTTATTTGTAATTTTATCAATCTTGATCTTATTAATATTTAAAACTATTATAACTTGTTTTGTTATTAAACAATTAAGTTAAAAAAAATAAATAAAAAATAAAAATAATAAAAATAAAAATAATAATAATAATAATGATAATAGTAAAAATAATAATAATAATACTAATAATAAACATAAAAGTGGTAACTTATGAATAAAATTATAAGAATAATAAAATTTATTTTTTTAAAATTTAGAAAACACTTGTACTTAAACAATTTTGGGCATAAAATAATAAGTTTTAAACTACAGGGGCTAAAGTGTAATTTTTAAAAATCACAAACCCGGCCAAGCTCCGGTCGATCTCCGGTCAACCACCAAAACACCACATTTACCCCACATCGAATATATCAACCGTTCCTAAACCCTTCGCAAAACCGGTCGAACACGAAGCTGCGTTTAATTTGATTTTACATGTGCTCTAGAACACGAAACCGAAATCCACCAAATTTCGATCCGTTCAACACTTAAATCGTATTAATAATTCAATCAAATGGGTAGAAACGTTCATCTCATCATTTCGAAATCAATGATATGATCAATTTCATGTGAAACGGCAATTTGCACACTAAATTCCACCTGTAACACCGTGAACAAACTTGAAATCGTTGAGCATCTAATAAGTTAAATTAAAACTACATAATAGAGGCAAAACTTTCCTTTCGACTTTCTTACACTTTCTACACGCTCAATTCCACTAAAACACACACACGTCGCAATCGAACCCAGCCACAGCCGCGGCACCAGCAAGGGTCGAAATTGTTGATTCTGTAACTAAATCAGGTAATTGAACATATGGATATGCTCGGCTGGATGTAGCGAACAAATGCCCTATGGTTAATTCCATAAACGGCTGCGAATTCGTGCCAATTGGATCGATTCTGAATTTAGGGTTCTTAGTGGAATTGGGGAAAATCTTATGAAAAAACTTTTATCATTATTTTTGTGTTTCAGAACACAAATCAGGGCTTTGGCCCACCGGTTTAAACACTTGGGTGGTGGGCAGGAGGTCCCGGGTTCGAAACCGGGCACCTGCATTTTGTTTTTACTTTTTTTGTTGAATAATTAATTCCAGAAAATTTTAAATATTATTAAACTAATATAAAAAAATCATTTTTATAACTTATACTAATTTAGGGATTAATTAAAAATATTTTCTTTTTAATTCTTATAAATTATAACTTAAATTCTTTCTTTTATTTGTAAGTTATAACATTATTAAAAAAATATACTTACAAGCTTAAATTATGTATATAAAAAGAGAAAATAATAAATATAAATATATGCATATTTAAAATGTGTCATCTATTGTAGTTAATAATTTATTTTAATACCATATCATTTATTATAAATTAGTTTAATACTACAAATTATTACTATATCAAATAGTATTCTAATAAATTCTTTAGTTATAAAATTTTAATTTCTTATTAATGAAATTATTATAAAATTTCTTATTTGGTTATTTAAATTCTAAAATAATTATTTACTGCGTTTATGCTATAATTTATAATCTCTAGCTAAACGATTTATAAGTTTTAAAATAAAAATCGTATATTATCACGTTGCTATCTAAAACCCCAAATTCCAAAAGAAACCGTAGGTTCCCGAGTAGCCTTTAAAATTAAAATAATTATGGTGTAACTTTAAACGCTGTTCTCTAGGTTGAATCTTAACAAACCTTCGGCGTTTAGATCAAGTAACCATATTTGGTCATCATTATCATCCAAGTGAGTTTCCATACCCTATTTTACTTTATTTTACACGTTTGGGGTGAAACATGTTAACTTTATTAAAAGCACACTTGTAAAGACGTTTGTACTCTTGTAACACACGTGCAATTCATCTTATATTTGTCATGGTTATTTGAAATCTTGTAATTATTATGTGATCGACACTTGTAAATACAGTCATTAACTATTGCTAGCCTAGCGACGTCATAGATCTATGGGTCTGACAAGCCTATTTGGTGTTGAAGCCGAGGTTATTGCCGACTCCTGATGACGTATTCTTAATCATCATGGGAACCAAGTACACTTAGCTAATCGTATATTATTCGTTGTGGCCATATTTGTCAAGGTTTGATTGTTACATTTTATCCATTTATATTTACATTATCCTTTAACCTATGACATGAATTGACTTCTTAAATGATTTTATATAGGTATATACAATCAATGGGAACTCACCAACATTATATGTTGACCGTATATTTTTAACATGTTTCAAGAAATGCTCGAGCCTAGTAATGATTTTGAAGACTTGATATCATCTAGGATTGAACCTAGAGAATAATAAAAGGGCATATTTTGTTATTTGATGCCAAATTAAACTTATGTTATGTTGGTTGTTTTGAGACTTATGATTTATAATTATGTATGTCATGAATTTGATATTTAATAATATTTACACTTTGAATTAGTATTGTGTGGCATGAACAATCTTAACCCTCACATCTCAACGTTTTCGACGTTAAGGTTGGGATGTGACATACATGTGTGTGTGTGTAAATTTACGAGTGTAAAAAAGTTATGACAAATGTAAGTTCTTTACACATGACAAATATTCGTAAGTGTAAGTGTAACATTCGTTTCCAATCCTATATATACATTATTTACATCATTTATTTTTTTAATGGATAGTCTGATTATAAATGATATGCCCTCTAACTAAATAGTTATGGATTCAAATGTGACGTGTGTAAGCTTGGTGATTATTTTCAAAATTGCGGTAAAAAATATGAGGAAATTCCCAAAATGTTGTTTTTCTCTCTTATTTCCTTCAAAATGTCTTTCAAATAATTTCTTCTCAAAATGTTCCCTTCAGACGAGGAGTCAGCGCCTCCTTAGTCAGGGGGCAGACGCTTGTATATCGAACCACTCAAAATCGTACACGTGTTCTTTATGGTGGCGGGCGCCTCTAGAACTCGGGGGGGGGGGGGGGGGGCACCTCCAAAGTGCTGGCGGACGTTTTCATAGAACATGTGTATGAATTTGAGTGGATAGACGCCCGCGCCTTGTCAAAGGAGGCGTCGGCATCTTGCTTGAAGAGGATATTTTAAAATTAAAATTTTTATTTCGACGCTTTAAAGAATTTTAAGTTAAAATAGACATTTAGAAAATTTTCGAGACATATATCAGAACGCTTAGGGAAACCTTCAAAAAATGTTTTCCTAATACTATATACGTGTCAGCTTCCCCAAGTTTTAAGCCTTTTGACACTAATCATAAATCATAAATCATAAAGACTGTATATATAGTCGTTTTGATGAACATACAACGGCGAATGCTCCACTTTAACAATCACTTTGCCAAAGTATCGTCTTCCAGTTTAGCCAGTGAAATCTCCATCATTCTTCTTCCTTCAGAAAGATTCTGCAACAATCCCTCGTTCGGTAAACCATCTTACTCTCTCCTTGTGATCTTAAATTCTTAATTTTGATTTCGTTGGTTATTTTGTGATCTTTTAACTGAGATTATAATGTTATGGACTTCTTTTTGTTAGATTGACATTAGGGTTATCAGTGTGATTTTGTGCTTGAAATGGAATACCCAATTGATTGATCTTATCATGGATGATATATGCTATTGCATATGCATGTTCAAGATTCATACTTTTGATTACACACGCTTTGTTTGAAATTAGGTTGTTGAGGATGTGTCAGGATATGTTCAATTTCATACTCTAATCACATAGATTAGCCTTCCATCATTTCAATTTGGACTCTGATAATTGTTGGAATCATGTTCTGGTGTTGTGAACCTAATGCACTCCACCTGTTTGTGGAAATGTCTCTGTGAAGTAAGACACTGTTTACGTCTTTACGAGTCTTCTTGAATTGGTTTCAGTGTAGTATCATGGGGAACCTATGCTGTTGGGCTCAAGTAGCTCAATCAACTGTCGGTATCAAGGAGAATTTCGGAAAGTTTGATGATGTTCTCGAGCCAGGTTGTTACTGTGTGCCGTGGATGTTCGGGAGACGGATTGTTGGAAGTCTCTCACTTAGAGTTCAGCAAATAAATGTGAAGTGTGAGACAAAAACAAAGGTCTTTTTCGTTACCTTCAGAATATATGTTGACACTGCTATTGATTTGACGATTGAATCTGGTTGTTTGTGGTAGTTTATGTTGTCTGTAGCCTTTGAAGTGATTATCGATTGTCGATTACTATATAACTAGGGGAATAAAGAGTAATCTTGAAATTCAACAACTTGTTTTTTATGCATACGTGTATGAATCCAAAAACAACAAACTGAACTATACGGACTCATGTGAAGTGGTTGAACCATTTAGTGAAATGATATATGCATAAGTTAATGAATCATTTATTGATTAACAAGAGGCGAATGAACAAACTTTTTCTATATGTTGGGAGGATTATCTGTTTGCTACCTAGCGCAAATGGTGCATCTATAGAAAAGAAAAGTGTTTCGTCAGCGTGCTCTAAAACATTTTTCTTATTGTAATGCAAAGTTCTCAAATCTTATTTCTTTATGTCTTGTTTAACATTAACAAACCATTTTTTTAGTATGTTGCTGTATGTAGCATGTCATTGAACAGGGTTACGACATGCATTTGAATTGAACTTTCATTTATGGATAACAAATTTTCTAATAGACATATATGTGTTTGTTCTTCTAATTATACAAGTTTGTTGTTTCCAGGACAACGTTTTTGTTAGTGTTATGGCTTCTGTACAGTATCGTGCTCTGGCTGATAAAGCGGATGACGCATTCTACAGACTCAGCAACACAAAGAGCCAAATCCAGGTCTATGTTTTTGATGGTAAAAACATTCGAGAAACTATAAATAAGCCTTTTTTTCATTTTTCATTTTTCATTTTTATTTGTTCTTATCTTAACATAAAAAGTTGTTACTCACTTCTAGTTATAAGAGCTAGTGTTCCAAAGCTTAATCTTGATGATGCTTTTGTGCAAAAGAATGAAATTGCTAAGGCTGTTGAAAAAGAACTTGAAAAGGAAACATAAAGAAATCAATCAAGAGTCATATAATGAATACGAAAAGTGGAATCTTGAACTAATTTTGATTCAATTTTCTTTGCTTTTGGTTATAGGCAACGTCTGCATATGGTTATGAGATTGTTCAAACTTTGATCACTGATATAGAACCAGATGAGCGAGTGAAGAACGCAATGAATGAGATCAATGCAGGTAAAATATATATTTTCAATACATAAAACCTCCTAAATCATATTTACTAATTATTTATTGGAATAATATAACTTTTTTAAAGCTTATTTTACCAGGGGTGTGAAACACGACAAGAACATAACACAAAATTCGCTGGTGGGTTTGGGGTTTAGTCCAGGCCGGCTCAATGGTATTGGAGGCCTAAAGCGAAACCAAAATTTGAGGCCTTCTTCTAATTATCATATACAAAACCTCCTCCTTTTTTCTTTTCTTGGGACTAGCAATATCAACAATGTTTACTTAGAATTTAGGGCCTTCTTATAATTGATTAACTTATTTCACATGACAAACAAATAAGTAACTAAATAGCTTCAAGAATCTAATCAGTATTCAGCAGCTAATCTAATTCAAACTAAGTTAGCAACTATTCTAATTCAAAACAACATCAAATCAAGTTAACTAACACAACAACTACTACAGAGGCTAGATTAACTAGAAAGCAACCATTCTAATTTAAACCAAGTAAACATATCAATATTTAATAACTATTCTAATTCAAACCAAGTTACCAACTGTTCTAATGTAAAACAACATTCAAAACAAGTTAACTAACAAAACAACAGATGATGAATCAATAATTAAAATAACTTTAGTATATTAGAAGACTAGAAGGTTAGAAAGTGGAAACAATTATACCTAATAAGCAGATGGTGAATCAATAAGCAACATTGAAGCAACAGATGATGAATCGCAGTATTGTAAAATCCACTTAATTGATCGACAGTCAATCAAGAAGTAGACGGAAACAAGGCGAATCCTCGATCTAAGTAGATTCCATATGCAGCAGATGATGAATCAAGATTCCATATGCAGATTAATGGTCGAATGGATGATCATTTGAGAACTCAAGAAGAAGATCCATATGAATAGATGATGAATCGCAAAGTCAAGATGAATAATGATGAATCAAGAAGCAGAGAATCAGAGATCATGCCATATAATGGAATCGGGAGATTGAAGTCCATTGACGTTTCATTGTCCAAGAAATATTCTGGTTTCTCACTTGCCCTAATTAATATAGACAGAGAATGTGTCGATAATTCCAAATTTCCATTGAGAAAGGCAAGCAATGCAAGTCTGTTCTAGAAGATGTCAAGCAAAGCAGGCCTTTAGGCCATGAGGTATTGATTTGCAGGCCCCTAATCTCGTAATCGTCGCCATTATACCCGTTTGCCATGATTGTTTTTTCGACCCTTAGTATTTCCTCCGAAAAGAATAGCTAAATGTTGAATGGTTGTTGATGAAGGCTGCACATCGATGGTCTCTGTTCTATTTTTCCCATTCTCCATTTGTATTTGGGCTTTGAGGAAATCTGTTTTTTTATTTTATTTTTTAGGCTCAACAACCCAAATCTTACCAAACAAATAGACTTTTTTTTTTTAAATTGGAGGTCCCAAGCCCTAGCTTGGCCCACACACACTATTGGGCCGGCCCTGGTTTAGTCTAAACGGGTCGGGTCGGTTTAGGGTTGAACTCGCGAACAAGTATAGCTGAATAGCCATGTTTGGGTTTAGGGAGGTCCCAAGCCCTAGCTTGGCCCACACACACTATTGGGCCGGCCCTGGTTTAGTCTAAACGGGTCGGGTCGGTTTAGGGTTGAACTCGCGAACAAGTATAGCTGAATAGCCATGTTTGGGTTGACCTGGCGGGTTCCCTTGGGTTGACTCGTTTGGCCCATAACTAATCGGGTCTTTTGTGTCAAAAGTTAAAAGATAAATGATCAATGAGCATTATGCTATATGACTTTAACATAATTATTTCATATAGATTTATATTCTATGTTGTAAATTTTGTAATTTTAGAATAATAACATGAAAATAAAGAAACCAAATTTCGCTTTAAAGAGGGAATCTTCGTGTCAACCTGTGAAAACTCGTGTTGAATTAAGGGCCATGTATCTAACATGATTTTCGAGTTCTTGTCGTGATTGGGTTCGTGTCGGGTTTGGCCAGCCAACCCGTGAACGCAACCCATTTAACACTCTTAATTATCACGATTTTGCACACTAATAGTTCATAAAGAATCTAATATTTGGATCAACCCAACCCGTCTGGCCCGTCCATTTTACAGCTGCAAGGCTGAGAATGGCAGCTGCTGAAAAAGCCGAGGCAGACAAAATTCTCCAAATTAAGAAAGCCGAGGGTGAGGCCGAGTCTAAGTACCTGTCTGGTTTGGGTGTTGCTCGCCAAAGACAAGCCATCGTGGACGGGTTAAGGGATAGTGTGTTGGGTTTTGCGGTCAATGTGCCTGGAACCACGGCTAAAGATGTGATGACATGGTTCTGGTGACTCAGTATTTTGACACCATGAAGGAAATCGGTGCTACATCCAAATCATCTGCTGTGTTCATCCCTCATGGACCTGGTGCTGTTCGTGACGTGGCTACTCAGATTCGTGATGGTCTTCTCCAGGGCCAAGCTGCGGTTTCAAATTGAGACTAGACCGCCCGGTCAGGAACGAGCTATATGACCGATCCGGTTGAGTCTATTTGAGCTCCTCCCATTTGAACCGGCCGGTTACGATTTAAAGTGGTGGTCGGACCAGATTTCAATATTCTTTCATTTTTTCCCCTCCAAAATCTCATGATTCGTTAACTACTTCGTGCTACCTATTTTATTTATTTAAGGCATTATATTTTGATTTTATTTAAATTGCAAATTTACACCAAAAGTAAAGTAGATTCGAATTTTTTTACATTAGTTAAGTGTTTGTAGTTTTGATTTTCAAATCATTAATAACCTAAAGTTTTTGGTGTCATCCGATTTAAAAACTAGTCTAACTGGCGGTCTAGTAAGACGGGTGACACTGTGATCGATCATTTATGAAAATACTGGTAGGCTTTCTACAAATATACAAGATAACATTGAAGTTTGGTTAAGAATATATTGTTACGAATCAAACAGGAGAACTCAACTCAAAAGGTAAAAGAGTAGTCTTTTAGATTGAATTTTCCTGTATAATAAGAAAATTCTAATACTGTTTCATATCACTACTCTCTCCAATTTCTCAATCCAGGAAGGAATGGTTTACTATTTTCTTCAATCTCTCAAGACCACTTTTTATAACTATAACTGGCTAAAATAACGGGCTCGGTGTGGAGATTGGTAAGAAATCTAGGGCTTGGTGTTACCGGTCGGTAAGAAACCTTACCGACTCGAGGCATCCCTTATACATAATACGAATCTTGAGACTATGTTCGATTATTTCGTTAAATAAATAAAAATCCTTTCCATATAAAATATTATCAGCTAGTGTACCGAACATACAAACATATTAACCGTTTAATAATGATAACTTGAATTAAAAAATCAGGGTAAAATTACACTAACCACATAGATTTACACGTACGTTTTAGGGGCTGTTTGAATGTTTTGTATGGACCGGACCGGGTCAGAAGTATAAAAAATCCAGCCAGGGTCAGAAGCAAGGGAAATGGTGGGTCAGAAGCAAAAAACTCAGTCAGAAGGTGAGGAAGAAAAATCAAACAGTCTGACCACTTACCCGGTCAACAGTCAGCTCTGACTGGACCGGGTCAGCATGCCTACCACTTTTCCTATTATTTTCTTTTTCCCCAATAGTGGAAACCCACGTACCCATCAATTTGATTTTGGTGATTTGTATCTTATATCCCACTAAATTTGAGATTTACATAATAAAAGCAATTAGTTCGGTTATTATAATCTCATGTTAATTTAATTTTTCTTTTTGTTAATCTTATTACAAAATTTTCATAAGTTGATCGGACCGAGAACCGGATGCCTAGACAGTCCGGTTATGCTTCTTTAAAAGTTAAAACTGATGGACCGGATTTTAATAGTCTTTATTTCTAACTTTTATTTGATATTTCATTACTGATTCACTTAATAATTTAGACTTTATAGTTTATCGACATAAGTTTTTAAAATTGCAAATCCATACCGAAATATATATTTTCATATTTTGTTTAACTCATATATTTTTTATTCTAATAATTAAATATAAAGAATGATGAATCTAAACTTTATTACCCGAAACTAAGTTGTTCACACGCCAAAAATTAAACAAGACCGATCAAAAGTTTAACAGTCTAGAGAAATTAACAAAAGACAAACAAGACACAGTGAAGTCGGGAAGCGCCATTGTTACAAGAAACTCTACACGAAGAATAAAGAGTTCGAGATGAAAAAAGAATAAGAAAGGGCTGCTACTCAATATGAGGATGACCAAATAAATAAAGATCCCATATAAGAACAAAAACATGTGTCTTCTAAGATATAAGACTAATCTTGAAAAATGTCACTTTTTATGCAAGGCCATCAAGTCACCAACTACATATGAAACACATAGAAACACTCAAGTCTCAAACACATCAGGTAGAGGCCCATTAGGTATAAGCCCAACAACTCAGCTTCAAGCCTACAATCACTATCCCAAACAGCAAGCCCAACAGCACCTCCATTTGCTAATCCAATGTGGCCCAACAAATCGTTTATCATGCAAAAAATAAACAAAAACACATACCACATTACCACATATTAGAATTCTACACCAATATATTTAATGCGTTTGTTATTGAATTGGATCTTTTTTATATTTCAAAAATGGACTAGGATTGTCATGTCTAATGTTCTTGTGAAGTCAACTTCTTAATTTCCCGCTATATTATTCTTCTCCATCCATCTCATCCCGGTTGCCCATTAGCTTTTTTATCCTTCTTTTACAGGTGCAATCTCTATCTAAATTTGTAATTATTATTAGTTATTATAATGATATATATTTGTAATGATATTTCACATGTGCGTTAGCCTAAAGTTATGTGTAAGATTGGATGAAAAGTGTAACATTAGATAGAAAAAAATTGTCAGTTAAAGAATTAATGTATATCACCTCCACAGTCAAAAAGGCAATTTACTCTAACGCTATTCAATAATTAAGCTGTTTCTTATTTAACTTTTGAGATTCGAACCTCCATTAAGGTAATATAAAATACAGTAAAATCTTAATTAATAGTTAACATTTTCAGATTATTATCATTATTATTATTATTATTACCACCACCACCACCACTAAATAATAATAATAGTAATGATAATGATAATAATAATAATAATAATAATAATAATAATAATAATAACAACAACAATAATAATAACAATAATAATAATAATAATAATAATAATATTATTATTATTATTACTATTATTATTATTATTATTATTATTATTATTATTATTATTATTATTATTATTATTATTTATCTATATTATTTTATTTTTATTATTATTCTTTCTTTTTACTAAACTAAAAGTATTATTTTGTATCTACCATTTTACCGGTAAAGAAAAGTAAAGGGCTTCATATATAGTTCCTACTCTTATTTATATGACATATTATTTAATTATTATTATTACTACTATTATTCTTCTTTAATATATTAAAACAACTTTGAATGTATAAATTATGATTCACAAACTATGATTCATAGGGTCTAATTAGATGTTCATATAGTAACGAATAGATATTTAAAACAAATTATAAAGAAATTTGTTGACATTCAAGTATTCAACCTTCAACGATGGACCTACTCTACATGTATCATTTTAGAAAACAACATGACAGATTTTGATTTTCAAGCGTTATTATCTTCTTTTTGTCGTCACAACTATATTTATTAAAGGAAAAGTTCAACTGGTTCAACCGTGTGGCTATGCTTTCAAAATTCGTAAAAGGTTGAATACAACTAAACACTTTGGATGAAATTAGAAGCATTAGGTGTTTTTAAAGTCAAAATTAAAATGTCAACACCATGTTAATAGGAGTTTTAGCATGGTTACGTACTTCTTGTTCTAATTTTAAATTCATATATTATATGCATTGAAAAGCTGGCCCTAGATCATATATTTGACTTTTAGGCTTCATATAATGAAGATACCTCCTATGACTTTTCTAAATTAAGCAAAATATATATATGTGTGAAAAAAATATTAAAGTACTTATGTAGGATCTCACTTTCCAAGTGGGATTCTAATTCTTTCTTTTTTTAATTCAAAATAGCTTAATAGTCTATTAGTTTACGTTTCAACTCTAACATGGACAATGAAACATAACCATCGATGTAACATCACTGCTGAAATACAAAAGTTTGCCGTCACTTTTAATTTCAATCATATTGATTTATTTATATAAAAACATCTTGTAAACGATTATCAAGTTGACTCCATTAACAGATATAATCCGGTTAATACATTAATACTCTTAATATACCCTGATCGATTTCTCAGAAGAAATCAAACAATAAACTTTTTATATAAGCCGAGTTTAAATGTGAATGAGTTATTTGATATTTTTTTTATAAAATTTTTTTATTTCTTCATATACAAACTTCTAGGTCATTGAAAATGAAAGATTAAGCTCGATCATAGAATGTGAAGAAGTTCGAGGACTAAAGTTAAAGAAATTCAAATAAGTTTAAGAGTATAAGTTTATCTCAACAAGTGGTTTGTTAGAGACAGAGTCATAGTAGAATAATTAATTTTAATTTATGTTTATCTTTTGAATTTTGTTTGAGTTTATCTAGTTAGTAGAAGTCTTTAAATAGTAATGGATTCTGAATTAATCATGTAAGTTTTTATGAAGTTTGATTATAAACAAAAAGGTCACCATGAAGAAGTCCCTTTACAAAATTCGTTGCTGTTTTGATTGTATTGTTTTGTGTGTATTGCTTTGTAATCTGCTTTGATACAATTGTGAATTACCCAACTGAAAAGATGTTGAATTTTGAAGAAGCTTTTTTTAGTGACATGTTTTGATTTTAATTCAAATGCTTTTGATCAAACTGTAACACTTGGGAAAATTAAAAGAAAGATTGCCTGATCAAACTTTTGAAAGTTCATTACCAAACTGTAATGATTAATGACAAAGGAAAGAATTAAAAGAAAGAATGTCTGATCAAAACTTTTGAAGGTTCACTACCAAACTTTAATGGTTAATGACAAAGGATTTCGTTCGACACTCTATTTAGCTTAGATTTGATCCTTTTATACGCTCTGTGCTCATATATATTTATTAATACTAAAATATCATGTGGAGCGAAAAAGTGGTTTGTGAATAAGAGAGAAACAAAACCCAAACCCATAAAATGTTAAACCATAGTGTATTATTTTGGTGAGAGTCATGAGTATCTGCCTTCTTCAAAGACTTATTTTTTAGTAACTAATGACGATCGACAACATGCTTTTGATATTAGAAAAAGGGCAATGGAAAATTGGAAACGTCAAAGGGGGTTACATAATAAGATGAGAGGGAATGTGGTTATTGGCCATTAACTTTTATAACATTAGATAATAAAGATTCATCTCACTTTTAATTTCTGGGTACAAAAGTTATAATATCTAATGCTAGAAAATCTCAATTCATCCCCACCTGACTGAGCTTAATTTTAATCCAATTAGCACATGTAATTAATTAATTTTCTATTTACCACTAAGGAAATTGAAGATGAATTAAACAAAAAATGGTCTATGAAGGAGGGAGAAGCTAGGCTTGACATATAACATGTTAAACAATAGGCCGTGATGATGTTAAAAAATATTAAGGATTACTATCAACTTAAATAGTTCTTTCATAAGAAACCACCCCTTGTCACAATCACTGTTATGACTTTATGGCTCTTTGGCTTTCAACTTTGGCCAATCACACAAGTAATCGACATATAAATAATCTTTATACGATTCTTACCTCATAACATGTCTAACTTTCAAACAGATTTTTATTTTCAAAGATGAAAAGCTTATGTGAAAGTTAGAGATGTTGTGAACAAGAGAACTATATGAATTTGATCTATAGACACATAGTTCTTTTACTAGGGGTCGAGTTACGTTAAAAGCTAGGTATACCTAAAGTGAGAAAGAACTATAACATATTGTTTACTATTTCATTGGACACCTACCTTCTCCACATAATATACACTCTTTTGAAATTGATTCATAAATAATAAAGAGGGACATTTTCACGAGCCGAGGGTCTCTTTATGAGAGGAGCCTCTCTATCCCTTTGGGAGAGGGGCATCGCTTGCTCTCATCCCACTTCCGCTAGACGCTACTATACATATGAGAATTTCCAGTGTTTGTTTGTATAAATGTTGCAAAAGCACTAACATTAAAACAACAATTAGCTTCATAATATTTAGTATGTATGTTCCAAGAGAAAAACGGAAATTAAACAATTGATGCTTCTAAGAGTATTCAATAACATATCAAACATACAAACTAGAGATCATATTTAAGAAAAATAATCTATACTACTATATAATACATATTAGAAGAATAAGATGGTAATTTTATTCAAAGCGTAAGACACCTATATAATATTTTAAGCATAAAGTACAAATGGTTTATGTAATAATTCCACGTTTGCCCCCATTTAATTAACTTATTCTAATTATTGTATTATTTAATACATATTATTAATACATCATTTAATAATATGATATTATTTAATTCACTTCATTAAATCTTATTTTATTTATACTAATATAATTGACATTTAAATTTATATTTACTAATTATATTTTTATAACTAAATACCATTTAAATTAAGTATTAATTTATTTAAATATTTAAGTATATAACTTATAGATATATTCATATTTATAATAACTATAATACTAATATTTTTCTAGGGCATATTGTGAGTTTAATAATTTTAATATTTATCTATATCTTTTATAATAAACGTAAAATTAGGATAGAATGATAATATTTTTAGGGGCATTTTCACTATATCTATACTTACTACTATATAATAGAGAAACCATGACTAGATTTGTACTTTTACATCAATTTTAAGATGCTATATGAAGAGTTACACGCTTTGATGTGTAATGTTATACGATTTATTTTTATTATACCCCTTTTAAGTTTTAAATACTTGTACTCTATCATTTTCTAATTAAATTTAAAGTATAACTATTATATTTAAGGTTATCTTAATCTATCTATTTCTATACTACTTTATAATACAACTGTTTGGACAACATTGTAATTTGCTCATATAAAGATACTTAAAAACAATTTTGTTACATTTGGTACAAATGATTATACATAAACAACTTGTTATTTACAAATTTACTCATATCTATAGTAATATAAATATGTTTGATATCTTATATTAATCAATTAAAAATAACAAAATGAGAGTTAGCACAATAAGAAAGTGTTAGATAAAGACACAGTTCAAAAAATATTTATACCCTCGTCGCACCGCGCGGGTTTCACCCACTAGTAAGAAAATGAAAGAGAAAGAAAAAGGGAAGGTGAGGAAAAAATAATCAATTTACAAATTTATGCAGTTGAAGACCGATTTTTATTGCCCTAATTGAGGCATTGATTTTTTTGACGCCCTTTCAACTTCTATTTCTTATATAGTTTTGAGGAGGTGAAGAAAGCACGATTGGCAGGATTATATTCCAACCGTGCTTCATTACTATAAGTCAATCCTTTAGTCCTTTACTTTCTTTCGGGGCACAAGATATTATCTGATTTATTTTCTCAACAACCAGATTACATTAAAAGTAACAAAGTAACTTTATTTTTATAATAGTGTATATAGTTGCATAAAGGTCTGTAATTAACAAGGTAGTTCTTGAGTTAAGAATATCAACAAGAGGAAGTGTTAATAACTTTTTAGAGGATTGATAGAGGAAAAGTTTTGACAACAAGCCCTAAATTATCTATCATTATGATAAAGAACAAGTCAAAGAGGCAAGCTACTTTTTTTTAACGTCTAATTGGATCACTGACGAGCCACTGACCATCCTATTATCTTTGTTACTCGAATACATAACTCGAGATCACTCTCAGAAGAAAACTTGCCATAAGTATCAATCAAATAAGATGTTAAAATATGTGTTTCTATTCACCTTAAACTAGCTAGGGTAAGTAGGGTTGTCGATCCTCGTGGAATTAGTGGTCGGTGTATTGTACTTTGATTTAGAAAATAATGATTAATTAAGTTAACAAATTTCTTAACTATGGCCTATTGGCTGTGAAAATTGGATTTTTGGAATAATTAATAAATAAACTAAGAAAACAACTTGGAAAGAATCAAACTTGATTAAGAAAACGATTATAAGAGAAAGTAATCCACTTCGGTTCTAGGTTTGGTTTTCAGCAATTGTTTGGTTTAACTTCAAGGAAAATCCTTAATAGGGACTCTATACGTGCTATGATTAAGTGATATCAATAATCAGGATTTAATGGGTCTTGATACACAATACCAATTCAATTAGAAACGAAAACTTGCAATCATATAATTTCCGGAAGATTAAATGATATTCAAATAAAAGTTTACCAATGTCGTTGTTTAAATAATCAAAACACAAGTTAAACTCATAAAAGAACTTAACGGGTTCTAAAGTTTAATCCCAACAAAGTTAAACAAAAACAAAAACCTAATCACACAAAACCTAATACCCGAAGTCGATCACGAGAGGATTAACCGCTCATTGTTCTTGAATGATCTTCAAAACCGTTGTTGATTTGCATTCTGGATGATTGAATCTTGTTTTTGAGAGTTGGAATGGTGGAGAATTGATCCCAGAACTTCCAAAATACGTCTTTTTTCGTCTTAGGTCGAATGAGAATCAAGTGGTGGCTAAAACCTAAATAAAACGCGTATTTAAGGGTTTTTGAAAAGGGTCCTGGCGTAGGCTACGCCACCCAGCGTAGCCTATGGTGGGGTGTATTCTGCTGATTTTTTACTTGAGCTGGCGTAGCCTACGGTGGCTACAGTAGGCTACGGTGGAAGCCTTTCTGCTGCACTTTGAAACTTCGTTTCTTGACCCCTCCAATGACTTGTTTTATCATGTAAGCTTCCAAATTCCTTATTTTTCCTACAAAATCACTTCCAACTCATAGTCAACCTATTCAACTCAATCACATGGATATAAACGAATAATCATACGTAATATTTAACGTTTAAACACTTAAAATCTCATTCGAACACACACACATCACATCCCCACACTTAAGCTTTTCTTGCCCTCAAGCAAATCTAATTCAAAACATTTAACAACATTATAAACCAAAATCCCTTGCACGCCTTAGCGATAGTCCAAAGTCATGCCCATTCCAGAATTGCAATAATCATATTTGGCTAGCAAGTAAAGGATGTTACATTTAATTCAAAATAGAATCCGACTAATTAAACCTAACAAGCTTCCGGCTTTTATTGTCATGCAACACACCCCTCACCATTTGTCACTCATCTCAGTTTATTTCTGGATCGGTGAAAATTGCACCAATATATCACTCAAAAGGTCCACATATAAAACTTTGTTATCATATGCTTGGGTGACAATCAAACTTCCACGATAATAAATTGACAATGCACACATCAAAAGGACTTACGGGTTTTGGGCTTAGGTTAAGGTAGGAATGATTGGCTGTGAGTGTGGCTAAAATATAAATTAAGACAATACCAACTGTTGACATCTTTATTGACATAACTATTATTCAAACAAAGCAAACACATGGGTGCATATTTAACCCGTAACCAACAATTTGCATCTTTCTTTTCTTTCTCTTTTTTTTTTCTTTTTTTTTTCTCTTTTTTTATTTTTATTTTTTTTATTTATTATTATTATTATTATTATTATTATTATTATTATTATTATTATTTTTTATCATAAATCAAATACTGAAGCTAGTCTGAATGTTATCAGCAGTGGTAACTTGGTCACATTGGGTAAAATTTGATTTGGGTTTTATTGATATGGGTTTGTCAAAATAACGGTTTAAGGCTCGAAAGTGGCTACTAGGGGGAATTTTAGGTAAACTGATGCATCACAAGAAATGGTGTTAAAAGAGAAGGGAATCCTAGTTTGCCTCTATCATCTATGTGCATTTATCAAATTCACCGTCTTGGTATGTATCAAATCACACAAGTTCTAAAACAAAGAATCATATGGCCTACACTCAACAATTGAAACACTTTTTATGTGAACTAACAATCTAGTAAGCTTCAAAATCTCACCAAGTAGAAATTAGGGTTGCCGGTGTGTGCATGTTTTTATTACACCATTAGCCTGTTAACCCTAACTAGACAGTTCTTAATTTTTTGTAAAACCTTGCTAACATAATTATTTTTGCTATCGTAGAATTAGACCATGACTAAGGACCCTTACATCAAACATGGCAAGACTCAATTGATATGCTTGTCGTTTTCATGTTTGATTGGATTGCTTAAAAACAATAAAATTTTTCCAAATTTTCCCTCATCCCCACACTTGAGATACATTGTCCCCAATGTGTGGTATTTAAGTTAAGTGTGTGAGTTTTTTTTTTCTTCTTTGAAAATCAATTTATTCAATTAATCAACACAAACGACTTTTCCAACCCGAACCGACCCAGACACAAACGTAACGATTATCAAAATAAACTACTTAAATAGACATATCAAACACAAAACATAAAAATTAAATTCGGGTTGCCTCCTGATTAGCGCTAAGTTTTAGGTCTTCAGCCAGACCGTACCTGCGACCACTCATGGTGGTCGAGTAGGATGCTTGACTCCAGTATTCTTCAAATGATCCGGCAGTTCTTCAACTAGATCGTATTATGGCCCAAACATTAATGCCTCAACTCTGTCTTTTATAGGATCAAGTGGATCGCCAACTTTTTTCTTCATTTTAGGTTTCACATCTTTTGTTTCCAACTTCATAATTGGCTCTTTCTTTTCTTTTAAATCCACCAATTCCTTCAACTCCACATGCTTATCCCTATCATACTCAAAATCATTTTTAAAAGTGGTGCTCATGCTTACATGTGAAGTATAAGTAGGAACACACACGTTAGTCATATCTGCCACAAAAACTTTATGATTAACAAAATAATTAATCGACTTGGAAAATACATTAAAACGTAACTTACGAGTTTCGTAAGTCATGTCAATTGTTCCATCCCGACAATTGATTTGAGCATTCGCAGTTGCTAAAAATGGTCGACCCAATATGACATTCGGTTGCTCATTCGTTCTCACTGGTGCAAAATCGAGCACCATAAAGTCCACAGGGTAGTAAAATTCTCCCAACTTGATTATAACATTCTTTACCATCCCCCGAGGACATTTTTGAGTCAAGTCAGCTAACACCACAGTGGTGTCAACTTTCTCTAAAGGACCGAAGTCATACTGATCATATAACATACCTGGCAAGATACTAACAACTGCTCCATAATCCAAAAGTGCTCTTTTTATCTTCAACTTCCCCACTTTTATTGGAATGATGGGTACTCCTGGGTCACTCTCTTCCACTGTATCGGCTTTCTCTTCCTTATCTGTAACTTGTTGTGAAAAAGAAGTAAAGTCATTATCAATAATTTTAGAGTCAGGAAGGATACTAACCGAATTGATGTGAACAGTTCTCATGTTTTCTGTGTTGGTTCCTTGATGTTGAGGATTGACCGTGGTATCACTCGGTAGCTTTCCATGGTTCTTTTTAATTTAAGCCACATCCTCTGCAAGTTGACCCACTTGTTTATTTAAGGCTTCATAAGCCTTGTCCCTAATTTCATTTTCTCTCTTGTTCTCTTTCATATTCTCTTTCATCATGTTCATCAAAGCATTCAACTTTGCATTTGTAGACTCTTCACCACCAAGTTGTCCAAATTGAGCATTACTTTGATAGTTGCATGATGAACTACCTTGTTGATCCCTATGATTGTAGTTTCCTTGATTGTTTCCTTGAGAATATGAAGTTCTTTGATAACCACTTTGATTATAATTCCTTTGTGCTCGGTTCTGATAAGCTTGACCACCTTGATTATTACCTTGAAAATTAGGGTTCATCTGGTTTGAAGCATTTCCATACTTAAAGTCAGGATGATTTCTCAATTCGGGATGATAAGTATTGGAATTCATATCGAATTGCTTTCGATCTCCGTAAACTTGATTAACTTCCTCTTTTCTTTCCATCACCAACTGACATGCATCAACATTATGACCTAACTCACCACATTCTTCACACACATCGTATCCTACAGTTGCAACCTCCTTTGTACCCGTTCGCCCTAACCTTGCCAATTGTCTTTCCAATGCTGCAATCCGCTCCTTAGTCTCATAGTCAACCGTGGTTGATCGTACTGAATTAGGTTTAGATCGTCTACTGGCAGAGGCTTGCGCCTTGGAGTTTCTACACATTCTTTCTAAAAATTCCCAGTCTGCATCTTCATGATTAGAAAGGAATATGCCATTGCTTGTAGAATATAAATATTTTCTTTCCTCAGTCGTCAATCCATCCGAGAAAGCCTTTATCAACTCCCAACGTTCAATTCCATGGTGTGGACACATGCGAATAAGTTCCTTAAACCTCGTGAATGCTTCATGAAATTGTTCCCCTGCTTGTTGGAAAGATCGAATAGCCTCTCTTGCGTCACTGGTCTTACCCATAGAGTAATATTCATCTAAAAATATTTGTTGCATTTCTTGCCATGTGTGAATACTATTATCAGGCAAGGTAAGGAACCATTGCTTAGCTCTGTCTTTCAAAGTGAATTGGAACAATCGCAACCTCACTTCATCTTGTGTGAAGTGATTCCCACCAATAGTGCTACATACTGCATCAAATTCAGCAAGATGCACATATGGTTCTTCTGTTGCAGTACCTCTAAATGCAGGAAGAATAGTGAGATAATGAGGGCGTACATCAAAAGCTCTTCCTCTATGATTTGGAGGTGCGATGGGATTTGGATTTTCAGAAATAGCCGGTCTAAAATGGCTATCCACACCTTGTACTTGAGCTCTTTGAGGTCTTCTTGGCTGATTGACGTTATTATTAACCCTACCCCTTTGTTGGTTGATAGGTGGTGCATTCCACCCATATTGATCATTCCCCCAATTGTTATTTCCGTTTTGTCCATCACCTCCACCAAAATTTCCATTCCAAGCATCATAATTTGCACCGTTATAGGGTTCTTCATTGTTATCCCATTCATCTTCATAATTCTCATCACCCGTGTGAACACTATGCATGCTTACATGATCAAAGTCGTCTCCTTAATTGAGGTTATTTTGATTCATATTATTGTTGGGTGGTGGTTGATTTAGGTTGTTGTTGCGGTTGTTATTTGGTGGTGGGGGTGGATTTGGGTTTTGGTGTTGGTTATTGGGAGGAGGGTTTGGATTTTGAGGTGGTTGGTTGTTTGTATTATCCATGTTAGTTGAATTAGACAAACTATCAGCTGCTTGATCAATGGCTTGTGAAATTGATGTAGTTGGTAACCCTGATCGATGCAAGACACGATTATACCTTGCTGATTTCTCTATCTCTGGATCAAACACTAGCGGTGATTTCCTGCCCGAATATCGAGTATGCATACAATCTGTCACCTGCACACTTAAACTACCAAGCGTAACACGAAAATAAAAAACAATTAAAATAAAACAAGTAACAAAAAAGATTTTTTTTTCTTATAAAACAAATAAACTAACAAAACACCAAGTGCACCGATTCCCCGGCAACGGCGCCAAAATTTGATCGATGTCGAAGTATCAATCAAATAAGATGTTAAAATGTGTGTTCCTATTCACCTTAAACTAGCTAGGGTAAGTAGGGTTGTCGATCCTCGTGGAATTAGTGGTCGGTGTATTGTACTTTGATTTAGAAAATAATGATTAATTAAGTTAACAAATTACTTAACTATTGCCTATTGGCTGTGAAAATTAGATTTTTGGAATAATTAATAAATAAACTAAGAAAACAACTTGGAAAGAATCAAACTTGATTAAGAAAACGATTATAAGAGAAAGTAATCCACTTCGGTTCTAGGTTTGGTTTTCAGCAATTGTTTGGTTTAACTTCAAGGAAAATCCTTAATAGGGATTCTGTACGTGCGATGATTAAGTGATATCGATAATCAGGACTTAATGGGTCTTGATACTCAATGCCAATTCAATTAGAAACCAAAACTTGCAATCATATAATTTCCGGAAGATTAAATGATATTCAAATAAAAGTTTACCAACGTCATTGTTTAAATAATCAAAACACAAGTTAAACTCATAAAAGAACTTAACGGGTTCTAAAGTTTAATCCCAACAAAGTTAAACAAAAACAAAAGCCTAATCACGCAAAACCTAATACCCGAAGTCGATCACGAGAGGATTAGCCGCTCATCGTTCTTGAATGATCTTCAAAACCGTTGTTGATTTGCATTCCAGATGATTGAATCTTGTTTTTGAGAGTTGGAATGGTGAAAAATTGATCTCAGAACGCCCAAAATTCGTCTCTAAACGTTCTAGGTCGAATAGGGGGCAAGTGGTGGCTAAAACCTAAATAAAACGCGTATTTAAGGGTTTTTGAAAAGGGACCTGGCGTAGGCTACGCCAGCCAGCGTAGCCTACGCTGGGGTGTATTCTGCTGATTTTTTACTTGAGCTGGCGTAGCCTACGGTGGCTACAGTAGGCTACGGTGGAAGCCTTTCTGCTGCACTTTGAAACTTCGTTTCTTGACCCCTCCAATGACTTGTTTTATCATGTAAGCTTCCAAATTCCTTGTTTTTCCTACAAAATCACTTCCAACTCATAGTAAAACTTAGCGCTAATCGGGAGGCAACCCGAATTTAATTTTTATGTTTTGTGTTTGATATGTCTATTTAAGTAGTTTATTTTGATAATCGTTACGTTTGTGTCTGGCTCGGTTAGGGTTGGAAAAGTCATTTGTGTTGATTAATTGAATAAATTGATTTTCAAAGAAGAAAAAAAAAACTCACACACTTAACTTAAATACCACACATTGGGGACAACGTATCTCAAGTGTGGGGATGAGGGAAAATTTGGAAAAATTTTATTGTTTTTAAGCAATCCAATCAAACATGAAAACAACAAGCATACCAATTGATTCTTGTCATGTTTGATGTAAGGGTCCTTAGTCATGGCCTAATTCTACGGTAGAAAAAATAATTATGTTAGCAAGGTTTTACAAAAAAAAAATTAAAAACTGTCTAGTTAAGGTTAACAGGCTAATGGTGTAATAAAAGCATGCACACGCCGGCAACCCTAATTTCTACTTGGAGAGATTTTGAAGCTTACTAGATTGTTAGTTCACATAAAAGTGTTTCAATTGTTGAGTGTAGGCCATATGATTCTTTGTTTTAGAACTTGTGTGATTTGATACATACCAAGACGGTGAATTTGATAAATGCACATAGATGATAGAGGCAAACTAGGATTCCCTTCTCTTTTAACACCATTTCTTGTGATGCATCAGTTTACCTAAAATTCCCCCTAGTAGCCACTTTCGAGCCTTAAACCGTTTATTTTGACAAACCCATATCAATAAAACCCAAATCAAATTTTACCCAATGTGACCAAGTTACCACTGTTGATAACATTCAGACTAGCTTCAGTATTTGATTTATGATAAAAAATAATAATAATAATAATAATAATAATAATAATAAAAATAAAAAAATAAAAATAAAAAAAAGAGAAAAAAAAAAAAGAAAAAAGAAAAAAAAAGAGAAAGAAAAGAAAGATGCAAATTGTTGATTATGGGTTAAATATGCACCCATGTGTTTGCTTTGTTTGAATAATAGTCATGTCAATAAGGATGTCAACAGTTGGTATTGCCTTAATTTATATTTTAGCCACACTCACAGCCAATCATTCCTACCTTAACCTAAGCCCAAAACCCGTAAGTCCTTTTGATGTGTGTATGGTCAATTTATTACCGTGGAAGCTTGATTGTCACCCAAGTATATGACAACAAAGTTTCATATGTCGACCTTTCGAGTGATATATTGGTGCAATTTTCACCAATCCAGAAATAAACCGAGAGGAGTGAAAAATGGTGAGGGGTGTGTCGCATGACAATAAAAGCCGGAAGCTTGTTAGGTTTAACTAGTCAGGTTCTATTTTGAATTAAATGTAACATCCTTTACTTGCTAGCCAAATATGATTATTGCAATAATGGAATGGGCATGACTTTGGACTATCGCTGAGGCGTGCAAGGGATTTTGGTTTATAATGTTGTTAAATGTTTTGAATTAGATTTGCTTGAGGGCAAGCAAAGCTTAAGTGTGGGGATGTGATGTGTGTGCGTTGGAATAGTGTTTTAAGTGTCTAAACGTCAAATATTACGTATGATTATTCGTTTATATGCATGTGATTGAGTTGAATAGGTTGACTATGAGTTGGAAGTGATTTTGTAGGAAAAACAAGGAATTTGAAAGCTTACATGATAAAACAAGTCATTAGAGGGGTCAAGAAACGAAGTTTCAAAGTGCAGCAGAAAGGCTTCCACCGTAGCCTACTGTAGCCACCGTAGGTTACGCCAGCTCAAGTAAAAAATCAGCAGAATACACCCCAGCGTAGGCTACGCTGGATGGCGTAGCCTACGCCAGGATCCTTTTCAAAAACCCTTAAATACGCGTTTTATTTAGGTTTTAGCCACCACTTGCCCCCTATTCGACCTAGAACGTTTAGAGACGAATTTTGGGCGTTCTGAGATCAATTTTTCACCATTCCAACTCTCAAAAACAAGATTCAATCATCTGGAATGCAAATCAACAATGATTTTGAAGATCATTCAAGAACGATGAGCGGCTAATCCTCTCGTGATCGACTTCGGGTATTAGGTTTTGCGTGATTAGGCTTTTGTTTTTGTTTAACTTTGTTGGGATTAAACTTTAGAACCCGTTAAGTTCTTTTATGAGTTTAACTTGTGTTTTGATTATTTAAACAACGACGTTGGTAAACTTTTATTTGAATATCATTTAATCTTCCGGAAATTATATGATTGCAAGTTTTGGTTTCTAATTGAATTGGCATTGAGTATCAAGACCCATTAAGTCCTGATTATCGATATCACTTAATCATCGCACGTACAGAATCCCTATTAAGGATTTTCCTTGAAGTTAAACCAAACAATTGCTGAAAACCAAACCTAGAACCGAAGTGGATTACTTTCTCTTATAATCGTTTTCTTAATCAAGTTTGATTCTTTCCAAGTTGTTTTCTTAGTTTATTTATTAATTATTCCAAAAATCTAATTTTCACAGCCAATAGGCAATAGTTAAGTAATTTGTTAACTTAATTAATCATTATTTTCTAAATCAAAGTACAATACACCGACCACTAATTCCACGAGGATCGACAACCCTACTTACCCTAGCTAGTTTAAGGTGAATAGGAACACACATTTTAACATCTTATTTGATTGATACTTCGACATCGATCAGGTACAATCTGAAACCCCAATTTTTATTACAAGTGAGATACTTTATACCGTAAATACCACTGAATTATATTGTTAATCAACACCTTAATTATTATTAGTTTATAATAATTCATATTTGACTATAAAAATTCTTTAATTATTTTTAGTTTTCGACTTTCTACTTATTAACAAATATCAATTGTTGTATAAGAAATGATGACCGATAAGAAAAGAAAATCGTTGTTCAATATTTAAAGTATTGGTTGGTAACGTACGTATATATCCATTCTTGTTTATTAAAATACATAAAGAAATAAAAGATGATAATACCATTTCAACATCCTTATCGATCTCATAAATTGTACACACAAGACCAAGATTAAGTCTTACTCTCTCTCAACTTAGTTATGGGTTTGATGATATAGGAAAAAAGAAACATTCTACAAGCAATATAGTACTATACGTTAAACTAATTGTGACTTCTAGCTTAACATAACTAGTAGTTTGATTGGTTGTATCCCACGCTCTTATACCTCAGGTACAGTTTTAAATCTTGTGCGCAACATACAATCTATTATTTTTTGTTATCTTTAATTGTGCTACCTGTAAAACATATAAAAGACAATGAATGAAATAATAAAGAAGAAATTTCGATGCGTATATATATGATTTGACCCACAGTTCTTTCATTGACATAAGAGGGAAATGGTTATTTATTTATTAATCCAAAAAAAATTATTTCTAGGGGTAATCACTTGATGGTTCATCCTATGTATAATAACTAACTAGTTTAAAAACTCATATATTACAACGATTAAATTAAAAAATTATCAAATAGATAGTAATAATGAAGAAGGATAGCATTGTTAGTTGTAACACTTAATTTTATAAACCTTCTAATAAAAGTAATCACGATGATATATTACAAACTAGAGTTAGTCTGATGTTTGTTAATTATCAAAATCTATTGCTTTTATAAAAGTTAAAATTCTTCATGAATAATTAAAAATAGAAATTACATACTATTAATTTTCGAAGGAAATGAATAGTAAACCGGAAGATCAGGGCCGTGATGCCTACTATGACAAGAGGCTTTGTGTTGTTTGGCTTACACGTGGTTGATATAGGTTTGTGGCATCCTTCATCCCAAGAAAAAGAGAAAGAGTATTGCAAACTTATGTCACAAGATGAGAGAGAAGCGATAGTTATATAAAAGAAAAGAACTTAGATAGTCATGAAATGTTGCCGATTGAATTTATATAAATTGACTGATATTAAAACTCAGTTAAATTAAACTAATCAACATGGGAGAGAACAAGAAGCAAGAAAATATAATGTCGGGTCTGCAAAAACATTTACTTATTTATTAGGTATAAGACTTCAATTATAAATATGACGGCATGTTATCAGTTTACTGGTTTCATAACAATCAAGTTTTTTCTATTTAGTTTTTTCGAATTCACTTAATTTTTAATTAGGTCTTTTAGTTTCATATAATTTTTTTATAAATGTTTACTTTTTCAAAATAAAATAATTAACACACATAAAGAAAACATATTAAGGGGTTGTATATTTTTTTCAATATGTCAAATTGATACTACTATTATCTATGTTACAAGTTAACTATGTATTCATTCATGCGCGTTGCGCGGCTTCTTGCCCTGATGCTACTTCTATATTAGGTCAGATGAGTTCAGGTTGGTCTCTGATGAGCTAGGGTTATCATCATCAACAAAGTATTTCCTAATAGCAGGTAAAACCCAAAACATATCCACCTAACAAATAAAACCCTAGATAAAACCAAGATCGAAACCTAAGATGAACATCAAGCCAAAAGTCTCGGATGAGGAAATCCCCATCATCATCAACGTAATGAATCACTAAACAACAACGTCTTAAATGAAGTAATCCTTATCATCATCAACATAACAAAGTCTCAGGTGCATCAGGTAACAACATTCATTCAGAAAAACCTAAAAGAGGGTGAATCTGAAAACCTTAATCGGCTAAAAAGGGGGAATCGGAGAGAGAGTTGTCAAACCATCACCTCGACACCCTCACCGAAGAAAAAACGACCGCTAGGTTTGCCTCAATCAGAAACGGCAAGCCGAGCGGTGGCTGTCTCTAAGGCGGCGGCCATCATCATGGTAGCCGGCGAGCATCAGTAATCACAACGTCTATCTCTAGCTCACCAAAGACCCACCAAACAGGGACATGCCGGAGCACCACCAGCAAATATGAATCAGAGAGACACCACGACTGTCGGCTGCAGATGGCTACCGCCTCCGTCGCGTTTATGTAGCGGGAAACAAACGGCAAACAACCTAGTCGTAGATCATGAACCCCACACACGCCTCGTAAACCCCCTCAAGAAAACCCTCATCTTCATGTGGTTTAAGAAAAACGAATGATTGGTTGAGGGGAAGCAACGGCCAAGTTGGAGCGGCCACCACTTCCGCTCCACTGTCATCGGCACCATCCGGAATAACATCTACATCTCTAGACGCTTTACAACATCATATATATGGTGGGTGGTGAGAACCAAAGTTCAAAAACACAATAAAGATGTGATAAAAATGAGAGAAACCATAAATTCACTGTTACTTTCAATTGCTTTATGAATATATGGGATAATTTACAAATACTAATCACTAAATAGAAAAAACGAAAATAAAATAAAAGATTTGATTGATTAATTAAATACAAACAAAAATAAAGAAGGGCATCCTTGTGATTTTTTACATTAGAAAAAGGAAACTATGAAGATATTTTTTTTGAACAGTTAATTGTAGGCTTGTAAAGGAACCGAATGAACAAAACATCGACATGTTCGTGTTCTTTCATTTAATTTTAACCAAACACGAACACGAGCACGAGGACATAATCAAACATAATTTTTTGTTCATGTTTGTTCATGAAAAAAATGGAAATGTTCATGTTCAATTATGTTCGTTGGTTAAAAAGCTAAATAAACAGTTCATGAACGTAAACGAACACAAAAGAACAAAAATAAACAAACATAATTGAAAAAAATAAATGAATACAAACAAACATTAATGAACGAAAACGAATAAGCCTAACACATCATAATTAATTAAAAAACATATGTAAATTAATGGTTCAAGCACACATAATTCACCTAAAAATACGATTCAGTGTTAAAAACCAATATTGATTTATCAAAAATCATCCGCAATGACTCATCAAAAAAATCATAAAAAAATATGTACACTGTATACATAATAAGCAAACGAACGTAAACAAACGAACATAAATGAACATAAATAAACGAACATAAATGAATATATATGAACGAACATAAACGAACTTTCCGCCGAACAGTTCATGAATGTTCGATTCATTTACAAGCCTATTTAATTGGATCCTTGACGGGTCACCGGCATACCTGATCATGTTCATTACTCGCGTATAGAATCTTGGGGCACTAGATTGGCACGTCCCAAAGGGAAGCTCGTATATCAGTCCGTCTCGAACCTGTGGCCAACCCTAGGAGTAAACTCACTTACAATGAGAAAACCCATTGACCCAACCTTGAATTTTTTTTTCACAAGTAAGACTTGAAATCAAGACATACTTTATTATAATGAAGTATTGTGGTACCTCACACTAATTAATTGAGCTAAGGATCATTCGTAGATGAAAATACCTTAACATCTCTCAACAGGAAAATTACAAAACAATTATGGATATTAAGCTTTATGAAACTAAAAGAAAAAAACACAGAAAAATTGAAGACTTTTTAAGAGAAACAAAGTGAAAAATGAGAATATGTATATCTTTTTTAAATTTTGCATTTTTATCATAAAAAGTCTTGAAATGGATGTATACGTGCTGTTTTCTTTTTTATAATAAAGTATATATTATATATATTTTAATAAAAGATAAATAATTTAAATTGTAATTAATTATTAATATTATGCATGCATGTATGAAATAAGGGTGGACGAAGAGCATTCAAGGGTGAGGGCGCAAACAAGAGCTCGTGGAACATGCGATGGGATATGTAATACTTATAATCAAACGTTTGACTTTAAGGTTTCAAACATCAATTTGTTTTCTTGTCACCAACACACCAAGGGGACCTATCTAACCTTGTATAATATTATATACAAGATACCAATACATTTAACTTATGTCTCAATTCAAGTAGGGTGCTTCATAACCTTGTATAATATTATCTACGCAAAATGCAATATACATAAATTTTGTTATTAATTTAATGTGTTTTAGTTTTCATATGGTAGCAAACACTAAAGTCTAAACTAATAGAAAGTTATTTGTCTTATAGCCAAAACGCAGTATTAATTGACCCTCACAAAAAAATAATACGAATTCAAAACTAATATGTGATGTTTAAATTAAGGTTAAAAAGAAGTTGACGTTAAAAAAAACTAAGAGTTAATTACACGATTGGTCCCTTGGTTTGTCTGTATTGTAATATTGGTCATAACTTTTGAAAAATTACAGGTTTAGTCCTTACTATTTACCAAACCGTAACAAGATTGGTCCATATCACTAACTTCTGTTAAGGAACTCAATTAAGTATAGATGAAAAGACAAAAATACCTCTGAATTAAAAACATTATTAATTAATGTGGAATTCGTCATCTTCTTCATCTTCTTCACCGTCGTTACACCGTCGGTGACATCTCAGAACCCCACCGGATGCAACTAGTCATGTCCCGGCGGTCAATTCACCATCGTCCCCTACCCCTTCGGCTTCACCTGTGGCTGCACCATCCAGCTCATCTGCACCCAAAACGACAACGTTTCAATCGGCGAATTCGCCGTTCAATAATTCAACTTCGACGGCCTCCACGTCAGCCTTCCAGCGAAGTACGACCGCTCCGTCGAAACCCTCAGCCACCTCTACGGCCAACACTTCGGCCCGATGTCGAGCAACACGATTCTTATCTTATGGAGAATTGCACAACACAGATGAAGAATTGCATGATTCCGAAGACGACGTTACGAACCCACCTTGAGATCATTAACTGCGGTGGCGCTCAGGGTGGTGACGGTAACGTGAGCTGTTATTTCAGTGTTGTTGGTCGTGAGTTTCTTGTTTTATTCCGGTGACACCCGCTGGAGATGGTTATGGTGATGGTGGTCGGAGGTGGTTATGGTGATTTTTGTAGGGTAATTAGACGATGGTGGTCGTGATGGTGAATGGCGGTACGCGATTGTCATGTTGATAGTAGTGGAGCTAGTGGTGATTGGCGATGGTGCGTGGGCGACGATGCGGTGGGGCGCTGGCGACGGTGCGGTGGTGTGCCGGCGACGGGGTGGTGCGATCAATGTTGAAGATGATATGTGGATTGTGTGCATATATTATTAAAATATTATATGGAGATTATTAAATTATGTTGGGGGTATTTTGGTTTTACCTATACTTAACTGAGAAACTTAGCAGAAGTTAGTGCTAGGGACCAATCCTGTTACGGTTTGATAAACCAAAAGGGACTAAACTTGTAATTTCTCAAAAGTTGGGACCAATATTATAATATGGGCAAACCACAGGAATCAATCGTGTAATTAACTCAAAAACTAAACGACTAGAAAACTAGTGACCGGTGGATCCCAAGAGATCTAGAGGAAGAATAATGTTATTTTCATCTAATAATTTACTGTCAGGATCCACAAAAACCAAAAAGAAAACATAAAAATATTTTTACAATATTTAACGGCATTTGGAACTGCCACTTATACCCCAGTGAGCATTCTTGAGATGGAATGTCAACCATTTACACTATTTTGGCACTTCAAGTCTGACTCAACAAATTTCACTATTAAAAAGGATTAGTCAGAACCGCACTACTATAAGAAAACTCAATTGAATCAGGTCTGAACCTTAGACCATAATGATTTGAAATTCAAACCATCACCATCATACTATTAAATTAAACTAAAAGGCATTTAGCAAAACTTATTTTTTAACTGTTAGTAAAAAAAATTACAAGCGAAACCCAAGAAATCTCAATAAAAATTGAATCATCTCCTAAAAATCCAATCAAATTCACCGGTGATTACCAATTTATGGATCTTGCAAATATTAAAATGTAAGATTTTTATTTTTTATTTTTATTATCATCACTAGATGCATCATGCCAGCAAGATTAGTTGTATCATTATAATCTATAATCTTAAAGTTAAAAAAATCATAAAAAATAATGTAATATAACAAATAGAAAGATAAAAAAATTTCTCGAGCTTATGGTATAATTTTAGAAAACAGGAAATTATTTGAGGTTAATAGGTTGATGGAAGTGTATTTAAATAAAAATAAATCAACAATGGATAGTTAGAACCAATATTGGTAAATGATTGTTAATTAGGGTTAATAATAGTCAATGATTGCTAGTTAGGGTCAACATTTGTAAAGAATCGTAAGTTAGGTTCAATATTGTGTATTAGTTGTCAGTAGGATTAATTTTGATCAATTAGGATTAATTAATATAATCTATACTGATCAATGATGGTGAATTATGGTTAATACTGTTCAATGGTAATCGATTAGGATATATTATTGTTCATGATGGTCTAACTCATCACAACTTAGTGTAATCCCTTAGGACTTAATATGACATATTTAGGCCTATCATGCTCCATTTAGAGCTTTATATAGTCTTGTGACCAAATAAACGCAACTAAGAGATATATTAGCCATCATATAAGACATAACTAGAATTTGCAACTACGTATTATCCGCCGTTAAAAGAGCTTTTGTCCGTCTCTAAAAGCATTTGAATGTGACAAAAAATGCTTTTAAACATCAATAAACCAAAAGTCAACATAAATGAAACCACATAAGCAAAAAGTTCATAAAAAAGAAAAGAATTTAATATTTTAAATCAGAAAAACGTTAGAGAAAAACGATGAAATCATGAAAATGAGAGAAGTGGGGATATAATCTGGGTGGGTTCTATGACTTTATGTGTCCATTGTAAATGCGCACATCTTAAAACATGGAGTGCAAAATTTCAAAGCCAACGGCCTTGCGTTATATTTATAGTTGTCCAACTAATATAAAACGCTAAAAATAAACTATATCCTAATACATACATACACAAATATATATGAACATGTTCATGTATACTACATTTATATAACGAATTTTAAGTAAAAAATCATGAGAATAGAATTAACACTTATACGTTTAATTTTGCTTGTGATATAGAAGAACCTTAAATCGGTCAAACACTATATAAATTAAATATTATAATGTTCATAATATACTTAAAAGTAATTGTTTGTATTTAAAGTGTTCTACGTATAATATACACATATGTGTGTGTTTTTCCTAGTTTAACGTTAAATTATATAGTTGGAATTCTGAATTTGACGATACTATATAGAAATATCATCCTCCTCACTCATCACATGCTTACCACCTCCCGTAATTAAAACATATAATACATTATATAGACTTTGGAGACCTAAAAGTTGACTTTCCTAGTTCAACTCTTGTCCTCTTTTCTTCATGTGCTTTTTCTTTCTTTTTTTTGCTTTTAATACTTTGTATGTTTAAACTTTAAAGTGTATGGGCCCTTAAGGGTTCGTGAAGGGACAATTTTGTCCTATACAAATATAAAAGTCAAGGGTTTAAAGAGAGACTGATGACACATTTTAAGGTGATTAAAATATCATCTTGATTGCATACAAAGTAGGGTGTTTAAATCAAATATATGAATTTTGGTTATCGGGAATTTTACATAGTAGATTTCAGTGTCCTTATGATCCATTATAAATCAAGTCAAATAACTGGCTACAACTCATTTTAGTCCATTAAAACCTATCATCCCGCTAAGAGCTATCATGACTCTTAAAACCAATAAAACCTATTAAGACCAAAAGTGATCTATTAAGAGATATCACCCCAGAGTAAGTTATATCATGACTCAACGCTAGGGCTTGACTTGTTATGAGACATCATGCTCGTTAAGACATGTATACCAATAAGAGCTAATCAAATCATAAAAACTTATAAGTCTTTTCGACCTGATATGACTTTTAACTCATTATAACCTATTAAGACCCATTTTGACATAATATCATGACCATAGTCACATGGATCGTGATACGTTCCGGTACGCGGTACGAAAACTAATACGTGGTTTGTGTGCTTCAAAAATACGGTACGAGGGGGGTAGGTTCATTTTGGAAAGCCAATTCAGTACATGGTACGGTGTATCATATAATCCGGTACGTCGTATCATGTACAAGACAGTATAAAATATATTGTTTTAGAAAAATTCAATTTAAAAGGACACATTTCATAATCATATCAAAAGCATTTCATAAAAGTTCATGTATAAGTGTGAAAAAAGAGTAAGACTCATGTGAAAATGACTGTTAACATTCCGATAGCAAAACAAACATTCAATTCATTCAAAAATATGTGGGAAAATGGCTGTTGGGATCCAGAACGCGTACCATAGGTGATCCAGAACGCGTACCATAGGTGATCCAGAACGCGTACCATAGGCTATCCAATCACCGATTTATATAATCGGGATCACGAACTCGATTAATACAGTTCGAAAAGTAATTCAATCTAGAACGCTCAATTCAATCGATCCAGATTGCGTACCAGCTACGATTGGTATGATTTTGTACTGCGAAAGAAATTAGCCGCTCATCTATTGCTACATCAAGGGAGGTGAACAGAATTAGATGCATCTATGTTTGATTTCTGTTTTTTTTTCTAACGACAAATATACGACCTTACTTCGAAAAATATGTGTTATCTTTATCAACCCCACCTATTCATTTCCCAACAAACGGTCTACTGGGAGCAATAATTTCCAGGAACATTTAGAACATTTCGTTTTTAAACAGAAGAGCTGTTTTCAAGTAGTGTTCGATCGATTACGTATAATCCATATTCGATTAATTGGTCTGAGGTTATCGACAAAAAAGATTTGTCTGAGCCACTTCGTTTCTTTTTGTCCAAGTTACTTTTTTTTTTGTCTAACCCACTTCCTTTTTTGTTTGTTAGTTTCAGGAATATTCCCATCCATAAATCCGAGATCTACATCTATTAATTGAAGGTCCAAACGATCCACTAGGTATATTGGCCTAGGTTTCATGATTACCATATCACACGCGAATCGTTTACCTATAACTATTCAATATCCCTACGGAAAGTTGATCACATCTGATCATTTCCCAGGCCGAATCCACTTTGAATTTAATAAATGTGCTTGTGAAGTATATGTTCGTGCATGTCCTATAGATCTGCCCGTTGTTGATTGGAAATTGGAAACTGATATTAGAAAGAAATGATTGCTAAATTACGTATTTAACAACTATAAGAAAAAAACTCATTGTTAAAAAAACTGACTGACTCAACTATAAACATTTATTCTTTCATCTAATTATTTCAATACTTTTAATGGTTTAAAAGTAAGCATTGATCACGTATTTAGGCATCTCAAGTCCTTCGACACTTCGTTGAAGTCTGTTATTTTAGTTTTTACAATATGCTTTATTTGACAAAAAATTGTCAACGCTCATGATCCAAGAGGAAATAGGCTATGTAATGCATTTGTTTTGTTTTATCACATGTTGACAAATTAATCATTTATATTATTAGTTTAGTATTATATAATTTGCTGGGAATGCAGAGCATACAGATTGTCATATATATAACTGTGATAAATAATAACTTCAAGAAATATATAGTAAACTCAATAAGTATATCTTCAATTAATGGTTTCTAAAGGACAAACATTTATGAGTTATGACATATATAATGTTGATTTGTTGGTTTTTTTAACGGGCAAATGTACGACCCTGCTTCGAAAGATATGTATTATTTTGATCGAACCACCTATACGTTTTCCAGCTGGGACCGCATCCCCAACTTCCTCAGAAGAAAATTAACTCATTACTGGAAAAACATCTTGACTCAATATTAAACAATTTGTTCAGAGTGAAACTTGAAGCCGTGACCTCCTCGTATTTACATTTCATTTCGTGTTGGGTGAATCACAATATCCTAATGAAAAAGAAAAAAATCAGACTTTTGGGGTGAAGTTTTGTTGATATGCATCGAGCTTCCATATACACACAATTCAATCATTTTTTGTTGGTGACTTAATAAATTATATCGCTTCTTTAAAATAAGAGTTACTATCAAGTATTTTGAACTTGACACATATTATTTTTCTGTGTAACATATCAAAATAGGATCTTTAAGCAAATCAAAACACAAGGAATATCTTTACATAAAATTAATAATAAAATTTATATGTGTGATACATTTACATCATTTGTAATGATTTCCTTTCATCTTATCATTTTACAGTTCATTTCAGCATCACATTAACACCTTTTAATTCTTTCACTTCCTATAGTGATTTTATTTCACCTTTATCAGTTTTCACTTACTTTTTTAGATTTACTTTTCTTTTCTAATACAAATATAAATAATAAAATATAATACAAAAACAAATAATAAACTATAAACTAAAATTACTAAATAAAAATTAATATATATATATATATATATATATGTGTGTGTGTGTGTGTGTGTGTGTGTGTGTGTGTGTGTGTGTGTGTGTGTATGTGTTTTTTTAAAAACTAAGATTAACTCAAAACTATATATATTTATAACATTTTTTTTTCAATTTTGTCGATGAATTCTGTTTTATGCCTTCCATCTCATTAATTTATCTCATGTTAATTAGCAAAGTTTCTCTCTTTCTCATTCTTTAATTTTATTGTTAATCTATGAACAACAGTATGATCGTCACTCTAGATTATAAGATCAGAAGAATGCCACACTAAAATTGATTATCCATGAGAACTATGAACCGATTACACAGAAGATAAATAAAGCTAAATTACAGAATACCCCAAACCTCTATTTAGCCCTAGCTTGATAACGGTAATTAACAAACTATTAAGAACTTTACACAATGACCCTTTAACTATGAACATATTACACAATGACCCTCTTAACTATGAACATAATAGCAACAGAGACAAAACTTGACAATGATCTTGGTTGACTCAATTTGACTATATCTTTCTTTCATTACTCAACTATCTTCACCTTAATGATAGAAAGAACACCATAGAACAAAATCAAGCCACCTCAAACTTCTTTAAACGATACACGAACTTTGGATCATGAACACACTTAGTAAGCATAATAGCTACATTATGACTAGTCTACCTTTACATCCTTTAAATTTATAACTTCTTCTATCCAGTGTTGTTTAACACTAATATGTTTCAATCTTTCATAGAATACTTGATGCTTAGATAATTAAATAGCACCCAAATTGTCATAATGTATCACAACATCATCAACAATTATACCCATTTCTGATACATGACCTTTTAGTCAAATAGACTCCTTCATTACCTTAGTTAAAGCAATAAACTTTGCTTTAGTGGTTGATAGAGCTACAGCATGTTTCAATGAAGCCCTTCCAACTCACAATTCCACCAAGAACTTTAAAAACATAGCCAATAATAGACACTACGCTTACAATCATCCTTGGCAAAATTAGAATTAACAAAGCCATGTTGTATAGACTAAACACCACACTGGTTACCAAACAACAAACCAACTTCTCTTACTTCACTTATATACCTCAATATCCACTTAACTCCTTCCCAATGACACTCCCTGGGTCACTAAGATACCAACTCACCAAACTGACAGCAAAACCAATATCAGGTCTTGTGCAAACCATCAAATACATCAACTCCTAAGAGCACTTGCATAAGGCGCACACATCATCTACCACGTATCTTCATCTGATTTAGAAGGGTCTTTGCTTGATAACTTAGAATGCAGAGCTAGAGAAGTAACAACAGGTTTATAATTATCCATAAAATAATTTCCATGCCGAAGATTTTCTTGGCTTCTTCTAACTTTTTCATTTTAAAATCGGCCATCAACAACTATTTGGTTTCTAAAATTACATTCTTGTGATTACAAAAAATTAGCATGCCATCTACAAACAATAACAAATATAAGGAGTCATTATCTCATAACCTCATATAATAAACACAAGTATTATATTGACTTGTGCAAAAACCATGAAAAACCACTTAACCATCAAACCTAATATACCACTGTTTTGGAGATTGTTTTAATTTATACATAGACTTTTGTAACAAACACACTTTTTTTGTTTGACCAATAACCTCAAACCTAAAAGGCTGCTTCAAATAAAAAAAATCAATATACCCATACAAAAATATTGTTTTAACATCCTTATGTTCAAGCTCTAAATCACATACAATTGTAATAGATATAATTGTTCTTATAGGCCTTTCTCCTGGCATTCCCTCTTTTATCTTGAAAATCCATTTGTAGTCTACCAACTTAATATTTGCAAACTTGTCTACCAGCACCCAAGTGTGATTACTGTGCAAAGAACTCATCTCCTCTTCCATTGCTTACTCCCACTTGTCCTTATCAGAAGACTTAATTGCCTTTTGATAAGACAAAGGCTTAGATGAACTTTTTATATTCGGAAGCATGAAACACTATGGCTAAGAGATCATCTCAATATGTTAACTTTGAGAACACTTTGAATGATTGTCAATATTAGTTATAGCTTTTGTCTCATTTGAGGAAGACTCCACCTCAATTTAAACACCCTGACTATCAACTTCTTTGCCCATGACATCCTTGTACACCACATCTTCTCTGAACATTACACTTTTGCTAACAGTTATTTTAGGACTATCACCGTAAATCTTCCATAATTAAAACCTTCACCACATCAGGATACCCAATAATTATACACCTTTGAGTTCTAGGATCTAACTTTTCTTAATTGATATGAGAGTATGCCAAATAGGCAAACACCCTGAAGTTGCTATAATCAGTCTTTGAACCTTATCATTTCTCTATAGGTACCATTCCTTCAATTGTTGATGAAGGTGATTTGTTGATGGACTAATTGTTGATCTATGAACAATAATATGATCCTCACTTAAGATTATAAAATCAAAAGAATGCAACACTAACATTGATTATCAATGAGAACTATGAACCGATTACAAAGAAGAAGAATAAAGGTGAACTACTTAAAATAGCTCCTCCTGTCCAGCGGCAAGACCATAGATTAGCCTTAAACATATTGTTTTGTATGTTACACACAATTACAATAGTTTCAAAATCAGTATAAGTTAATGCGGTAAATACTTAAAATAAATGTTAACTATGTTTTAATAGGATTTGCTTATTTTTCTAAAAACACTAGCTTGTTTTTAGTAATTATTCAATTCACTCTAAATCAAATAATCCATTTACATACGATAAATAAGTTTGTCACCTCTATAAACCATGTATAATGATTTTTAATATGAGAAAAAAAACCATAGACGTATATATGAATAAAAAGAAGTCAAAAACAAAGACCAAAGAAAGAAAAAACAGGCTGTTGAAGTTGGAGCCTTTCTAAACACGACTTGCATATGAAGCCGAAACCCTAATGACCACCATTGGAAATAAAAACGACGGTGACGTAAGTCTGACCGACGTTCATTGAATTTTTATTTATTTTTTGTTTTATATGTGTGTTTGACTTTTGTATGTACGAAACTTCAACCATATGATATTTAGCTGTTTATTGGCTATAAACAAATAGATAAAGAATATAATAATAGATTGGCAGTCAGCAAATAGGCCCGTTTCTTGCGGGTCTAACATCCATAATCTAAAAGACCTAAACTTTGAAGTTGAATTCTTCAAGTTCTCATTCACATCATATCTATTTCTTATTTACTATTATTTCTCCCCTTTCAAAAAAACTATTTAGATTCTACGTAGAGTAAATATTTCATGCCCATTATTTGTATTTCATACCCTTGATTATATGTGAGAAAAAAAGGTTGAATGAATAATCAAATATTTGTATTGTTGTGGATGGTTAAATGCAAGACCATAAATTATGTGAGGATCGATATTACTTTCTCCTTAATTTTTTAAAAAAAATTAAGAATTATAAAAATAAATAATAATTTTCTTTCCAATTAGTTAATTTCTCTATTTAACCTCCTCTCTTTTTCTCATAACAATTTCGTACATGTTTGTATATTAGAGATTATAGTCCATTCACTCAGTAAATATATGTTTATAGTATATGAATACACATAAAATTTATTTATGTATATGCATGGCAGAAATTAATAGTAATGTTGTAATTTTAAATGAATATGAATATACACAAATAAGTGAATATTTCAGTAAGTATTCTCATGGTTCTTGCATTATTTATAGTTTTATATTATCCACGCTCCTTGCATTGTTTTACTTTATAGAAACAAAATTAAGTATATTTGTGAATAAAAAATAATACTACTAGTAGTAAAATAATTTGTAGGTGATGGCATGCAATCGGACCATTGACATTTTTCCATATTTGATTATTAGTTAAGGAAATATTGAATGAAGAAAACGTATATACATACAAGTCAAACATTGCAGGCCCCCTCATTATAAGAATAGATCTAAGTTGCTACATCTTTCTCATTTATAGTTCTATTAAAATTCATGCAAAAGCAGCAGTAGAATACTTTTGACACCTGAGGCAGCCATGGAAGTTGATCTAAGAAACACAACCCAAATGATCAAGCAGGAACAGCGTAAGGAAGACGATCGCGATGACTGCAAACAAGAGGTTTGTACGTCCTCAGTTCTTCAAAACTTTCATCAAGCTTCAGTTTTGTTCATATTTGTTTTGTTTGACTTCGAATTCTTGTTTTCTTTTCTGAAATGATGAAATTGTTTCTATTTTCTTGTTAAAGTCTAATTATTTGCTATTTTCTCTTCTGAAAATAATGCTTGAAGCTCCTTTTTCTTGTATTTTCTTTCTTAATTTCTACATAAACTTAATTGTTATTTCACTAGACCTTCACCTACAGCCCAAATTTCTTGGAAATCCATTGGTTAAGGTGGTTACAGATCGAAATCCAACGGGGTGATACTCCGTTGGATATTAGGACGTAAGTAATTGATTTTCAAATGATATTACTGAAAGAAAAAAGACTTGTTAACCACAAGTCTTTTAAAGTCGTACTCTACGTTTTGTAGTTTATCATCTTCTTTGTGATAAATCATTAAATCTTTATCATCTGTTTTGCGTGCAATTATTCTTTGGTCTGTATAAATAATATATTTTTTGCATAGTAAAAAGAGAAACTAAACTGATGAAAGAATCAGAAACTAATTAATTTTCTCTTGTTTATTTGATTCTTTCTTAACTATACTTCATTTTTAATTAGATTGCGCAAAATAAGGAGTTACAGGAAAAAGTTATCTTCTTGATTTCTAGAAATCTTGGATCTTGTGGGCTATATTTTTAAAGTTTTCAAGATACAGTATGTAGTTAATGTTTATGGTCGATTAAGCATGTAAATTTTTCAAATTTTTTTTATTTTATGCAGTAATCATTAAGAAATATAAAAGAAATAATAAAAGTGTATTTTGGAGTTGCTTCCAGCTTTCATATTTCCTGGGTTTATTATTTTTCTATAAAAATTAGGAAACCATTAATTTTATGTTAGTTTACACAATATAAACCCTATTTTCCAATGGGAATCAAAAATAAAAAAATCTAAAATGTCATCTGTTATCTGTTGCATGTGATGCTCCTGATAATTCTTAAAGTCGTAGAAGGAAGCTATTGAAACCAAGTTATTCAATTCTTAAGAGATAATAACCCAACAACCCATGAAAAAGTCTTAAATAATTAAAGGTGAGATCTTTATAGCTCATTATGAGATGTATAATTAAAGCTTCCAGTTATGCAATAACTGATATTTTATATCACTTTAAAGATGTTCATATTCACCTTCTAAAACGTATACAATAAATGTTATATGAACTTACTTTTTTTTATTTCTATTCATCCTCCTAATAATATAGATATAGATAATTATATATACGCGTGTTCATGCTTGTTCTTTCTCTTCTTCTCCTCCCTTATCTTTCTTATGCGGTACAATATAAATATCCGCATGTCATTTCATAAGAGATTGTGTAGAATAAAAGATTGTTATGGGAATTGAACTCTATGTCTCTAACTAGCTAGCTATAATCAAAGAAGATCACAATACTATAAAGCATATATGGGGAGCAATACATTAACAACATTATATCTATCTAGTGTGAGTATAAATATGTATGAAATTAAAGTACAAAATTTTAATTAAAGTGGTTATAATTAATGAATGCAGGATGAGATGCAGTTTGAGTTAACCAAAGCTGAAATGGGTGAAGTGAGGGAAGAAAACCAAAGGCTTAGGGTTCACTTGGACCAAATCATGAAGGAGTACCAAACCCTTCAAAAGAAGTTCCAAGATATCTTCCATCAACAACAACAACAACAATCTTCAACAGCAGTCACCTCCGCGATCAACAAACCACAAATCGACGATGAATCTGAGCTTGTTTCCCTCAGTCTTGGAAGGACCTCATCAATCGAACCGATCAAGAAAGATAAAAGAAGTTCAACCCCTCCAACCAAAGGTGCTGCAGAAGGGTTAGGTCTTGCACTGGAGTGTGGCAAATTTGAACCATCATCAACCACACAAGCCGAAGGTTCGGTTATCCCGAGCCCTGATACTAGTTTGGAAGAAGCTAAAGACGAGACGCCACAGAAACCTTCGACTCCAAAGAGAAATGGAGATGATCAAGAGGTTTTGCAGCAAAACCCTGCAAAGAAAACTAGGGTTTCTGTTAGGGTTCGGTGTGACACCCCAACGGTAATCACTAACTTTCTATATATGTTTAATTTGTATAGTACATATATAATGTGAAGTTATGAGATTACTTAAATTAAGTTAGGGTTTTATTTTGTAGATGAATGATGGATGTCAATGGAGAAAATACGGACAAAAGATCGCAAAAGGAAATCCTTGTCCACGAGCGTATTATCGTTGCACCGTCTCTCCAACTTGTCCGGTTAGAAAACAGGTAAGGACGATAAATTATAAGCACAAACCCAACGGAAAAACTCACAACCCAAAACGTTTGGGTACGATAAGATTTCAAGGGTTTAGGATGGGTACTTGAGGGACCCGTCTAATTACTCGAACATGTATATATTAATATATTATAGAACTCAAAAAATATATACTAAATAGTACATTAAAAATGTTGAAACTTAGAATTAGTAAAACTTATAGAATTTAGAGATGTATTTTTAACCGTTGGTTACCAACCAGATTGGTCGAATCAGCGAACTAGACCGGGTGGTTGCACCGGACTCAAATTTTTATTTTTCTTTTATTGTTTTGCTCCCAAAATCCCTTTTACTACTATTCACTATCCATCTAATTAATATATTTCTGATAAAACTGTATAGGTACAAAGATGTCCTCAAGATATGTCAATCTTGATCACCACCTACGAAGGAACACACAACCACCCTCTTCCGATAGCCGCCACCGCCATGGCGTCCACCACCTCTGCCGCAGCGAGCATGTTAACCTCCGGCTCCACCACCTCCGCATCAAACCCTAACCCTAACCCTAGCACCAGTTCTCACAGGCTAAACTTCTATCTCAACGAGCACTCAAAACTAAAGCCGATCTACTTACCACATTCATCGATAACGCCCTCGCCCTCGTGCCCAACGATCACACTCGATCTCACGTCAAACACACTCTCAACAGCATCACCATACAACCACCGATCAACACCACTGGCCACCATGTTCCCACCACGGTACTCAACCACAAACCTCAACTTTAGCTCGTTAGAATCATCGTCGAATGCATCGCCTGTTTCGTGGACCAACGGGTCGTTCACCTTTGGGTCAACACAACCTCAAGAGAGCATTTACAATTCTTTCATGAAAAAGCCAACAACTAACCAACAATCTCTACAGCAAGACATGACCATTGAAGCTGCAACAAGGGTTATTACATCGGACCCTAAGTTTCAGTCAGTGTTACAGGCGGCGTTGGCGTCGGTGATTGGCGGTGGTGCGGCGGGAGGTGGGAAGTCCGGGCAGACTGTGAGGCTGGGAGAGGCGTTTCCGGTGTTATCGAGCTTTCCTTTGATGTCAAACGCGAATAAGGGTTCGACGAGTGTCATTGGCAAATCGATTGCTGCGAATTCGATGGATTGTCGAGCAGATGGTTCGAATTCGTTGATGCGTTCTAGCTCTAGGAGTAAATCTACTTCACCGGAAGCTAGCAGGGATGACCATGCGGTTTGATGGCTGTAGTTAGGATTACGTACAGGACTATTAAACAAATGAGTATCACCTACGGTGATTAGGTTATTGTGTTCTAGATAGCTCAAGGAATAAATCTATTTATCTGTCAGTATGTCCCGTTGGAATAAATTTGCCACCGGAGCGTCACCAACATTCGGCAAATTCTCTTCAGTGACTACTTTTGTATTAGTGAATGATCTGCTAGTGATACTTTTTTGTTTTGTAGTGTCGAGTGGATTATTATTGTTGTATTTTTTTAGTGTTTGTAATTTTTGACTTTTAAAGGTTAAAATAGTCCACGATCGATGATCAAAGATTAAATTGTAATTAATTTACATAATCATGTATTGTGACATTTATTTATTATATATATCTATTGACAAGGGGTGATGCATGAATGAAGAAAATTGTGCAAGGTAAGATGGTGATTGCAGCCATAATTATTGAATTATATTGTTTTGGGCTCTTACGAATTATTATGTTTTTTAAATTTTTTACTATTTTACCTTATAAATAGTTTAAAAGAACTTATTTCGTCGTTCAGTACATCAAATCTTTTTGCTACCTCCACTGTCTAGAGGTTACGTTGTTTTTGTTTTCTTGTAAATGAATTGATGGCCGGAGGTTTTCAAATGTTTTAAATCGTTGTATTTTTTGCTTACTATGCTAATAATATTTCTTATAATCGACAAACAAATGCCATCAATTGAAACAATAACACTATATATGTATTGCTTAGGAGAACGTACACCTACAAGAGAGCTATATATACAACTTGTATTAAAAGAGGTGGATTGCATCAAACTAGTCACCTCCTATTTATACTACTCTAACCAACAAAATTATATGTTTTAGAAACCTCCTACTCTAAATTATTTTGTACTAGATTATGTACTTCATTCATTCTAGTGTCTTTCAAAGAGTTTTATGTATTTGCATCAATCCCGAATGCTACAATGTATGTGTGTTGCTCCTCTTGTGCCTTCGCCATCGTTGATTTCAAACTCTATGCTATCACATGAGGTGGTCCATCAAAATTAAACTAATTGTTGAAAAACTAAATATATTTGCAAACAAAAAAAAATTCACTTGCTTTCCTATGTTCCAAGATGAGTTCACCAACAAGAACAGTTCAAGAAAATACTTGATTTGCACACTTAACATACTCAGTTCTACTAACTCATAAGCCTGTTGTCCTAATAGATGATTTTCATTGGCATGGGCAATTTTTATCCTGAACAACTTATGATTATTCATCGACATTCCACAAAATATTCCGTCTAATTCCTTCAAATGTGTTGATGAGATTTACATGAAGACATGAAGTAAAGCCCGAGTATGACCTTTCAGGAGGAAAGTTGGTCACTATACGAGAGCGTTTTGGTTTTCCTCAAGGGAGGTTTGTTCAAATATCACGCATCCAACTTGCACAAGTAGATGTATTTCACCCTCACGACAACAGCAAAGCAAGGACAAGAAAAATAAGAGGTTTGACATCATAAAATGGATGCAAGTCTATGTCTATCTGTGACATCCGGTAAATTTCTGTTACCAAACTCTATTAGTTCCGTTAGGTCTTGCATACACGTGTCGTGAGCACACACTAGTTGTCGTTGAACGTTAGTGACTTAATAATAATTAACAATGATAAACATATAATAATTTAACTAATAATGTTGGTTATTAGTTTGTGGTTACGCGATTTATGAATTTTAAATATTATTTGTGAATTTCATCTTGTAACGTGCTAACGTGTTATATTTATTTTGTGTATTTTCTGACTAGTGAAAATTATGTATGATCATTATTGTTAGTTTATAATGCTTGTATTTTGTAGTTTAAACCTTTTACAAAGTGTTAAAAGATTAGTTTTTATAAAAGGTAATTAAAAGGGGTTTAAAAGATAAATTTCAATTAAGTTAAGTGATCAAAAACTCCAACCCTAGCCCCCTCCCCACCTTCGGCCGCGATCTTCATCCATACACACATACTTTGCGAATTTGAACCAAGAACAAGCAATTGATCATCGATTTTGGTTAGTTCCAAGGATTACAACACGTTAACAACATAAATTCTTAGCCACTACGCGATTAAAGGTTAGATTTTTATGATTTTTCATAGTTTTTGGGTGTTGGCCGAAACCCTAGTTCGAATAGGTGCTAGATGTCGAATTTTGTGATGTTTGATGATTGTATGATGTTAGTTAGGTTGTATTGATGTTAGTTTACGTGGATTATACGAGAAATTCGTGGTTTTGATGCGTAGTTCATACCTTACTAATAATAGTAACTTTATTGCATGAACTTGATGATTTGATGATAAATTGATGATGTTATGATGTTAATAATATTGTATGAATATTGGAATTATGACAATTATGTTAGAAATCCAAGAATTAATCATGTAGTTCATACCTTGCTAAAAGTAGAAACTTTTGGATAGGAGATTGATGAATTATGATGATTTGATGATGTTGAACATGTTTAAATGATAGTTATAAGCTTGAATAGGTATTGTGTTGATGAATTCATGATTGAATTAAGCGTTAGGTTGATTTTGGGATGTTACTTTCCCAAAAGGGAAACTTTATTTGTGTGGAACATTGGATATGGTGAATTGGGCATGTTTATGATGTTAGGAACATGTTAGAATGTTTGTTAGTGGTGTCTAATAAGGTGGAATGTGTTAATTGGGTTGTGTGGATACTTGATTGGTCATCTAGGAAATTGTACTTTTATGGATTATACATGATGATGATCGTCATACACACGTGCGGATCTGGGGCCTCTACTTAGTAAGATTGGCAGGGTTTAGGGTGTGAAGTCGTGGGTGGCTTCATATGGCATGTTGTGCATGATTAGACTTTATGTATGATGTACTAGTTGTGATGTAATTATAATTGTGTTTCGCATGTTGACTACTTGAGATTCGCATGAGTTATATGATAATCTAAGTTGTATGGTGATCTTGGTAGAACAAGTGGTTGATGAAGTGATATACGTGAACAACTTGTATGATAACCATGTATGATGAGTTGCTATGCTTGATTAAAAGGGATTTCAATTAATATGTCACCAACGGGTCAAACGGGTCAATTGGGTTAAATGCGTCTTGTTTTTTTTTTTTCTAAAACATTGGGTCAATGTGTTTATTGAGCACTTAAGGATTGTTGATGATTTTGTGTACACGTACTCATGTAATTGCGTGTTCTAGGTAACCTTTGAAGGTTGTCTTTCCTCTCTCTCTCAAGTTAGCTTTAATATCATTCGTGTGTACATCAGGTGAGTTCATGCCCCACTTTATTCTACACTCTCTTTTAGGGGAGATAGCATACTCGTTCTGAAATGCTTTATTGATTATAAGTTGTGTATAGTGTAATGTAGTGCGATATACTATGAAAGTCCTCACACTTTCGGATCGTTAATATTGGAACTAACGGGAAATCTTGGGTAGTACTACTGAGTTTGACAAGCCCCACCTGTGCGACTCGAGGTCAAACGGGTGTAATATTATCCTAACACATGGTGTCACGACCTAGTAAGTCGTGACGGGAGGCAATCAAACGAAACGCTGTCAGCTTCGATAGCGAAATCACTACGATTATTACTTGTGAATTTAGACTAGCTATATAATTCAACGCACTCTTATGTCTTATAACTGTTACTGTTATGTTTTACGCAAACTCTTGAACTCACCAACCATTATGTTGACTCTTTTAGTATGCTATTCTCAGGTCGTGGTTAATGAAAAGCCTAGGAGCACTCACGGGTCAGCATTTGTGGGTCAGCATTGTTAGAAACATTTATTGGTTTTGCTATTGGAATTATCGTGTATTTTGTTTTGAACAACGGTTGGCGCATGTTTGCGTATTTTACATTACATTACTTTGGTTTGTCTTGTTTACTGAACGCCTCCGCACTGTTTTACAGTTTTAAACTCTGATTTTGCTTGAATGTTTCATATAGAGTCGTTCTGAGTAACTAATGACTGAGATCCTGGTTTGTCACACGCCTCGCGGTAAAACCCCGCACGTGGATTTTGAGGGTGTGACAGATTGGTATCAGAGCCATTAGTTATAGGAAACTAGGTTGCATACACACTAGACTATAACCGCACAGTTTGTTAGTTACTCGTCACTTATTTCCTTACTGTATGCTCATTGGCATACGCATCACGTACTTCGCAGCATGGCATCATCATCCAGAGATTTAGGCAAGAGACCTGCACGCTTTGAGTCACCTCCTCCTTCTCCTGTACCTGATAAGGGATCAGACTGGCCTTGACATCCTTACCCTTCTAAGGAAATGGATTGGGATCAGCCATTCGCATTACCCGAGTGCGATCCTCCGCGGAACTAGAACTTCTATCCTACCTATATACACCGCATGGTTTACAGGGAGCGTGTACCACCTGTAGCTCCTACTCGACCCAGGACTAGATCGTCGACAGCTTCTCCAGCACACACACTTCCTACCTTGGACATCCCACACGAACAGGCATTTGCAGCATTGGTGGCTACACTAGACACCGAGCGGCAGCGTTTTAGAGGACTCACTAATGAGAACTCCGCTCTACGATACGAGATGCGACAGTTACGGTTACAGGTAGAGACGCTCCAGGAGCGACTATCGATGGCCATTAGTGGGCATCATACTCTGGCAGGCAATGTGCTAACGCTTACCGAGCGCATGACCGCGTAGGATCATCAGAACATAGTGGTAGATGATAGATTTGCTGACCTAGAGGCACAGCTAGCGGCACATCAGATTGTAGATGCCCCTGCCCCTGGGGAAGACCCTAATGAGGAAGAACCAGAAGAAGATCCGGAGGAAGAACTGGATGAAGTCCAGAAGTTGGAGGCTTTCTGGCAATTAAAGATGGAAGGAATCTGAGATCGAGGTTTACACCATGAGGTCTCACGAGTTGGCAACGCTTTGCCCAGCATGATCGACACGCCGGTTAAGCGGATTGAGCTTTATCTACGCGGCTTGGTTCCGGAGATACGGAGCATGGTGACTGCTGCAAACCTCCCTACTATTCAACAGGTGATCCGACTAGCCCACAAACTTACTGATCAAGCGGTAGAGCAAGGCAAACTACCCAAGCGGGGCGTTATGGCAAGCGTGCCCAACAATAAACGCAAGTGGGACGGCTCAGGAAACAAGGGATCGTCGTCAAACAGTCAACCTCAATAGCAACAGCATCATCAGCAACACTACGATTATTACTTGTGAATTTAGACTAGCTATCTAATTCAACGCACTCTTATGTCTTATAACTGTTACTGTTATGTTTTACGCAAACTCTTGAACTCACCAACCATTATGTTGACTCTTTTAGTATGCTATTCTCAGGTCGTAGTTAATGAAAAGTGTAGGAGCACTCACGGGTCAACATTTGTGGGTCAGCATTGTTGGGAACATTTGTTAGTTTTGCTATTAGAATTATTGTGTATTTTGTTTTGAACAACAGTCGGCGCGTGTTTGCGCATTTTACATTACATTACTTTGGTTTGTCCTGTTTACTGAACGCTTCCGCACTGTTTTACAGTTTTAAACTCAGATTTTGCTTGAATATTTCATATAGAGTCGTTCTGAGTAACTGATGACTGAGATCCTGGTTTGTCACACGCATCACGGTAAAACCCCGCACTTGGATTTTGAAGGTGTGATACTATCCACATCCAAGCGTTTAACACAAACACACTAACTTTTGGAGAAGTAGACTTTCAATCCTTATGCAAGAATAAACATATATTCAATTGGACTAGATTTGGTGTTATTTATGGGCAATTCCACTATTAGACTGTTCGCAACGCTAACAGATGCCCTTTTCATAAACAGTTCTAGTCAGCATATAACATGAGTTTATTTTCACAAACACATATTACCCTCAACACTACCCTTCCCACAAACAATATTTATTTTCACATCACCATTTCTTTTTCCATTTGTTTTAACAAACATATACATTTTATTAATAAAATAAATAATTTACTAAAACTAAAATAAAACTAAATTACGAAACGACAACAAAATACAACTTAAAACAATAAAAGATAAACGACAATACGATAATAATAAAAATTTGCTATTTTTTTAATTATTTTTAAAATTGTTGCGGGGAAGGATATCCGACGGATAGGCGGCGACGGATGGAGTGCAACAATGCTGACCTTGGGACGGGCGGCAAAGGGCAGTGGTGACGGGCATTGCTTGGAAGGAGTCTTACTAGGCATCATCCGCAAAATGAAGATGAGATATAAGAATACAACCCACCTTAACCCATCCATAATATTTTTTATGTAGTCCACTTGAGCCACATTCATATGCCTGTGCGGCTAGGATGAAAAAGGACAATGCAGTATCGCTTTGTTTTAGTTTTGTTTGTACGAAAAGATGTTAATAGACACGAGCATAAAAAAAACATACCATGAAAGACAGATTTAAATGTGTTTTGGGAAGTACTTTTCCATAAAATTTCACACATAATAATCTCATTATACCTATACTTTAAAATCAACATTTGCAGAACACCAAAGAGTTTTATCATACAAGATGATATAACCGATTAGACACCAAATAAACAAGAGACTATAAACATTTCATGTAACAAACTCGCGCACACCACTATATTTTTTATCTACACAACGAAAACCCAACAATAATAACATTAAAAGATTTATTGTATTCCAGCTTGCTAGAAGCAAAGTATGCTTATGTTTCCAAACTGATTTCCTTCACAGGTTACGCTTCCTGTAACACAATGCAAATCAAGATTAGCAATACAATGAACAGCCAGAAACATCAAATTAATCTTAAATGTTACATCTTCAAAAAAGAAACTTTTTTCTTGTGGTGTAATATCAGAATAATCACAATTGGAAGGGTGTTCTTACCATGTTTTCTTTGTTTTCTTTGGTAACCGCCTTCTCAGGACAACTAACTGTATCTGCAAAATAAGTGCCGAAGTAAGGGTCCGGTGGAAAAATGAATGGCTTGCATAACGGGCCAAATGGGTAAAAGTATTGAGGGGGTTTTACGCGTTAGAATCATTTTTATTAAAACTTAACCATAAATGGGCCGAATTGCCACGTGTAAAGATAAGATCTTATGTTATTAAGTGATGTAATTGCATAGATGCGTAGGGTAACCGATGCATTTATCCCTTTCAACTTTAGGCTCACATTAATAACATCAAATAAAAAGGCAAAATAATGGAGTCACCTTCGCTAGCAGATTTCTTCCCCTTGCTCTTGACCATCTGTTTCTCTTTGTTGAACTCTTTCTTGATTGGCTTCTGAAAGTTCTTTTGTATCTTGCGATTTTCGGCTTCTAAGGCAGAATGCTGATTGGTTATCTTCTTATCTGTTGAAGCTTTTGTGTTGGATGCAACTTTCTTCTGGTAATTTTCTTTAACCGATTCTTTAGCAACAGAACCAATATTACTTGAGGATTTTGGCTTTGGTTTGTGAATTCCATTAACAGATGACAAACTTTGTGCATCTTCAGATAATGATTGTGTAACTTGTGCTACATTTTCTGATATGTCATTGCTCTGGAGAATTTCTTGTGCGGATTCTCCTAAATCAATAATGTTGTGGCGTAGTGCATACGACTTGAGCTCATCTCTCAGTAGTTGGGGATTCTAGCATTTTAGATAATAAAACAAGAAAATAGTAGACTTTAACTTAGAGTACGTTAAATAAATATACAATGAGGCAAACTCCTTTGTGAATTGTGACCAAAAACATAAAGAAGTAAATTTAAAAGAATAACACTTAATTTCATGCTTGATATAGACGAAAAAAGTTGAGAAACATCATGCTTTGTAAATAAATGTGATACCTCACAATCAGCTTCTTGGGCAAGTTTAAAGAAACCAAGTGACAGTTGGTGCTTTCCAGCAGCTTCGGCAAGCTTAATGTGCGAGAGCCAATATGAAGCTGAAGATAGAACACTGAACTTCTTTCGCCTAAGTGTTCTAGAAACATCTGAAACTAGAGGGTCACTTTTACCCTCAGTGTTCCGAGACCTGTTTGATCTGGCCTCAGATATTGGAGTTGTGCTTTTATCCGATTGAGGAGTAGGTCTAGCAATTGGCTTAGTGGGAATAGAGAGCCTCCTAAAAGGCTTGGCAGATTTCTCTTTGGAAGACATAAGAACACTAACACTTTGGCTCACACTTGAAGAAGGTCTTACCCTAAATATATAGTTATCATGAACTATGATTAGTTAACTCATCTTCCCATCGCAATCTTGTGCAAAGAGATGAAATAACTAGACATAAAAGTAAACATATTTTATAAAGTAGTTCTTGCTGTAAATCTGAAACACGATTAAACTTAGCAAATTTTGAGTGCAGAGAGACACTAATTGGTGACCACAAAGCAACATATAGGAGTTCATACATTACAAAACCAGTAGCACAACATTACAGAAATCCAAAAAGAAAAGATCTGATATTAGATTAAGTTCTTTTTGGGTGAAGGCGATTCAAAATTTCAAACGTTGAATTATTTAACTATCATTGAACCTACAATTTACAGTCTTAGTTCCTAGACCATAATCCTTCAAACTATTAAACCTTTATGATAGAAATTTAGACATATGCTAATAGTCCGACCACGTACCACCATTATCTAAGATTAATTAGCAACATTTACATAACAAAGACCACATGGATGCGTATGAGGATGAAAATTCAAGCGTTTAAAACATGATACAGTTACTGAAACAAAAATTAAACCTTCTAGACGCTGAAGCAGTTGCCGTAACCGATACAGGAGGCTTTTCATCCTTCGACTTGGTGGCCGATCGGAGTGGATACCGAAGAAGTTTCGCCGATCCTACTCCTTTGTTTCCTGCAAAATCAATCTGCAATTTAGCACACAAACAACGATCTCAATCGGTAACTAATAACTGAAATTCATTACCTTCTACAGACGATTGATCTTTGAATGTATCCTCCATGTGATGATATATCAATCTGAAATTGAGTTTCCGACAACTGATCGACTATAGATATGAAAGAATGAGTGCCATTGGGGATGAAATTAGGGTTTATATCAACCAAAAGGGGATTAAGCGGGAGATACGAGCGTTTTTCTTCAAAAATCGAATTTGTAACGTTGAAGAGACACACGATTCTACTTTGCCATATGTTCACTTTTAGACCCTTTTTTTTCATTTTGTTACCGTTGCCCCTCAGAGTCCCACCACCTTTTTTTTCCTCAGCACATATACATGATAAAGTTAGAACACTAACCATAATTGAAACTTATGAATCAATCAAGTCAAAGTATCTCATTTAAAGATTGATAATGCTCGAGTATTCATGTGCTTAACTAAAGTGATAAAATTTAACTATATATAAAACAATATTTTAGCTTAAAATATTATAAATAAAATTGATACAGAGACTTTTAAGTAGAATTTAAAGTGTTATTCAGAAATTCGATAGACTTGTATTAGTTATATTATTGCTTCGAGAAGTCTTTATAAGTATACTCTATGCATAATAAGCTTAGCCACCTGCATAAAGCTTTCATGACATGGATTTTAGGTCTTTAACGTGCGGTCTCATAAGGTGTAAGACACACAAACATAGTTTTTTTGTTTTTTTAACAGTGAATTTCTTGTGCTCTTTATTTATATGTCAAGACTTGTTGAAATTTCTACCCTTTACTCACGAGCTTCGTACTTAATCATTTTAGCTACCCTGACAAACGGTATATGTTGATTTTGAAAACAATTGTGAGGTATAAAACCAAATAAGAAAAGTGGCTATAATCATAAAACAAAGAATTCATCTTATTATAAAACCATCTTTCAACTCATTGATTAGTTCTTTTCATAAGTTTACAAGTTACAATTCACGTCAATAAAAACAACAAGGGGTCGTTTGGTTCGCAGAATATTTTGCGAAGAAAATGAAATTGAAAATAAAATTGGAATTGGAATTGGAATATTGTTAAAATTAATTTGGATTGTTGAATATTTCATAGGTAGTTGGATGGAATGTGAATTCTAATGAACGTGGGAAAATTTTCCAATTCCAATTCCGTCCGTTACCCAACCAAATAAGATTTTAGATGGAAAATTTTTCAATTTTAATTTTAATTTCTGAGAATTCTGTGAATCAAACGGGGCCTAAGAAAAATCTAAGTTGTTCAACGTAAAGGTCATATTTTCGTTTTAAACAATCTTATCTTCTTTACTTTTTCATTTTTATCGTATTTATGTTCTCAACGTTTTATTTGGTACACTCGTTACTCTTTAAATATTCTTTGTTTTTCTTAAGTCATTTTTTATCCTTTATCATATTTACCTTTATCGTGAAAGATGAGAATGGTTCATACTATACCAAAAGGTTTGCTGATACATTGTAGGTATAACTATCACATTCTCACGACAATTGGGATGTAATGGGAATTTGTTTAAGGTCTCGCCATAAAACAAACGATTCTGTCCAACTGAGAGCAGAAATGATTATTAATTAATTAATTAATACTAATAAAAGACAACTTAATTACTAGGATCGTCCCCGAGAATCATCGACAAATTTTATACCCTAGACGAGTTGAAAAAAATGGGTCCCTGTAATGTAAAATTAATAACTCGTATGTCCAAAAAACTAAAATAATTAAGTTGTTATTGGGTTTGTTAATGGACTTGTTAATGACCTATAGGTTTTTTAGATATCTATATATCTATACATATTAATAATCTATTTCTACTACTATATAATATAAAATCCATAGATAGGTTGGTAATTTCCTATTTTTGTAAGACACCTATAACAACTATTTAAGCATATGGTATAAGTGTTTTATGTAAGTGTTCCTAAATTGTACTTCTAATTAATACATGAGTTAATGCATATGATTAAATTCACTATATTAAGTATTATTTTATTTATAATAAATTAAAATAACATTATATTTATATTTTTCATTTATATTTTTACTATTTATTAAGTATTATATTATTAACTAAATACTCTTTACTAAATATTTACATAGTTATAATAATAATAATAATATAATCAGTATTTAAGGTAGGTCGAAAAAGAAACTCAGTAGCACCCGCGCGTCACGCAAGCCAATTCATAATACATAACATATAGAAACCAATAATAAATATCTATATTATCTATACTATTTATAAAACATTTTAGGATGTCAAAATAATAATTTTATATTTACCTTAATACACCTATAGGGTTAGTACGGTAATATTATGGTGGATTTTAATTTAATTTTTTTAATCCATATGAATTCATTGAATTTAATAATAATAACAATAATAATAATGATATTATTATTATTATTTAAAGTAATTATAATAGTTATTTATAAAATAAAAATAATTTTAGTAATAAGTAATGATGTGTAATAATATGCAAGTCATCAAACTAAAAATATACAAACTTTCAAAACTGATTCAAGGTTCTGAATCTTATATTGTTTTTCTCTTATAATCATAAAAATACAATGGTTTATAAAATCTAAAATTATCGTTATGATTTGTTAAATTATATAAATGTTTTGACATAATTTTTTTTTTCAAAACAGGGTTATCAATATAATTTTTATCCGTATTTACGGATTGAGTATTAATGTACAAGTAATCGAAATCAACTGTTATAAATTTTAACAACCCACGGCAAAACGCTGGTTCACACACTATACATATTAATAAAAGACTAACTTTGGTGCCATGTGATTTTTTTTAGGGTGTCCACCTAAGATTTGTGCATGTGTCATCAACATAATAAACCTATTATTTTAAATAAAAATCAATTATGTCAAACTTTCTAAACTTAATCTTAATTTTTAATTTTTATTTTAAACAATAAAAATAAAAAATAAATTAAGTCAAACTTTACAAATTTGTTAATATTTTATAAATAAGTTTTATTTAGTATTATAATAATATCCTAATAGTCCAAAACTTGATTTTTTAATAATCACAACTCAATTTTTAAAGTTTACATATCACATGTTTAATATGATAATGATTTTTTTAATTAAATCAAATTAAATAATTATTTTTATATATCTTTTATTTCAACCCCTTGTAGTACATAGGTCACAAATCTAGTGTTGTGTGTGTGTGTGTGTATATATATATAGGGGAGGGATCCCTTGAAAACCATATTGTAAATGAAAATCATAAAAACCAGGGGTTACATATACGTAAGTACGTATTACCAAGTATACAATTAAGAGTTACGTACATGAAACTCATACAAGTTATGTATATGTAAGTCGTTTCGTTATCATAGAAATTCCTTGGAGTTTAGTTAAAAAAATATATAATAACCTCAAGAAATAAAGTTGAAGTTTATTTAAATATACTTTAAACAATTAAAAGTTTAAATCGATTATAAATTATGTGAGTGGGTTATGGTGGTTTTCACGGTTTTTAATTATAAACACGGTTTTCATTTGATCCCTCCCTATAACCCGCATAAGGTGTAAGATAAAATTGTTTACATCAAACTACAAGCCAATCCAGACCCTCTTAAAACCATGCGCAAAGCGCAAGGTGAGTCAAGCATTCAATGCCACCCCTTATAATATTATTGAAATCTTATAGGGAAAAAATGTTCAAGGTCAATTTGACTTGGATGAGTTGGACTCATCTCAAACAAACCTATTTATATAATATATATATATATATGTATATATATATATATGTATATATGTATATATATATATATGTATATATGTATATATATATGTATATATATATATATATATGTATATATGTATATATATATGTATATATGTATATGTATATATGTATATATATATATATATAATCTTAATAAAAAATTATATTTATAGACATATGTCATCACCAGATTTCATCTCACAAAAGTTTTTCCGCCTAAACTTATTAACTCTCTTAAAAAAGTAAAAATTAAAAAAATAATCATTTCGCATACAAAATTCAAAAAATAACTATTGACTAAGTATTATTCTCCTAAAAATATTGCTTTTTTTCTCAAACTTTTTGATTTTTCAATATTATTTTTTAAAAATGAAAACACACTCTAAAAATATTGCTTCTTTTTCTCAAACTTTTTGATTTTTTCAATATTATTTTTTAAAAATGACAACACACTTTAAAAAACTACGGCATGTCAATTAAGTGGGTGGTATCTTTGGGAAGTGGTGTTATATTTGGAAAACGGTTGTAGTTTATTTATAAAATATATCATGGATATGTTTTTTCACACAAAATAGTTTTTTTAGTTTTATTTTTTTAAGTACTTGATTTTAAATTACTGGCAACTGCGCATCCCTTAAAACCATGATCTAACATAATATAAACATATTTAAAAATTAGTGTACTGATTATTTAAATATAAAAACATGATTAAAAAGTAACACATTTACCTAATTATAACAATTGATTATACTATATGCCACATGTCAACACCATACTCTTTTTCACCTTTCAAAGTAAACTATCCTGATATAAAATAAATTGAAATAAATAAATAATTGTTAATAACAATAATAAAATTAGTAAGAGATACTACATATGATTGAGCTTCAATTTGAAATTCAAATATATGGTCGAACCAAATTGATCCTTCTTTGGATGAAACTTTCATTTTGTTAGTTACCAAATCTTTCGCCAAATTACTATAATAAAAAGCAAAACAGTTTCAAAACCATGATAAATACCATAATTTATACAATTTGTTAATTATGTTAAATAGCTAGAAAGAAAAGTATAGTATATCCTGAGTTTAGACCATTAAGTTATTAGATTGGATGAAATTCAATATTTTGAATTTACTAAATTGATTAAAAAAACAAATCATGCAAACTGTTTGTGGTTTTTTAAATCAAATTTAGTGTTAGAGAAAATTTCATGTATTAGTTAAAATTATCAATTACTTGCTACAGGTAAATAAATTTTTTAGACGTTGCCACATTAGGGTTTTAATTCAGTTAGTTTATTATTCATAGAAGTATTTTTAGATTTGTAAATTGTAAATGTACTTATATTCATTGTTGTTGTACATAAAACTACTAAGTTACATAAATTTTGTATGACTGATAATATTTTTGAAATACAAGTAAACAATTTTCTATTATATAATCCGTGTATACACGAGATTATAACCTAGTATATATTTACGAGCTAATTGTTGTTTTCCTCCATGTGAATCGATCACATTGTCTATTTTCATCAAAAAAGTTTTTTTTTGCATATGGCTCCCTAAGGTTTTAAAAAATTATTATTGTTGCATATGGCTCCATTCACAAAACCACGTTTTTTGTGGTATTAAAATAGTATTGTTGGTGGTGGTGGTTGTTGTGGTGGTGGTGGAGGTGGTGGAGGTGGTGGTGGTGGTGGTGGTCGTCGTCGTCGTTATTATTATTATTATTCATCATTTATTATTTTTGAAAAAAAAATCAGATTAATCGTCATATATTTCTATAACAATATTAAATAAACGTTAAACTATTATTTATTATTAAACAATTTAAAAATACATAAATAAATCAATAAAAATAACATAAAACTTTTATTTAAGTTGTCGTTTAATGTTTATTTTTTAAAAGATGATTCATCAAATGCTAATTTTTCATCGGATATGCCAGAAGATACTCATTTTTCTACCTCTTCATCATATACTTTAGCTTCGAGTATAATTTCATCTTCGATGCTTGTTTGGTCTTGTATACGATCCATCGCGTCTAAATGATCATTTAAACAAATGCACATCTGCACCGCTTCCAGAGTTAGTCTTGTTCTCCGTAATGATATTACCCTACCACTAAGAGAAAAAGCAGATTCCGAAACTACCGTAGAAGCTTGAATGCTTAGTAAATCACGGGCCATAGCGGAAAGAATTAGAAATTAGGATTCCTTTCCTTTCCACCAAGCCAAATTATCAAATGCACAATAATCTTCGATAATCATAGTGGAAATAAAATCCCCACTATATCTACCGAGCTCACTTGTTGGGGTGTTACCCTTTTGTCGTTTAGCCGTCACATCCTGAATAACATTCAACATAGTCAAAACCGAGTCTTTAACCGAGGTACTAGCACTTGAGGTTGATTCTCTTGGCGTGGTTATGTTTACGTTAGGCCCTTATCTATTTAAATAAAAATTATAAATTGTTTTCAAACTTTCATTAAAATTTTCTTTCGCCTTGGTTGAAAAATTAGGGTTTTCGTCATGCATATTCAAATTGTCATTCATCTCGTCTATCAAACATTCAACCCCCGTAACATTTAAAAAGGGATTTAATGCGACGGCACAAGTAAAAACGGATAGTAACTCCATAAAATATTATTTAAACTTTTCTTTCATTGGTTTATCATTTGTCTAAACATATGATTTTTATTTTGAAAATTTTTAAAATTCAAAGCCATGAAATATAATTATTAAAGAACCGAATAACTAGTGGGATCATAAACTTCCGATAATTTTGTTGTTGAGTTTTTAAACACGTCAAGAAAATCGAATAGACGTTAAACATTGTTCTAACCCGCATCCGGAAATGGGTCGGCTTCACCATTATCCGAATGACTACTATGAAAAGCTTTCAAAGTGTTTTTTTTGTTTTAAAGCACTATCAAACATGTGACAATTCGAATTACACCGAGTAGGTACATCCCAATTAGGACCTAGAAATATAGATTCCGTATTCTTACAAAGTTGTTTATAATCTTGATATATTTTTCTACTTTTTTAAAGACGTCATGTAACATAAATTGAAAAGCTTTAATAAAGTTATCAGCAAATTTCACGGATAGCCCGTCTTGCACTACTAAATTAATAATATGTGCAACACAACGAGTATGGAAAAAATCACCGTTTGCTATCGGAAGATATTTTAATTTTAATTTTTCAACCGCGGTTGTGCTGTTGGAGACGTTATCAAATGCAATTGAAAAAAGTTTATTTTATAAATTAAAAGTAGTTATTACATTATTCAAAAAGTAAAACAAAAATTATCCGGTGTGTGGATACGAAAAATGATCAAATGCAATCGTACGTTTCATCATTTTCCATTAATTGGGATCTACCCAATGAGCGATGACGCAAAGGTACGATACGGATAAACCATGTGGAGCCGACCAAACGTCACTAGTTAAGTTTACACTAGTATTTAAATTTTCAAATAATACAATTAAATCATTTTTTGCTTGTTTCCATAATTTTAAACAATAACATCTAAGTGTAGTACGACTTACGTGAGTGTAACGAGATTGAAGTGTCTCTCGAATTAAGTTGGTCAACCGAGGATTGTCGAAGTGACTAAAAGGCGAAGCTTCTTGAATCACGAACTTTGCCATTCGATCTCGAACCATATTAACGTCGTAATTAAAGATTCCACTGTCTCCACCTAATTGTGTTTATTGCAAATCTGGATTACTTTTCAACGAGTTAAAAAACTTCTTGCTAATGTGTTTGCTTAAAGTCGTGTTAGATTCTTTAGCAAGCAAAGCTCCACAAAACTTGCAACGAGCCTTTACAGACCCGTCACTCAACTCAACCATATTCCAATTGCACCAAACATCCATGTTACGATTGTGTGCAAGAACACGAACGACGGTTTGAGCGTTGGACGAACCTTGAACAACGGAAGATTGTGATTGTGCCATATCAAGATTCAAGAGAGTGAAAGTGTAAACGAGAGAGTGAAAATATAAAACGAGAGTATTTTTTACATTTTTGCGTTTGGGGCTTCACTACTCTACCATATCAACCCACACCTATTTATACTAACTTATGGGGCAAAAATGACAAAAAAACATTCAAAAAAAATTTGTAACAGTTATATAGCCGTTAAAAACGGCTAAATTTTTAAAAAGTCCAAAAAAAAAGATCAAAACCGGGTTGGACCTGGGTACACCTGAGTTGGATTCGGGTCAGGTTCTTGAAAAATCTCTAAAACTAAACCCAGTTCTTACCCATTCTCATAAGTCAAAGTGTTATAGTCACGAAGTGGACAATTATGTTTAATTTATTAGACTGTTGGTAAATATGTCTCGTTAAAACGTAAATGGGCTGTTAATAAACAAGGCACATATATGTTCTTCACCGAATGAAACAGCCCAATCCAAGAGCCCAGGGGAAGTCAATTAACAGGCGACACAGCCTAATCATTTCATTCGACACTAAATGGTTAAGTTAGAGATGTATAAACTGGTATTTTTTGTCAAACCGGTTTGGTGTTTTAACCGGGCCGGTTTTTTGTAATATGTAAAAACGGTTTCAAAAAGGTTTTCATCAATAATTTTCAAACGGCTCAAATCAGGTTGAACCGGTTTGTAAACCGGCTATTTGTAAAAACTGGTTTTTATCCCTGTTTAACCATATTTTTAATTAAAATCGGTTTTTCGGTTTTGATTGCCGGACTACCAAACTAACATACAAACCGCCGGTTCAAATCGAACTAGTCAAACCGAATTAAGTTTTTTATCTTTTTTTTTTTCGAACCCTTTTTTTTACACCTTAAGTTACAACACAAGAATGCTTTACCCCTTCTCAAACAAAACCCTCCATCAACACCCACTTCTCCCACCCCCATCATCGACCATCTGCACCCCCTTCACCGGCCGGCGACCTCCCCCTCCGGCGAAGGTTGTTCTTTCATCTCTTTTCTGTTTGATTGGTTGCTTCTTCACAAATTTTGCCCAAGTATTTTATGTCTAGAATTTCATTTCATGTTGCTATCTTGCCATGGTGATTGTGATTATAAACTTCACATTCTTTTTCAATTCCATCTGCGGTGACTTATATTGAATTGCTATCACTCTATAAAAACTCTCATCTTGTAATATGGTTCTCAAGTTTGAACTTAATAGGCTACAATTGTTATCAATTTCAAGAATACAAACCAACTCATTTGGTTAGCACCGTCATCGTCGCCTTTAGTTTCCTACAGATCTGTAAATCTGTCTTCATACGATAGTTTTCTTTCACAGTCGAGCGATATCTGAACTGGATCTACCAAGCAGCCTTCATTGGTTAAACAGTTTATTTGCATACCAGTTGTTTGATCAAATGCTTGAACGAAAAAATTACATGTCTTAGTTTAAAGAGCATGTGTTGGTTATATGAATTACATGCCTTATCATCTTTGAAATCTTTTCTTGATGCACGGTTTATGCAGTGAATTCATTTCAAAGTCATCTAATTAGTGTTAATTTTGATTGGAAAAAATTAGGGATTTTTCTAACAGCCCGTGAATACTCCAAATTAAAAATTGAAACTTGCATCGGTTTTATTGTAATTGTCTTAAGGAAATTGCAGGTTCAAACTCTTGAAAACGAATTTGAAGTCGCAGATCGTGTGTATTAAATTTGCACCAACTATCGATTAATGGTTCTGAGATCCAAGTTATAGCCACTGGACGCGTATTTCCCTTTCCCTCCTCTTCATCGCGCTTACACACCAAATTGCCACTTCCAATCTAGGATTTTGAGGTAAACTTTGTACTCTCCTTGTCTACTCTCTGATTCCCCAAGATCTTTGTCTGATTTAAGTATTCTTCATGGATTAAGTCTCAAATAATAAACCCTAAGGATGTTACATTATAGTTTCTTATGTTTTTGTTTGACCCACATTCATAGTATCCTCCGCATAAGTGATGTTTGTTCTATTTTATTCTTGGATGTTATGAATTTTGAACCATCTGGAAAGAAAAGGTAAGTAAGTCCAGTAAGAAAAAAAGTGAACTTCTATTACAGTTTTCTGTTCCTTGTGGAGACTTGACATCTACCTGCTTTAATACAAGGCTTAATATTTTTGCTTTTCTTAGAGTATCTTGTAGGTAACAATCTAACATATAACGAAATTTAAAAAATTTAACCTGAAAATCATGGCCAGCTTGAAAATGATTTGGATGTGGATGATAGAGATCATATGATCAAATGGTTGACCTTCTATGTATGCAATATATTTGACTTCATAACTGTTTCTTAATGTTTTTACACTATAAAATTGAACATTCAAGAATTTAGTCTATAGCGTTCTAGTTTTTCTTTGGGTTGGGTGTCGTTTATAAATTATGTTGGGTTCTGAATATTAAAGAATTTAATATATAATGTTCTAGTACATAATTTGGTTTAAAGTGTTTTTCTTTTCAAGTCAAATGGGCTCATTCTTCTTGCAAATCTACATTGATAAATAGGTTAAGATTCCTCATCAATCACTTCATATTAAATAAAGTTTTAAAGAAAACAAGGCTGTGTTTGTGATTGCTTATTTTATTTAAACAACTTACGAACTTTAACTGCTTATTGTATTTTACAGGAAATAAATAAGTGTTTTTGAGTGTGCATAAGAAACATATATATGCCTATCTGCATAAGCATGCAGTATTCGATTGCTTATTTCAAGCTGATAATTATTGATGGATTTTAAAAAGGTTAACCCTTAGTGTAACTGCTTATAAACATAACCATAAGCATAAGCTGTTTAAATAAGCAAATTCCAAACACCACCTAGGTAACTAAAGTCTAAGTATCTGTATTTCCAACCTTGTATACAAAGCTGAGTTGAGTTGCTCAGTTGCAAAAGCTGTTATTGAGAGGATCCTTGAATGTATAAAGAAACATTATATCATTGTGTCCTAGTTGGTTCTCTGATTGCCAGATATCATTTTCCATTTAGTTTTTGCTTTCATTAAATACTCTCCTCAATCAAATAATAACATGTAATTAATTTTATTAGTATTTGTCTTTCAATTTTAAATACTTTTTTTACCAAAAGAAATCAATAAACATTTGTCCACATTTATCATTATCTACATTTTGATATCTTTGACAAGTTTACAAAGAAAATAGAAAACTTCAAAGAATTGGAATGAATTCCATTCCATTTTCTGGGAACCAGTAGTGCCTATTTGATATTGTGAGTCAATTAGGGTAAGTAATCTCATTCCTGGTTGCTAGATAATTCAACTATCTATTATTCCTTTTACTTTCTCATGAATGCGGTTTTTTTAATTAACTTAATGCTTATGTCATCAAGCCTTTTGGCTATTTAACATATTGCAATTTAGAAATTGTTTTGCAGGATTATTGTTGTCACTATCTGTTTGTCATCAAGATTAATAAAGACTATGATTGAACCTCTACCTTTAGTTTCGTCTCTTTCTCCTTCTGTTCTCGCTTTTATAGACACCAAACTACACACAGCTGACAATCTTCTAGAAGCTTCTCGACTTGTTTCTGAGTTGCAGAATGATTGTTATCTTTTGGATCAAAACCTCACAGATTTAAACCAAAAGCTTGGCTCCTGTTTGGTTGCTTACTCTACATACTCAGATCAAGTAGGTGTCCTGTTCAACAATATAAATGCCAAATTAAACAATTTTCAGTCTTCTATATCAGGTTAGTTTTCCATATAATGATATTGAATATAGAGATTGACTATGTAATGACCATGATGATTATGTGTTTAGCTGGTGATGACGGAAACCAAAAGGAGAGATCAGAAACTTTCTTGGGGAAGGAGTTACCAGCACTTGCCCGTGAAGTGGCTAGGGTTGAGACAGTTCGAGTTTATGCTGGTGATTTGATGAACTTAAAATCCTTTTGTAGATCCAAAAGTCAATGTTTAACTTCTTCGTAGCTTTCATTTTAGTTGTTCTTATGTGATGTTTATCATGTCTTGCAGAAACTGCATTGAAACTTGACTCCTTGGTTGGGGATATTGAAGATGCTGTTTCTTCCAGTGTGAACAGAAACTTAAGGAAACAGACATCTGCCCATAATTCAGAGGTAAAAAGGTTAAAAAAGAAAAGAAAAAAAGGGGACTATGTACTTGCAACTTATTTCCAGGAAAAAGTAATATTTCTTTATTCTGTGTAGGGAGAAGTGTGTTTTGCTGCTATTAATGCTCTCAAACTAGCAGAAGATGTTTTAACCAAAGTTTCAAAAACACGCCCACAGTGGTCTCGCCTAGTTTCAGCCGTTGATCACAGAGTAGATCGAGCATTAGCCATTTTAAGACCTCAAACAATTGCTGATTATCGATCTCTTTTAACTTCACTTAATTGGCCACCACCTCTTTCCACTTTAAATCCTTCTAATTTAGAAGAAAAAAAGTCATTAGAGGCCACAAATCCCCTTTTTACAGTCCGCGGTGACCTTAAAAAACAGTATTGTGATGCTTTTCTTGTACTATGCAAATTACAAGAATTGCAAATACAAAGAAAATCTCGACAACTTCAAGGGCATAACCATGAATTTACCCTGCATCAGCCCCTTTGGGCCATTGAAGAGCTGGTGAACCCTATTTCGATTGCATCTCAACGCCATTTTGCAAAATGGGTTGATAAACCCGAGCTTATTTTTGCATTAGTTTATAAAGTAACCCGGGATTACGTTGATTCTATGGATGAGTTGTTGCAGCCACTTGTTGATGAAGCAATGCTATCGGGTTATTCTTGCAGGGAAGAATGGATTTCAGCTATGGTGACATCATTATCGACTTATATGGCAAAAGAATTATTCCCCGTTTATATAAATCAGTTGTCTGAAGAAAACCGTTCACAAGCTAAAATATCTTGGTTACATTTTATTGACTTAATGATTTCTTTTGACAAAAAAGTCAAAACTCTTGTAGTACAATCGGGCATCACACTATCTATTGACGAGGATCATAACATGCAAAAGGTTTCATCTTTATCTATATTCTGTGACAGACCCGATTGGCTTGATTTGTGGGCTGAAATAGAACTCAGTGATGCAATTGATAAGTTGACGCCCGAAATTGAAGATGAAAAGAAATGGTCAATGGAAGTAAAAGAATCTGCTCTTGTTCTAGGTTCAGAAGCTTACAGCTCACCTGCAATTTCAAGCTCATTTCTTCGGCGTTTATCTTCTATAATCGAACGTTGTAAGTCAATTCCAAGTGTTCAACTGAGGTCTAGGTTTATTAGATTGGCTGGCACACCGATTATTAATCGGTTTTTGGATTTCATCCTTTTAAAATGTCAAGAAGCCGAAGGGTTGACCGCTTTGACCAATGACGATGCTTTGATTAAAGTGACGAAATCTGTCAATGGTTCTCGGTACTTTGAGTCGGTTTTAAAGGAATGGTGTGAAGAAGTATTTTTTCTTGAAATGGGAATAGATGGCGAGGATAATTCCAGTGGTATAATTGATGAGGAAATACATAAACTAGAAAGATTTAGAACTGAATGGGTTGAGAAACTGTCAAAGGTTGTTTTCAGGGGTTTTGATGCTTGCTGTCATGAATATATAAGAAATAAAAAACAATGGATGGAAAAGACCGAAGAAGGTTGGGCCGTATCTAAATCATTCATTGGGGCACTTGATTATTTGCAGGCAAAAATGTCAATACTAGAAATGAATTTGAACAAGATGGATTTTGTTACGGTTTGGAGAAGCCTTGCATCTGCTATAGATTCTCTTCTTTTTAATGGTATTATTATGAGTAATGCTAAGTTTTACAACGGAGGTGTAGAAAGACTCGATAATGATATGACGGTTTTGTTTGGTGTATTCAAATCTTGGTGTTTGAGACCTGAAGGGTTTTTCCCAAAATCAAGTGAGGGATTAAAATTATTAAAAATGGAGGATAAGCAGATTGCTGGCGGCGTCGAAAGGTGGATCAAGACAAATATGATAAGGCATCTGTCTGTTATTGAGGTGGAAAGAATCGTTAAAAGCTGGGTTTATAGCAATTAAACCCTGTAAACGCGTGATAATTTCTTAACTTTTCAGGTACTGCTAACTTATTATGGTTAATGTATACACTTGGGTATGTTATTTAATCTTACTTTTAAAACCGAAGGATGACTAGGCTATTTAAATAACTTAATAAAACATACAATATGCATCTGCTAGGCTCAGTAACCACACACACACACAAACACTATTGTTGCAGAAGATCTCTGATTATGTTCGCATCAACATCATTGTTTTCCATGCAATCCAACATTTGAGATAATCTTTCTCCTAGAATCTCCCCTTTTGTTCTCAAGTTCTTTATGTAATCACACGTCTCTTCAAGAATCTCCAATGCGGATACCTTTTTCATCATATCAATACAAATCAGTTTTAAATATTGCTTACATATGATCTAAAGATCATAATCTGTGACATGTTTTGTAAAAGTCTATGAACATGTCACTTATTAAATCGTGATGCGTGTGTCATGCTATCATAGTATCATGCACTTGTAAACATAAATAAATCAAACTACTAATGTACCCTTGTTTTATTGCAGCTAGAACTTGAAGCTGGTAGCAATGCTTGTAATTTAGACACTAGATAATCAACCTCGCGTTCTCTGTTTCTAGTAGCCCGCGTTCTTCGGCTAGACATGGTTGATATAAAAGTGTGTTTTTCTTGTTTTTGAAACAGCTTTAGCTTTAAAAGGCTGTGGAATTTGTAGGTTGGAGACAGATTTAGTTATTAAAAAAAAATTACTAAAACAATACCAGCAATCTTGTCTGCTGCTGATGATATAATCTTGAATTGGGTCCCATGTGTTTCATTTCTACTGCACTTTATGGGCCCACAACATGTATGTGTCTTTCCAATTAAGGGTCATTGTGGGACCCATTTTTGTGATACACATGACCTGATTTGGACACGTGGCCATTGTAGAATGAGGTTTGGTCATAAGTTACCAAAGATGTGTGTCACCTAGAAGATGCTTTGTTTCTGGTATGGGGATGGTAGGGTTCTCCTACCAGCTTCTTGTTTACTCCATTTCTTTAAGTATGGGCTTTTGTTATTCCAAATTAATGTTCACACATGATAGCAACCTCTACATACAACATTACAACCTATACATTAGTGATGCTTAAGAGGCATAAAACGAAATGCAAAAACCAAGCTTTCTTCAAATTATATCTTTGTCGGTCTTTCTTAATCTCGGCTTGGGACCGACAATTGTAATTAGGGACAAAGATAATTTAACTTAAATTTTATTTGTATTATGTCGATGTTTAGATTAAGGGACTTTGACATATCAACTTAAGAAGACAATCAATGATCAAAAGAAACATATTACGGGAATTCTAGTCAAACCTTTGGCCTCCAAGTTATATGATAATAATCTTACCATGGCTTTAGAGGTTCATTTTAGATTTACACCAAGTATAGTTCCATTTTACCATCTATAGATCCAAATTTAGCGATGCCACCGGAAGAACAAAGAGGAATGCTTATACACATGAAGTGAATTCTGCAATGTTTAACCAGTATAGCTTTTTTTTTTGTTTGATATGCAATCAGAAAAAATAAAAATTGGTATAACGATTACATAAAAAACATTAAAAGAATATTAAAGTACTTGACAGAGATAATGACAAGCTAAAGCGAACTTTGAATTCATGTCATCGTGTATATTAATGACCACAATAATAAAATTGTTTTCAAAAGTGTAAAACGTCAAAGAACAAAAGTTCAAGATCGATCAATACACTCATTTCTTCATCTCAAATGTTAAAAATGATAATAAAATATACATCTCACTTCTTAGAATTCTTTGAAGTTCTGAAATCAAGACAATATATTGCTCAAACACCGTTAAGTACAAGAAGAGCACATAGTCCAACACAATTCATCAAGAAATTAGGAGGAATTGCAAGATACAACAGAAAGCAGGAACAGCTGCTGAACACAATAATTAAAAGAGAAAAAACAGAACTTGATATTTGCATGTTAAAATATGATAAATGACTAAAGTAATTATAACCATTCTCTATGCAGAGGTTTTATCTGGTTTGAGTTGCTGCAAATTTTGTTCTTTCTCGTATACATACAACATATACATACGCAACCTAACATGCAACATGTGCATACAACCTATATATGCAACATGTACACATAGCCTAAACATAAAATATATACATACAAGCATACAGCATATACATTGACCCAAATGTAGATGGCTAAATTATTCACCACTAAAAGTTAGATTTGACTTGCTAGAAGTTAGCCGCCAAAGACAATTGGCAAAACCTTAATGGCTTTAAAATATTTTCTGTCGGTTAAAAAATAGTAGGTTGACACCGGCAACTATATACCAAAGAAAGATAGTTGGCTGACTGGAATTAGAATGTCAGGTGGAACCAACTCTAAAACATTGCAATGAGTGATTGGAAGTGAGTTTCGTCGGCTTAGGGTTAGGCAGTGAACTTAAGAACGACTAGGTTTAGAGGGTCATATTGCATGGCATCTGATATTTGTCTTTGCGCGGTTAGTCAACCAAAGTTGGTTACTTTTTAGCCTGCTAGACCCGTGTTTAGCTTTGATCGGCTCTCACTTGGAGCCCACTATACTTTGTCATGTTTTTTAGTGTCGTCTGAACCTAAGCCGTTCAACTCGCTTTGCTTATTTATCATCTCGTGATTGGTACTTTATGTATATGTCTTTTTGTAATGAATGAAATGTTTATTTTGATAATTTCTTTGGTTCAGTTTGGCAATTTCCCAATATAAAAACCAAGACAACATTTGATTGATTATAGAAAACCTAAAAACCAATACATCATTTAAATGTTTGGTTTTGACACCTAAGGCAAAATGAGAGAGAAAATGAATAAATAGTTACTTTTCTCAAGAATCATTTGGTAGGTAATAATGATTTGCAAGACAATAGAAAACTATGTTCGGAATCAATTTGGTACATTAAAATAAGTGGGCTTGCGAGAGACAAATGTTGTTTATTCTCTAGTCCATTTTCTGGTCTTCAAAAATGTCAATATTAAAGTATTAACTAAGGTTTCTACGATTTAATAGACATGGCGTCCACGTTCTTTTTAGTCCATTAAATTAAATTATATGTTCCCCATATATATTTAACATAGAAATATATGTAAGGTAAGAAAGTTTAGAATGTAAAGGAATTTTTCATACAATGTATACAAAGTGGAAGTGTAATCATTACATAAAAAGAATTACAATTGCGTGAAATATTAAGCCTAGAAGAAATTATTAAGTAAAAAAGATTATCATTGCATGATAATCCTATCCCCGTGTAATAATTCCGACATCTTACATGATAATTCTATATGATGCGAATTTCTTCTAGTGTGATAATTTTATACAATTTGTATGAAAAATTAACTTTGTATATTAGCTATATATACTTTTTATTGTTCATATAGATAGAGATCAAAACACACGTGTAACTTAAAAGTACATAAGTCTTTGTTTGAGAATTTGTATAAGATCATTTTATAATTTGTATTATGTTTTATTTCTGTATGTGTTTAAAAATTTTAAAGCTCTATAAACTAGTATTTGTTTGAGATTGAAAATTTTCTAATTTTTTCTGAACCTTCATCACTAACTTTTGATATATTCTTATTAAACATGAGATATATATAAGTTTCTAGCTTAATATATAGTAAAAATAAGTCTTTGATTTTTTACTTTCAATGAAATGTAATAACTAAAAAATAAAGTACAATTATAAATGATTCAATCTTTTTATGTTATATCATAATTCAGATTTGTTAAAAGGCTATGTACATTAATATATTGATTTATTTTGTAAAGGAGCGTGTATTTGTCAAGAAACACAGATATGTGAAAATTAAGAGAAATGATTTTGATTATCTTCGTACTCTAATAAAATAATAATTTGGAATGACACGTGACAGCATCACAATCCTTCTCATCAAAATTTTCTCGCATCTCTCTCCTATTAAATAATTATCTTAATTATTGATAATATTATTTAATATTTTTTAGACTAAAAATAGTTTTTATAAATTAATAAAAAGATCTTTTTATTAATGTTATTTCTAAATAAATAAAATTCTATAAATAATATTTTTTTCTAAAACATCAATTTTTTTTAAAAATACGATATATTGATGTTTTTAAAAAGTAAATTGTATAAAAACCAAAAATAATTAAATTTAGAAGTTATGATAAGAAAATTTTAAAAAATGATACTTTTATAGGGTTTGTTTTAGAACAAAATATTTATTTTTTTGAAAAAAAAATAAAAACAAAATTTTAAAAAGTTAGTATCACTGTTTTATTACTTATAGTACTTGCTTATACATTATTTCAGTCATATCATATATTGAAATATCATTTTATATTTCACAGATTTTATTATATTGGTATCTTATTTATTTAACTCGTGTAATACACGGGTTTACCAAAGCTAGTTGTGTCCATAAGAGCATTTAGTGTACATTTTATGTAATTATTTTTAAAATTTAACTAAAACTAAAACGTAAAATTTATCTATCATTTTTTGTAAAATCTATACATGTCATTTCTTATATTTATTTGGTGGTAAAATGGTATGCTTTAATGATATATTTTGGTGGTAAAGTGATATGTTTTTCAATCAAAAGCAATGTTCTCAGAACCGGATCGCACAGTGAACCGGTCGTCTTACTGGTCGACAAGTCGGACCGGATTTAAAAACCAAATAACGTCATAATTATATATATGTGTATATTATATATCTAGTTATATATATAATTCAATATAAGTATTTTATATGTATAACACTCAATAATAATTATATATCCAACATTATAATTCATCATCCTACCTAATCGTTAAACCTATTACAATCTTGAAAATTAAAAAAATTAAAAATCCGGTCCGACCTGGCTCCTGGTTCAACCACAAAACCTATTCGAACCGGCCGGTTCTTGAAGAAGGAAACAAATTGAGGTGTATTGAATGGGCGGCCCAACTTAATCCCGATCTGACCGATTGGACCGTCCTGTCCGATCCGAGCCTAATAACATTGATCAAAAGTTAGGGTTTCAAATCTTACCGAATATAAATGTTTCTTTATTAAAGTAGAGTATATATAAAGTACAGAGTATGCATATTCATCGGTCAAAAAGAAAAACTATTCTACTGTTCATTATATAAATTAAAGCCATCTTCATATCCGGCGATTGTGGAGATTGGGTATGTGGTGTGGTGGTGGAGATGGTGATGGTGGTGGTGGTGGTGGTAGTGGTGCAGATGAGGTGTGTGGTGGTCGTGACAGGGGTAGTGGTGGTATGGTGGTGATGGTGGTTGAGATGGAGTTGTTTGAGTGATCTGAGAAGAAGGGTAAAATGATAAATTTGCAGCTACTTAACATAAAAAATTACGGTCGTTTGACCCAGGGACGTAACGTGTTACGTTATTTCAAACCTTAGGACTAAAACTGTAATTTTTCAATCTCAGGAATGAAATGTAAAATTTAAGCAAATCTCATGGACGATCCATGTAATTACTCTTATATTAATAATATAAAAAACTATTAATAGAGTTTTAGGATTGTATCGTATAGGTAAATCTCTCCTATATGGTAAAAGATAGAGAAGTTTCTTTTGAGACCCCAATAAAAACCTATAAAAATATAAAACACATAGAAAATTTAATGGTTTATTTATTTAAATTAAAATAAAATTTTTGAGAAGAAAGTATATTTAATGGTTAAAAGCTAACTAGTAATTGTACTTGCCTAAATATAGGCAAATCGGAGAATCCACCAAGGTTTTCAACGTTCGAAGTTGAAGGCGGGATCTAGTCAAAACGATGGTGCCTCATGGTTGCGATTGGTCAGATCTTTGACCTCAAAACAGAGTTTGTGGGATTGGAAGCCCGATCTAGTGGTGTCGCTCGAATCCTCTTGGCGTTGTGCCTCACCGATGGTATTTTGGCGGTAACATGTCGGTGTGCGGGTGGGTGGGTCGACGTTGACGTTACCACGCGGTTGGGACCAAATGGTGTGCAAAAAACATAGACCAGTCGGGGCCGGAAAAGGAGAGCATTGGCGGCGAGAGGACGCCGGAAAAGCAAAGAGGTTGTCGCTTCCTCTCTCTAAATAGAAGACATATTTGCAATAATGCCTTGTAACATGTGCTTTAAAAATAATACTATTAGCAACGGTAACTTTCATCACTAAAAAAAACGTTATTTAATATAATTTAAATTACAACGAGATTAGAGGTGCACAAACCGGGTATTAGGCCGTACCCGAAACCGGATACAAACCGGGTTGGACCCAATCGGGTTTTTTTGTACCCGGGTATTGGTGAACCCGGGTACGAACCTGGGTCGGATTCACCATCGTCAAAACCCTACCCGGTATACCCGGGTAGGGTCGGGTCGGGTCGGGTCCGGGTTGGATCCGAAACCGGGTCCAATACCGGGTTTTTTTTTTTTTTTTTTCTTCTTTTCTTGTGTGTGTCTCCAACACCGGGTTCAAACCGGGTCGTGTTCGGGTCGGGTTTGCTAAAAAACTCAAAATCTAAAATCGTTTCCAACCCTACGGGTTTAAAGGGGTCCAACCCGGGTCCGAACCCGGTTTTTATGCCCACCTCTGAACGAGAGTACTAAAATGTTGCGGCGTTGGGCCCTTCTCATTTATTAACCATCAATGGTGGATCACATCCATTTCGCATCCTTAGTTATTTTCTTTTTGATAATTTGTTTATGTAGTAGGTAACTTGATTTGGGCCGGTATAATGGGTTTTCGGCTTATTCTGTCCAGCTAACTAGCCCATTAGGATTGGTCCAGTTAGAACTTAACTCGTTATGCAGGTAGCCTTTTTCATTCTTGAATTTTTCTACCATTAATAAAGCCATATCACTCACCGTTTAAGCATAGTGTAGAGATATAGGTCACCTATAATGTTATTGATCTACATTAGCTTTTGAAAAGTTACGTTTTTATCGTCTCAAATTTAGTTATATCTACATTATATATTCAATATTTGTCTTTTCCTTTTCAACACATTCAAAAATCTTTTTGTTTATTTTTTATTTTTACTTATAAACTTTAATATTTCATAAAATTTCAAATATAACTTTGCAACATGCGTTTATTTGTCTACTTTTCGCATATGAATTTCATTCAAAACAAATAGTACGCCATAATGTACGATTCATTAATGCACCAATGTATTAGTAGTCAAAACTGATTTAAGGTTTTAATTTTTTAAAAGTTCTTACATTTTTTCCTCCAACTTATCAACATTTATATTTTTACCGGTATTTTTATTTCATTACGAAATGCCTATTTTATCAATGCTCCAATGCTAAAATGTTTAACGTTTTTTTATAAACAATTCCAGATATTATCAATGGCCTCGTCACACGCACGGGTTTGTGACGGTTTCGTTATTTATATAAACTTTGAATATTGCCAACGTGTCCAGGTTTCGTTTTTCTTACTTTCAACGTGCAGGTTTATGCTGACATTTCGATGTTAATTTTTTTTTCACGATTTCTTACTTTAAGTAGTTTATAATTCATATGAATATGAGAGTTACTAGTTGTTTTTTTTGTACAATGATACCAGAATAGCATGTGTTGTTTATACTATTCTTGTCTTGTTATGATGACTATATTGTCCGTTAAAATAACATGTCTTATCTATTCCTTCAAGACAACACTAAGAATCTCAACTTATAAGACACTTTCACGTATATATTAAAGAAAATTAGCAAAAAATAAAGAAAGACGACAAAGAAATACTATGAAAAGGAGTTAATAAACTTTCTCATGCATCCATCTCAGGCTTTGATGTGAAGTAACAAAAGTGGTGTCACTTTGTATTCTTGCATATGTGAATCGGTATGTGACAATCTTAATTTTTTTGAAAGACACGTTCAAAAGTCGCACCTCTAAAGAGCTTGCTCATCGATCCCCAAGAGACGATGATATTAAATTCAACTTTTGATGTGGCATTGACAGATGGAAAATGATAAAAACTTGTTGAACTTAGCTCGCTATTCATTAGACTTATATTTATGACAAGATGGGTAAGTATCATCTAATTTATGACTCATTAAAATGATTTTTATATTGATTATATATGTCTTCAAAATAATTTTTGTTTAAAAAAATTAAGTCTAATTTTTTCTAGAAAATGAAGGTGTTACACTAACGATGATGTAGATGGTTTGAAAATATATAACATGAATAAAATAAGTACAATAAACAAATAGACCCAACACTCTCTCTCTCCCTTCTCTCCCATATATGTAGCACCTAAATCTGCTACCTCTATATTGCTTTCAGAAAGCAATTAGTATTGCAAACAAACTGAACGTTTAACGAACAGTTCGTGAACCGTTTGGCGAGAAGTTCGTTTATGTTCGTTCATTTAGTAAATGAACAAATATTAACAAGAAAATTACATTCGTTTAGTTAAACGAACGAACATGAACACGAACCATGTTCGTTCATTTATGTTCGTGAACGTTCGATAATGTGTTCGTTTATGTTCGTTAATGTCCGTTCGTGAACGTTCAACAATGTGTTCGTTAATGTGTTCGTTTATATTCTTAATTTTTGTGTCAGTTATTTTTATGACTATTATATCAAGTAACTTTTTATATTTATGTTAAGTACTTGTTTATTTTTGATTGATTTTGTGTAATATTTGTAATATAAATGTAAATTTTATTCTAAAATAAATCTATAATCATTTGTATTCGTTTGTGTTAATGAGTTTTTTTTTTGTCTTCGTCATGTTCATGAACAGTTGTTTGTCTTTGTTTGCTTATGATTGTGTTCATTTGCGTTCGATAAGTGTTCGTGAACAGTTCATGAACATGTTCATTTTCTTAATGAACGAACACGAACAAAGAATCTCGTTCGGTAAGTTTTCGTGAACAGTTCATGAACAAGTATATTTCTTAACGAACGAACACGAACAAGGCCTTGTTCGTGTTCGTTCGGTTCGTTTGCAGCCCTAAATGCAATAGCTAGTCGAAGTGGTTGGATCAGGAACCGAACCCACTATTAATTCCAGTTGGTCGTGGTTAAACTAGACGATCTATATTTGCACACGCTAATCTTTTTAGTTGGTCATGGTTCGATGATAGGAATCGGAGTAGGCAACGAGTAGAAAATGACACAGGGTAGAAAAGTGATGGTTCTAAGGCTTGTTTGTGATACGTATACACCACACAAACAAATGATATAGCAATGATATCTAACTGGAGATACAGATACACAACTACGGTTAGGGAATCGGGTCTAGAAACACCACCTAATTTGCCACGGTTGAGCTAGCATAGACTATCGATTTAACTCACATGCAAATGAGAGAAATCAACACATAATTTTTCTTCATAAATTCTATGCCTTCTTTCTTCTCCAATTGCATATTACATAAAGAAAAATTAAAAACCACTACGAGCCCACGTTGCTAACATTTAGAAAATAGGAAAAACTACTTCAATATGAAATACAAAATAATAAAAATAGATTTAAAACACGGGGAGAGGGTTTGCTCCATGAAATCAACCCATGTTTGATCCGATTGAACCGACCTGCATGTTAACCTGATTGCAAGGCAATATGCTATCGTTTCACATGTGGTCAAAAGAGACGACGAAGACAATAACGACAAAACATCAACAACGATGGCAAAGACGGCGACGAAAAAGTCGACAAAGACAGTGATGGCTATAGAAAAATAAGAGAACGAGTTGCGACCTTAGAGAAATAACTTATGTGACATTTGGAGACCAAGTCTCACATTTTGCTTTAAGATGCTATCATATAGAAAACGTTTCAAATTTCAGGGGCCAAATGCAAAAAAATATTCCCCTACACATAGCAAGTCATAGTTATATTTTATAGCTGAATTTATTATCAACAATGAGTAAGTAGTTGTATAATTTAATATGTGTATTTAATACCACCAACCATGTCTCATGGCTTCATCTGAAAGATGGTACCGTAGTAAAATGTTATTGGTGGATCGGGTTTTATCATAGTAGGTTTTCGGATGGCGGATTTTCTCTGTAATTAGTGGTCGGGGGGCTTGGGCAACCGAGCACTGTTTATGCTCGCCTGCATATGGGGATGCCTTTTCGTCATTGGAGTACCCTAAGTAGTCGGGTTTAATTACTTGATCGTTCAAAAGCCTGAAATAGAAAAAAATCTAGTAACCTATTTAGTGCCTACACAAATAACTAAAAAACACACACAAAAATAGCATTAACATATATCCTAACGATATATTTTTATCATCTTACAATATCTTAACATAGAGTTTAATTTTTTAAAAAATGGATTAGGTACTACTTGACAAGCACATGGGACAAGTGAATGATGAATAAGTTTGTAAAGACGAACATTAAACTCCATGAGAGGCGTCACGATCAAGCCACGATTCACGAGGACACCGGCTAGGGTGCCTTGTGACCTTGTCTCACTCGAGGGCCCGACCGAACCTACGCACATGACCCAGTCGCATGGTCCCACCATGACCCACTCTTTATTATTTTATTATCTTTAAAGATGCTTCTCACAAGCATTACAAATGGATTGGAGGGTACTAGTATCTTTATGTTTTAACTTAACACCCTTGAAGAAATTATAAATGTCATGTCTGTCCTACAATTTTGTTTTCGGTTGTTTTTATTAGGTGTGGATGGTCTTTTGAATTGACATATTGGCTTCTTTGCTAGCAATATGATGAGAAGAAGATGTAACATATGAATGAAAATGTGTTTGGTATGATACGTATGTTAATGATTCAGATGAGTCATTGTATTGTTTTTTGAGTGTAGGTATATGGCTATGACATACGTCATGAGTAAAATATGCTCGACTACGAGGTACATAATGATTAATTTTTGTTTCTTTGATAGAATCTAGGGCATGACAACAAGACATTTTCTAGTAAGTGTATTAATTGTATAACTTTATCAAACTTATTTAGACTAATAACATTGAAAAGTTATATGAAACAAAAAATTGTTCACTATTGATGATTTGTTAGATACTTAAATAACTTGTTATACCGACAATCATGATGTTATTAAAAGTGTTTCACATTTTAGTAATAAGGGTAAAAGTCTTGTTTAAAACATTAATGTATAGCAACATGTGTTTGCGGTTAAAAAATATAAACAAATAACTAAGATATCTAAAAGTGTAGATGTAATCGCATATGTGTATAACTAATGATAGTGTAAGGGGTTGTTTGATTTGCTTTTGATCCAGTCAAAATGTCTGACCCACGGACCTGGTCAGAAATTTTGGTCGGTTAGCGTGTTTGATTTTCACTCTTTCGCGTCTGACCCGATCCGACACCACTGACCCATGCATATTTTTCCACTCACCCGGTCAGTTTTGAAACAACCTCTTACCCGGTCACCACCTTCTGACCGAGCAAGGGATTTCAAACGGCTCCTAATTATCATGGGATCATTATTGACTTTCCAAAAAAAGGGTAATACAAACATACAATCAAACTAGAAAGGCACTTACGTCATTAAAGACAATTTTGGACCTATATGCAAATTAAGTAATATTCACAAACGCTAAAAGATGTATAAGTTTTTATTTTAGATTCTCTTAAATTTGTAAGAAAAAAATTAAAATACAAAGTGTATTTTTGCTACAAAATATAAAAAGATACAATGAGTCAAAAAAGTTAAAAAAAAATATATCTCATAATCTAAATCGAATTTCAAAAAAGTAATTTCGAGCTTTTATTCCCCTAGCAGTCCTCACTAAGAAAAAAATAAACGAAAAATAAAAAAAATAAAAAAAAATTAAAGTTTTTTTATTATGTCATTTATGAAAGACACGATAACGTCATTGTGTCATTATGAAAGACACAATGACGTCATTGTGTCATTATGAAAGACACAATGACGTCATTGTGTCATAAACGACACAATGAATTTATTTTTTATTTTTTATTTATTTTTTTTGAAAGAGGACGGCGAGAGGAACAGAGACTCCGAAGTACTTTTTTGAAATTCGATTTAGATTGTGAGATATACTTTTTTTTATGACATTGTGTATTTTTACACTTTCTAGAAAAAATACACTTTGTAGAACAACGTCACCCAATTTTCTAACATCTTTTACCAAAAGATTTCATTTCCTTTAAAACTTATCTCAAGAAATATTACATTATTCTCCAACTTTTATAGTTTTGTTTCAAATTAAGTAGAAAGTCGCTAAAGGTACCCCTTATTTACCAACTGCACCCACATGAGAAAGATATTACCTTTTTAATAAACGATAGGCCCTTCAAATATTTAAAATCATTTGGAGTCCTCTTATTTTCCTTATTTTTACTAGAACGATACATCAAGGTCACATTAACAGATTTCTACTTTTCTTATTTTATTGGCAGTCATTTCTATTTTTTTTATCACATAACTATATGTACAACTACTAATGTATAAAATACAAGTACGATAAACTTCCCATTTTCCCCATGAATCGATGAATGTTCATCACCTTACGCCCCATAATTTTTCTAGAAGTCAAAAGACGTGTGTTCCCGATTAAAGACTTCATCCATCGGATTCAAAACCTTCTTTTCCCAACTCGACTTCAAATACCCTAAGGGAGAGATGCTTAAAACACCAATCAAATCTATTTATTTATTTATTTAGATGAAAAGAAACAAGTAAAAATAGAAATAAAATAGCTTTGAAAAAAAAAAAAAAGAAAGAGAGAAAAAAAAAAAAAAAAAAAAAAAAGTTAAGCACCATCTTTTTGGCTGGCCGGTTGGTGATGCCTGACGCCATTGACAGCTTTTGCCCTGAGTTTTTTCTTTTAAGTTTTTCACCGTTAAACACACACCAAACCCTACATCAACAATCTTCTATCTCCTTCATTCATTCATTTCTTCTTCAATCTCCACTTGTTTTTGTTTGAAATTGTGTTGTTGTGAGTCTAATTTTTGAACGAAGTTGCTGTTAGATACAGAGGAGGATGACGAGCAACATCGGAATGATGGATAGTGCCTATTTCGTCGGGAGGAACGAGCTCCTCTCATGGATCAACGCCAGACTCCAACTCAATCTCTCTCGTATCGAAGAGGTAACCACTTTAAATTCATATATAACTTGTGAGTTAGGTTTTCTTCGCTTTGATCGTTCGCCAATTTCAGTTTTGATTGTGTGCCATACGGAATGGAGACTTGAAAACTTGATTCATAGAGTGAATTCGAACTCACAACTCTGGAAATCGCTTTCAAAGTAGTGATTATTGATTAATAGCAAGTAAACAATAGTTTATCAAAATTAAGTAGTTTATAATCGGATAACTTGGTGGTGAATGTGTTTTCCACAACCTAAGTGGTTGGTTTAAACCTGCACTAGTTGTAAATGATTATTTTACTGGTAATAGGAATTGCTGTTGAAAAAAGTAATTTGGACTCGGTTTGATCAACATTATGTGGATGGAACGTTTTAATATTTGCATCTATGCTTTCTAGTTTCTGCTACATGTTTGTGATTAATTAGCTTCTAAATTATGTAATGGAACACTGGTATCTAGGCTGCTTCAGGTGCTGTGCAGTGTCAGATGATAGATATGACGTATCCGGGGACCGTTCCTATGCACAAGGTGAGGGTTCATGTTGTAGATGTTTAAACCAATGCAAGTGTTGTCATGATGTGGTTTGACTACAGGTTAATTTTGATGCAAGGACAGAATATGATATGATCCAAAACTACAAAGTGCTGCAAGACGTATTTAACAAGCTTAAAATTGATAAAGTAAGTACTTTTGTCATGAACTTTGATTTAAGATAATGTGACAAACAAATAATCATGAAGTTTGGATGTATTGTAAACAAGCATTAGTTTTAATGTGTCCTAAAGCGATAGCTGCTTTTGATTTTGTTTCAGCATATTGAAGTAAATAGGCTAGTGAAGGGTCGACCTTTGGACAACTTGGAGTTCCTGCAATGGTTGAAACGATATTGTGACTCTGTAAATGGTGGCATCATGAATGAGTATATCACAGTCCTGAACTATAATTTGTGTTTTTCCCTTTTGCATTTAGTTACATCACTACATGTTGGATAATTGTGCAGGAACTATAATCCTGTAGAACGTCGAAGTAAGGTATGTAAAGAACGTAATTTAAAGGCATCCCAGAAGAATTCAAAATCTCTGCAAACAAACAACTCCCAGAATCCTGGTTCAGGGGACAAATTGAACATTCCCAAAATATCAGGTGAGCTCATACCCAACTTTTTTAATGTTATTTATTTACCAACTGTTACTCATAAAAACCCTTTTTGTTTGTTGAAGATGATGTTTTTATCGACCTCTGTGTTTGGACTTTTTACATAGAAATGATGCCAACCTTCTTAACACACACAGGCACTCCCTCCGCCCGCAATAAATACAACATTTGACTAGGCATGTAGTTTTATAAATTCAAATGATTATTAGTTAGATATCTAAAGTGACATAATATAAAGACAAAATAGAGGACACTTAACTATACCTTTGTTTTAGAACAACCCAAAGTGGGAAGTGTCATGATGATATTAGGATGACTCATGAATGGATTAAACGATGTAAATCAGGTGTTCCTATGATCTTTCTCTGCAAGTTTTATTGTGTGTATACATGATTATTGATCCTAATGCTGATTGTTACAGGGACTAAGCAAAGACCAAATGCAGTTGCAGTTGAGTCTGATTGTTCAGAGGAAATTCAGGCTTTGTCCAATGAGGTAATCCCAATTGAATTTCAGTTTTCATCCAAGTCCCAAGGGTTTGATCATCTTATCTATCGAGAGAGAACCAACCTGGATTTCAAATGGCCGAATTGAGATACAACCTTATTTATAGTTGAACTTGTGATGTTTATTTATTTATTTTTTCTCAGATTACAGAGCTGAAGCTATCTGTGGATCTTTTGGAGAAAGAAAGAGATTACTATTTTGCAAAATTACGAGATATTGAGATACTTTGTCAGGCTCCTGAATTGGAACATATTCCGGTAACCTGCTGCAAAAGTTTTTATTTTCATGCTTATTTATGGTGCATTATTTGGACGTTCCATAAATGTTATCGGAGCCCGGATTCTATTTCTAACCTCCTTGGTTCACAAAATTTAATCTTGCTATCCTTTTTACACACTACTACACTAGTTATATTGGTTGTTGACATCCTGTCACATGAAAAATATTGTGAAATCAAAAGAATGATAAACTGAAGTTTCTGAAAGAAAGGCTAATGAAAGTCTGTTGCATGATACATTTGACAGATGGTTGTTGCAGTTAAGAAGGTACTTTATGCTGCAGATGAGGAGTCTGCACTAGCTGAAGCTCAAGAAATTGTATCTGCTAATCTATGAATGACAGTTAACCAAAAGTGAAACATCACGATGATGATGATGGAGAAAATCTTCATTTCATTTCATCTGTAAGATTGAAGTTAAGTTATCCAACTGTCCATCTTTCACCACAGGTAAAGTAGATTATGTTGTGTTGAAGTTGTTGGAGTAAGAAGTCATGGTCGAACGCTGTACACTACTTTTCCTAACTTATGACAAATGTGAAATGTTGTTTAGTTGATTTTTTTGGTTGCAATGATGTTTTGAATTCATATTCTAGGACTTGAAGAAGATGTCCCGTGCACTTAACATATCCATGTATGCATAACATATAGCAGAATATCCATGAAAATATACAACATATACAAGTCTATAAGGGTTGTTTATGGTTCAGCTATATTGATGTTTTGAGTTCTTATTAAGGACCTAATGAAGATGTACCAGGTACTCGACTTATTGATGTATGCATAAAATCAAGAGGGATATACAACATATATGAGAATATGCATGAAAATATACGAAATAGATATGCCTAGGTTTTTCCATGGTTGGTTTTGATGGTTTTCTTAACTCTAACTCAAAACCAAGTTGAAACATTGGAACAAAATACGAAAACATGTGAAATTAACCGTACAACATAACCGAGCGTTTCAAGCAGTAATATGACATCAAATCAACCGTACAACATAACGTAAACAAAATTCAACCGTATAACATCAAAATTAAACATAATCTGAAAGTTAAATAGTTTATTACAAATACTTGTTTGTTCACTAACTCCGGAATCGTTACAAGAATATTTTAATAGTATTATAAATATAAACTGATAATAAAAGTACCTGATTAATGCATTGATAATTTGTTACATGTATTTTTTTGGGATTCCTACTTTCACAACTATTTTGCCCCATCCATTAATCACAAGATGATCACTATCAAGAGAATGAATTGTTAAAGGTGTAACATAATAATTTTGTATTATAAAACTACTTTAATTACATATCGTGAGAAGCTTGTGTATTAATATATTAAGTCAACATAATTTATCGAAAAAAATAACGTTGACATTTCGTTAGTTGTAATAATAAATATTATACTATTTCAACGAAAATCTAGTATCTGAAGGGTACCTAAGGTTCATGGCTTATTTTATCATTTTGGCAAACTTAAAAGACTCAAATATAAAATAAAAACTACTACTAAACGACTTTTCAAGACTTTCATATGACGGACAAAAATTTTCATTTGTTCACTGGATGCCTGTTCTTTTGTTGAATGCACATCAAAGAGCCCAAATCATAGCACTGATCATGACAATTAACATGATCACCTTCAATCTTTATATAGTTAGATACAAACTATCAACACCATTGACACTACAGTTGAGTAATTTCTTCAAGCACACTATTGATAATATTAACTAACACAACCTTTTAAGTTTACAAAATATTACACGCGTTCCCTGTTTTGTTCGTTCCCGACTTCTTGAGACTGTTTTTCAAGAAGTTGGAAAGGCCAGGAGTCAGACGGAGTAGGATACCGCGGATTTGGTTTACTCACATTTGACACGGGTTTGTTACCCATACCCAAACTTGAATCTGGTTGCGTGTGAACTTGAACATTGTGACTAGCAGGAATAACAAAAACAGGATTCAAAACTGGATCAGCAACAGGCAATCTTATCATCTCCTGTGGAAAATAAGTTGGTAGTTGTGGTTCTTGAGATTCGATTGCAGGCGCATTCAGGTCGAGGTTTGTTTGGACAGTTCTTTCTTTTATCATGCTCTTTAGTTCACTGATCCGTTTTTGTAGAGTACAAGTCTCATCTTGAAGTTCATTCCTTTCAACTGTCACCTGCCCAAAAAAGCTAAATTTGATCACCCAAAATGAAAAAAAGGGGGACTTTAACCCGTTTACTTAACATTAATGTTGTTAAAGCCATGTAAGACTGGAAACCGGATCCCTAACTCTTCGGTTAGAATGGTTGAACCAGCACTGGTAGGACAGGCTGGTTTATGACAAGTGGCAGTTGAACTGGTTCGGTGATTGCACCGTTTTTAGCACCTTTTTTTCCGCAAAATATTGTTTTTATAGATTATAAGTTTTGAACTTGAAACCTCTCATAACTAATCTAGGAAGATGTTGAAGTTAGACGCCTAAATTAGATGCCCCCACCTCCAAAAGTCTCATCATTATTTTGTTTTTTTTTCCTTTTTTTAAAAATATATTTCTTTTATCTTTTTAAATATAAATAACATAACAATATACTTTCAAATTTTATGTAGTGTAAAAATATTTTTTATATTTAATTACGACCTCATCCGGTTTTTAAGCCAGGCTCAACTGGTCCTCCGACTAGTGAACCAGTAGTGTGGTTAGTTCAATAACTAGTCTGCTTTTCAAAACATTGCTTAATATGGTTGATTTGTTAAAAGCCTTACATATTGTGTTTCAGATAACAAAGCTGCATTCTCCTTTTTGAGAGACTTGATCTGATCAATCATGTCTTTTACAACTCTAGTAGTTTCACCTAACACCGATGCTTTCCCACTATTTTGTTCTGTGAGTTCTGCAAGGTAGCAACAGATTAATTAAACAAATTCAAATAGCCGGAAAAAAGATTAATTACACACTGATCAGAAATTACCAAGTGCACGAGCCAACTCAAGAAAGAGTTCATTCAATTGCTCACGCTTCAGTTTCTCCCTTTCAGCCTTATGAATTCTTTTAGGAACTTTAGCTGGGTTCTTCTTGCTACTGTGCAAGCTGCATCAAAATCATTAATACTATTTACTTTTTTTATGTAGAGAGACGAAATTGGAAGTGAAACCTAATTTTACTAACCAAGTTGGTGACCTATCAGCTGCCATACTGTTTTGTTAGATTCGAATCTCCAAAATCTATGTTAAGATTTTATTCCTTATCTGGTAACAACAATGAACCAAAGATCTTCAATAGAAGTAACAACAATGAACCAAAGATCTACAATTAAAGCAACAACAATGAACCATAAATCTTCAATAAAACTAACAACAATTATCCAAAGATCTTTAATAAAACTAATCAAAGACGATAATCAAGAATTCAAGATTTACAAACTTTAATATACGCAATTGGATACCACAAACAAATATTAAAATCAAATAGAAGAGAAGATCAAGTTCATAATCTTTCAAGAAAACGGGACGAGATAGACAACGATTCCATTTCCACTTTCTAAAATCTCCATCGTCTCAAAAACAAAGAACAAACAAATTGGTAGTTATTATGGTTAATTAACTCATTACACAAAAAATTTGTCCAAATGACGCGAATAAAAATCAAATTCCCTTGATTTCAGGTGATAAAGTAAATTCTGTAATTTACATGTCAAAATTCATTTCAGAAAAATCCATATGCAGAACCCAATAGTAAACCAATATAAAAAATCATAAAAACAAACAGAAGATGAAGAATCAGAACCATTGAAACACAAACTAGATTCAGAAACAGGATCGTGCACAAAGAATCAAGTTCTCACATCTAAAACTTAATCATAAACCCCAGATTTCATTTCACCAAAAAGGAAAACATCTAAACTACAGCTTATACGCATATTATTTTGTAACAGTAATCCAAAAGCATAATCAGAGGGCAAATCAGCCTTAAATCATCAAAACCTACCTAAAATCTTACAAACACAACATCAGATGAAGAATCGTAACCACTAAAACACAAATTTAACTCACAAACACAATACACACGAATAATCGAAATTTCACTTCAAATACGCAACCACAAACCCTAGATTTCACCTTCCAAAACACAAAAACCTAAACCACACATCCGTATTCAATCAACTCCCACACCAATCCAACCGCACAACATCCGAACACAAATCCCTCACAAACACGATCAAAAACCGAATCAAAAACTTAAAAACACAACATCAGCTGCAGAATCATCATAGCTCTCGTAACAAACGAATTAAACTCACAAACACGATCAAACACCGTGAGTCCACCACCGATCTACAAATTAGGGCATACGAAATAGCACGAGAGACGTATATACAGACATATATACATACCTTGATGATGATGATGATGATGATGATGATGATGATGATGATGATGATTGAGAGAAGGATCCGTACGACGCCGTCGTGAGCATACGGAGGCGTGTGGCGGACAATAGAATAGTTTTTATAGGGGACGGGGGGGCGTGGGTGGCAGCTGCCTGTGAGGTACATTCATTGTAAATGCTAATTGAAAATGCCACGCTGGATATTATTGTGTGTTATCCACGTGTTACACCCTCTACTGTCTCTCTGTCACATGTGCTTAATGTGTCTGATTATTTTTTAATTGAAGGCACAAAACTTACAATCTATTTGTTCATGTAATTATTGCATATGATGATTGGGTTGTTTATCTTAATAAATTGTATATGGATTCAAATTAATACACGCAACTTTTTTTTGAACGGTAAACATACGATCGTGCTTCGAAGGATAGGTGTTATTTTAATCGAGTTCACGTATTTATTTTTCAGCCGGGATCGCACCCCCAATCCCCTCAGAAGGAAACTATTGTTGAGAAAATCTCTTGACTCAACTCTAAACATTTTGCTTAGAGTGAGACTTGAATCCATGATCTTCCTTTATTTACATATCATGAGTACCTCATCTTAACCAGTTAGGCTAAAGATCATTGGTTAATACACGTAACTTAATTAGGTGAATGTTAATGTGAAAGTTGATGGATTGTAATTAATGCATGTATCTTAATAGAGTCACAAAACTAACATTCTATTTTTTCTTTTAACTAATACACGTAACTTAATCATGTGAAAGTTAATGGACTGTAAATTCATGTTTTTTTTTTTAACAGAATATATGCGACCCTGTTCGGGAAATGTGTTATTTTAATCGGGCTCATATATTCGTTTCTCAGTTGGGACCGTACCTCCAACCTCTCAGAAGGAAACCCATTGTTGAAAAAAAAAACCTGATCAACTCTAAGCATTTTGTTTAAAGTGAGATTTGAACCCATGATCTTTTAATATTTATATGGTTAAGGTGAAGAGGATTTATACTCATAAATTGATCGTCATAGTGGGTAATATTCGGTCTAGTCGACTGTTTTAATTTTCTTCAAAAACCTTATTTGAAAGATTTTGTGAATGTAAGTTTGGCGTTGGTTTTTAAAATCATTTGATAAGGACTAGTGGATTATAATAGTCTTTTATAAAACATATAAATTATTTGGGTCCAGTTATTTTAAAAAGAATGAAAAATAAGTAGGGAGATAATAACTATTAACAATCAAATCTTAAATACAAATGCTAAAAAAATTCGGTGTCATAATGAAAAATAATTAAAATTATAAAATGATATGCCAATGATATTTTAGTTTTATCCATATTTTCAAGTTCTATCATTTTCTTTAAACACTTAAAACTTTTACATACAAAATTATTTTTTAAGAAAATTGCACCATAAAAACAAACCATTTTTAATTTTTAAAACAAAGTTTTTTTCACACTATTTAGTTCGTTGTATAATATTCGTCAGATCATTATGTAATATCATGTCATTGTGTAATATTCGTCAGATCATTGTGTCTAGTGTTGATCAATGTGTTTCTATTGTATTATTCTATAATAATAATTTTAAAGTAATATAATGCTGAAAATATAATCTTTTATGTGAAATTCTGATCAAATCATTATGTAATGCTCATCAAACAACTCATCATGTTTAATGTTGATCGTCGAGTCTAGTGTTGATCATTGTATCTAATTGTGTTATGGATTCTGTTTTTTTAACTGATAATTTTCAAATAATACAATGCTGAAAATTGCAAAATTTTACGATTCTCATCAGGTAAGTATGTAATCCTCGTCAATTCAAAAGATTACATAAAGACCTGATAAAATTACACATGATCTAAAAGACGTGAAAAAAAATACTTTGTTTTAAGAAAAAAATGGTTGCATTTATGGTGTAACTTTAAAAATAAAAATATCATATGTAAAAGTTACAAGTATTTAAATTAAGGTGAAAGCTAAGAAGGAGAACATTATCAACTTTTCTCTCAATCTAATCTTGATTAAAAAGACACGTATCAGCATTTTAATCTTTCTTAAAGTGCGTACCTTTTAAAGACTATCTATCGAAACCTTTATCAAATTATTTTAGTATTTATAGATAGTTGAAATATTTCTATTCTAATAAATAAAAATCCTAAATGGAAGGTATCACTCTCTCATGTCTCATCAACATTTTTTCCCGTATATCTCTCCTATTAATTATACAAATTGTCTTTAATTCTTTTTTTGTTTTTTTTCTGTCTCTCTTCTATTAAATGATTTTTATAACTATTTTTATATAGTATTTTATTATTTTAAAATAAATATAAGTTAAAACTATATAATATTTCATAAATATGTAATATAAAAATCTATGTTATTAAAAATATAACGTTGAATTTATACAACTCGTATTTTACACGGGTTTTTATCCTACTAATAAAATACATGTTTTACTTTAGAAAAAGTCAAGAGAGAAGAAACAACTGTTTATAACGCACTAAAAAGTTTCCAATGAGTACCTTGATTTTTGTTAGGCGTGTTAATATGATGATTCTTTTATACATGTTAAAATGTATTAATGTTAAGTGATATAAATGAAATATATATAAATTTTGCTTACTATTTATTTGATTATTTTTTAATGTGACAAAATTTATAAATACTTGATTAAGTGTTTATTTTTTGTTTTAATATTACTTCATACTTTGAAACAAAATTTAAAAATATAATCAATAAATAATAACCTATATTCATATATGTTTCTTTACATCATTTAATTATGCAAAATTCTAGTTTTAATTAATTTTTTTTCATAACATTGAAACACATACTAAAAGTTGAGTGATTTTATTAGGAAAAACATCTATATTTTAACTAAACACTTTTGAAACATGTTTAGTATCATACTATATGAAAGTGGTGCTCGCAGTCCAAAAAAAATATGAAAGTGGTGCTCATTTCAAGCAGATAGGGTATTGGTTTTGGTGGTCTAGCTTGCTTGAGGTGAAGCACACTACCCAAGTTTGAAGCCAGGGGTGGCGAGAATGGTTTTTTTTTTTTTAACGGCCAACTAATTAAAGTTCCGGCTACCCGGGGTACCCGAATGACGAAAATGCATCTCATACGCCCGCGAGCACAGAGAGCACTGGGTACCCCAAAGCCACCAACCGCCAATTCCGGGAAAAACCCGTTACCCGAAGGCCCACTGCGGTAAAACCCCGCCCACCAACAACATTTTGCTGCTAGTAGGACTCGAACTTACAATCTCCCTTAAAGAAAGTCATGAGGCTACCACTCAACCAAATGATTGATGGTGAGAATCCAGTTCTGTGAGTGTTGAATTTATTTTTGCGGTTTAACTGCGTGAACAAGATTTTTTTGACATGTTTATTTTTATCGATGTTTCTTATGCTTTCAAATATTATGAACGTATTCATTGTCACGTGTTGGTTTATGTAAAAGTTTAGGTTTCTTTACATCAACTTTCGAGTAGGTCAATTTTTTTGCTGCTTAGTCAACGCATGTGAGTTTACATAAGGTTTTGGTGTTTTTTTAGGTTTGAGTTTCTTTACATAATGTTCCAATCGTGTCAATTTTTTTCCTGTGTCGTAACGCCTCGGGTTTACGTAATGGTTTTTCTATTATATACAAAGTTTTGAGAATGTTAAGTTTTTTAATGGTTAAATGCACCGCAAAGCATACAAACATATTACTAGTTTACTAATTTACTAATATAAATCAAAGACAAACTTCTTAAAATATAAATCTAGATCACTTAACTACTTTAAATATAAATTAAGATCATTATTATACTGAAAAAACACTTGTCATTTGCCATGAATCATGACGACAAGGATACCCACCTACCCTTTGACCACATAAGTTCGTTGAATTTTCTTAAACAAGTGAAATTCACGGCAATATAGATTATTACCACAGGAGAATATTCACACTGGTCTACGATTGAACATGATACATGTGATTAAATACAACAAGACTTATAAGATCATTAAAAAAACTATCTCAAAAATAAAACATATTTATTCAAGCCTCACGCTTTCAAGCATCGAAATGGAAAACGACGTATTTTCATCTTCCCATCTAACGCCAAAGCCAAGACATCATACTCTTCTACATACCACAGCTCAGAGATTGTGGCCTGCAAGTGAAAGTTTTATGTATATATAAATGAACAAGAAAGTATCTCATGTTGGATGAAACAATTATGAAATGTAAAGTGAGCACCTTAGTTCCACGAATGCGATTGTTCAAACGCGCTACTAATTCATGAAAGTGTTGCAGTTCTGAAGCACTATCCGTTTCCTTTATAGTAATAATCACACGTCAAATTGGAAAATTAGAAATTTTAAAGCAACCGTATGAACAAACGGGTCAATCCATAACAACCACCATAACTACCACCAAACTGGTTATAAAGAGAGAAAGACAAGTGAATTAGCTCGCATGATCATCCTATAAAGTAATTGTTGTGCTAACAGAGCTGATTCTGGAGTTGGTAGATTCGTATTTGGAGCGACTAGAAAAAAGCAAGTGGACTAGAAAATGACCCAACAAAAAACGGGCATAACTTTTTCTCATCTGGGTTCCAGAACCCTTAATATATGGATTAAAATGGTGGTAACAGGCAGAAATTCCTACTTAGAGCCCTGATTTTCACTCTGATGGTTTCCCCCAAAATTTAGCCATTTTGATTAGTTTTGTTTTCTTTGTAAGAACATGTGAACCGTGAATGTCGTTAATTATGCGATTACTAAGTCATCTAGTGTCAACTTTAGGCATTAGAATGTCAACATCCCAAGATTTGCCCATTCTAGTCAAATTAGATTTCCCTATAAAAGGGAACATGATGTACAAGTTAGTTCATTCTGAAAATTATCAAATTTTTCTTTAATAGTATTCTGTTTTATCTTTTGTGCTTCCGCACTGGGTCAAATGCTTTTGGTGATAACATTTGCCAGTGGTTAGAGACAAAAAATGATGGGTTGGGTAATGTGCACCAACACATTTATTCCAATCAAAAGTTGTACATGTGTATAAACCGAAACTTAGGACATGAGCATTGAATACTAACCTCAGATAAATTTTTAGGGTGACCAAGAATCCTTGCAAGTGATGTATGCAGTATAGCAGGAGCATACTATACCATAAAAGTAAAAGTTAGTTAACGGGATATTAACGCATATATTATATCAATGATTCAATCTACTATAAAAGTTGAGCGATAAGATTGGTAATTTGGTAGTTACAAGTTGCTTTTCTGGTGCATGAGGAAGAGCATCCCTCAATTTAGAACGGATATTAACAGGATCCGTCCCCGAGATCACCTAAGTACAAAATGAAAACATGCAATAAGTCAATAAATTCCCCATTTCACGTAAAGTCTAGAAAATTATAAAACACTATAAAAACTATATGCTAACTGTACCTGCCAGCAACCCAAAAGCACACCAGTTGAAGTCAAAACGACCCTATCCAACCAAATTCTCAAAGGGCAGAGATGATCTGCAACTGATTTTACAGCATCCGCTTCAGCCTCGATCTGCCAAATTTATGTTCAGTAAAGAAAATAAACATTTAAAATATTAAAAGGAATGAAGGTGCTACAGAAACATGCTTACTTCCTCTTGTGAAGCTGGAACGGGTAAAATGTGATGCGAAGCATGGAACATACTAAAATGGTAGACCACAGAATTCTGAAACCAAATTACTAACCCAAAAATGATTAATCTTTGCAAGAGAGATAAACAAGATAACAATGGAAGTTTTTGCATATGGGTGCCGACCCTATACACATACTTTATAAAACATTAAACTTACCTTCATTAAGAGTCGGCGAAAATATGTCCCTAACTGCTTTACTGCATCAATAAACAAAACTCATAAATTCATAGAAGCATGATAACAACTCAAACATTGATCAAGGAGTCAACAACTATATATAAAGTGAAACTGTGGTATGATTTCAATTCCCATACGCGATAGGAAGTGAGTACTCAGTGCTCAAATACAAGACATTAGCTCGAACAGGAGGATTCGCAGCCTGCAGAAGTAAGAGCATTAGCTACCAATCAACATGTTATGGAATGGAACTATGAATATATAAACATATCATTACTACATAACAACCTTCAAAGCAGGAGTCACAGATCCATTTTTCACAATAAAGAGATCAGAAAGCAACAATGATTGAGAAGTTTTCCCATGTTTAAGAAAAAGCGCACCATGTTCATCCAAATCCCTGCTCATTTTGTCATACAATTTCACCCTCTCTCCATTCGAAACCGGAACATCATTTGCTAAATTTGAACCGTTATCTGCTTACGCAATCAACACTAACAACATCAACTTGAAGCGCAATCGAAGCTCAAACAGATTCAGAATCAACCACAACCTCAACAAATTGTCACTAAACGATTGACGGAATCAAATACATGAAAATTAAAACAATCGATCGATTGATTACCTGTTGAAGAAGGAGAAAGCTTAGAAGCCATACGGAAGACAGCGTAGAAGGTGATTAAGGAGAAGAACCAAATCAAAGTAGCTGATTTTGATTGATTGTACCAATTTCTAACCCTAGCCATTTGCTAATCGAATACTTTTAAGAAGTGAGATCAATCATATAATTAAATCTCAGAACTTCGATTAAAATTTGGTAGTGCAATTTTTTTATGTTTTTCACACAAGAACAACGGGACACAATATCACCCCAATTTCACTGCCATTGTCGGTTAGGTCAGTGAAATGGAACTCGTTTAAGATAAGTGAGAATTTACATATTTCAGTTTAGTTCTTTTGTTAATTTTTTTTACGTCACATTCTAAATAAAGTCCCGGTTTCAGTTCTAGATACCAATGGATACTCTAAAATCCGCAATATTTAGTTTCGGATTTCCTATAGTTTTGTCACCGTGGCTACCTGCCGCCTAACCACAATCAAGTCGTCGCCCTTTGGTCCTCCACCGCACCATTTGCAGCACTTCGAGGTCACTACTTTAAAAAATACGGATTATTATTTTTTGGCAAATAAAATAACTCATGAATTTTTTTTAAGAGAGGATTTGTCACACCCCAAACCCACGGGCGCGACCTGTTGTATCACACTCACATCAATATACAGCAGAAGACTTAATATTCAAGACCATAAAAGCTAGATTGAATTAAAACTTTAGAGTGTCAACATAATCCACGCATCCAGAGCATTCAAAATACAAATTACAATTTAAAGCACTACCCTAAGCAGTCTTAACTTGGTCATTGATTTCTATTTAAAGATCTTAGTTGTTGGTGAGTCAGAACCAAGACTCTAAAACAGTTAGACTATATAACCATGTATGTGTAAGCAAATTGTTTATCAAATCAAATCTCATGAACACCCTCATACTTAGGGAAGTGTCTGTCAACATATATGCCGCTTTGGGTTTCACAACATGACGGTTGGTAGGTTAAAGGTGCTTTGGCTGACTGAATCCCGACGTGTCATAACGTTCGAGTAGTAGACAGCCCAAAGGATCCTGCACTCTCAAATGGTAGACAGCTCTAGTGATCCTGCATTCTCTGGTAACAGACAACATTAGTTATAGATATGTTGTTTAATGTATTGGATCTACGTTGTCTGCTAAATATTTTATTGATTTGGTGGTTTTGCATGAAAAATATTTGTTAAACTGGTCGTTTCAGTTAATTAAGTTGTTCATTCTACTAATATAAGTAGTTGTTACGGTAGTGTAGTTACGATGTAACTATTCATTACATTGGTTGTTAAAACATTAGTGTTCATTACATTGATGTAAGTGCTCCTTACAATAGTCAAAATTTATTTTTTTAGCAAGACTATAATAGAATTAAAGAGAAAAATATGATAAATTTTATGGTGTAATTTTTATTAACAAATAAAATAGTATAAAAAAGTTATAAATGTATAGAAATATAGGAGGTAAACTTTTTAAATTAAAAATAAAAATATGGGTGGTGTAAAATATCTATCTTACCCTTCTTTATTATTTAATATAGATGACACATGATAGCATCGTGTATACGTGTTACATTATATTAATATTAACCATTAGATTTGAGTTAATAAGTTAACACACTAAAGGTGGGTTAACATTCGAACCATCCCATATATATATATATATATATATATATATATATATATATATATATATATATATATATATATATATATATATATATATATAGGGTAGGGTTATTATAAGAACTGAGTTTTTTTTTGTGAGAACTCTAAGAAAACAATATGAGTCACACATTTTAATCACATGTCATTTTCATCTTTTTTTTAAATGTTCATAACTTTTTTTACGGCATTAGTTTTTCAAAAAAATTTCACCATTAATTTCAGTATTTTTTTATCTTTTTAACGCATACCATATTGATATATTTTTTTTTTAAATCATCCACCCGTTATTTATACATGTGTAAATTAGTCATTACATATGTGTAAATCCTGTGTTTACACATGTGTATTTCCAGGTATTACACATGATAGCATCGTGTATACGTGTTACATTATATTAATATTAACCATTAGATTTGAGTTAATAAGTTAACACACTAAAGGTGGGTTAACATTCGAACCATCCCATAATATATATATATATATATATATATATATATATATATATATATATATATAGGGTAGGGTTATTATAAGAACTGAGTTTTTTTTTGTGAGAACTCTAAGAAAACAATATGAGTCACATATTTTAGTCACATGTCATTTTCATTTTTTTTTAAATGTTCATAACTTTTTTTACGGCATTAGTTTTTCAAAAAAATTTCACCAGTAATTTCAGTATTTTTTTATCTTTTCAACGCATACCATATTGATATACTTTTTTTTTTAAATCATCCATCCGTTATTTATACATGTGTAAATTAGTCATTACATATGTGTAAATCCTGTGTTTACACATGTGTATTTCCAGGTATTACATATGTGTAAAATGACGTTCATAAAAATGAGTTTTTTTTTAATTTTTTATAATTCTTTATTTATTTTTTTTATGGAAGAGGGAAACAAGGAAAACATTTTTGTCATTTTACTTTTTTTTTATTTTATGTTATGTTTTGTTTTATAATTTTTTTTATTATGTTATCATTATTTACCATTTTACTCTTGAAAATGTCTGGCTCATATTAGTTCCTAGAGTTCTCACAAAATAGGTGAGTTCTCATTTGATCCCTCCCTTATATATATAGGGTAGGATTATCTTGAGAACCATATTTTTTTTGTGAGAACTCTAGAAAACCAATATGAATCACATAATTTACATCACATGCAAGTCACATGTCATTTCCACCAGTTTTTTAAAACGTCCATAACTTTTTTTCACGACATTATCTTTTCAAATTTTTTACCATTAATTTAAGTCTTTTTTTATCTTTCCAACGCCTACTATATTGATATACTTTTTTTTAAAAAAAAAATCATCCACCTGTTATTTACACGTGTAAATCTAGTTATACACATGTGTGGTAAATCCAGTATTACACATATATAAAATGAATTTCGTAAAACAAATGAGATTTTTTTTTATTTTTTATAATTTTTTTTTTATTTTTTTTATGAAAGAGGGAAACGAAACAAATATTTATGTGTTTTTCTTTTTATGTTATTTTTCATTTGATAATTTTTTTATTATATTTTTGTTAATTATCATTTTGCAATTGAAAACTAGTGGCTGAGATTGGTTCCTAGAGTTCTCACAAAAAAAGTGAGTTCTCATTTGATAAATGCATATAACAACTCAATAAGAACCGCATGAGCAATGCATATAACAAATATGCATTATATTTATATGCATTTTATTAGGAATCACAAATATGTAAAAAAAACTAGTAAGAACCGCATGAGCAATGCATATAACAACTCAATAAAAATGGTAATGCTAAAATATGATAGTTTAATTCTTTCTTTTCATCATTTCTTCAATTTATCACCTCTCTCCTCTAGTCTTTTAGAAAAACTATAAAATGTTTATAAAACTATTTCTACTACATGTACATTGTACAAACTAATATTGATATACCTAATTAAGTTAAATATTTCAACTAGCTTGTGTAACAACTTATTGTTGTAGTAACACACAATAAGCTGATTAAAATATTAACTACTAATCTGAAACAACTTAATTTTTTAATATATTTCATATCGCTGTTATGTTTTGATGTGTTGTTTTGTTATGTTGTTTCGTTGTGTTGTTTATTGTATTGTTGTATTGTGTGTGTTTGTTGTGTTGTTTTTAATTTTTATTGTGTTGGTTTATTATTTATACTACTTAAAATATATTATGATATTTCACATTTTTGTGTTGTTTTTATATTATTTAAACCTAAAATGTGTATTTATAATAGTGTTGTTTTCTAATATTGTAATATTTCACCACATAAATCTGGTGGTTTTTGTTGCAAATTATGTGTTGTTTTACTATTCATTTGTTGTTTTATGGAAAACATCACAATTTTATATAAAACATCACAATTTTGTATAGTGTAGTTTTTTTAGAAAAAGTATAGCAATACTATACTCAATTTAAAAAGAAAAAATAATTGATTTAATGATGTAATTTTCTTTAAAAAATAATATTGTATGAAAAAAGTATCAATGTTTAAAAAAAATAGGAAAATTTGAAAAAAATCAATAAAAGTGTCTATTTCAAATATACCCCTCCACTTTTTTTTCTCATGCACTTGAATCTTAGCCTTTCTTTCGTCTTAGATTATAAAATTCAAAGTCGTAGATTGTTTATTAGGTTTCTTAGGTAAAGTGAACTTTTTATTTTAACCAACCCATATATATATATATATATATATATATATATATATATATATATATATATATATATATATATATATTGTGTATATATATACACATAATATATATACAATATATATGTAAATTTAAAAGGAAAAAGGGCCCATATTTATTAAATTTGTTTTTTAGTTTAAGGGTAAAATGATCTTTTTACAATCACTTAATAGAAAAGTTTAACAGTAGTTGATGCTAATGACCAATAGTGTGACGTTTTGGTAAACATGTGAGACCAATGATGTAATTTTTCTCAAAAGTTAAGACTAATATTATAATATGAACATACCACGGGGACCAATTGTGTAATGAACTCAAAATATAAATAGTAAATATAAATTTAAATATTAATCACATAAGATAATAGTTAATTTAGTGAATTAAATAATCTCATATTATTAAATAATGTATTAATAATATAAATTAAATAATATATTAATTAAAAGGAGTTAATTAAATAGGGGTAAAATAAAAATTATTGCATAAATAAGTTGTACTATATGCTTAAGAAGTTGTGTTAAATATCTTAGAATTAATAAAAATATATTGGAATGATATTTTAGAATTTAAGTATCTTAAATATCTTAGAATTTAAGTAAAATGATATTTATGCTTTTCTTTCATTCTTATATTTAAAGTATAAATTATAGATTATAAATATGGATAAAGATAAACAAATCACATGACAACGCACATTGTATACTTAGCATTTACTCCTTTATTGCATTCACTATTCCCTTTTAAAACATATATTGATTTTCATGTTAGTCTTGAGAAACTTTTTCATCGTGAAGAAACAATGATAGTTTGTGCCAGCCAACAAAAAAAAAGCATTTGAACGACTTTGCTTGTCGCAGAGCCGTCACAATACCCATAAGATTTTGTAGCTGACATCTGGGTTTCCCATGTTCGATACATATATGTTGTTTCAAGTGATATTAGCAATATGTAGTGTCAACTACATAACATATTAGTTCTCTCACATATAATCACTCAACAAAACAAATCTCGTGAGTATAATTCTTCTATATTTTTAAAAAGCAATGTGAATGAACAATACCCAGGATTATTATATCGGGTATTTCATTTTGTGCTAGATTTGGATATTGTGCTTCTTCTTTTTATAGATGGACAGAGATGCAGATGAAGTATGTGGGATTTGGGGGTTGCGGTAGGTGCTCACGGCGGTCGGATACAACCCGTATGTGCAACCGCCTACCCCCCACCGCCTTTTAGAGGCACAACGTTCACCTCCCTTGGCGTCTATCATTAGCCTCTCTCTACGATTTTGCCTTGCTTGGGTTCTAGGGTTCCGATGGTAGCTTTCTTTAGAGAAAGATACTGAAGGAGGAGGGCTTTTGGGTTTGCTGTTGTGGCCGCCAATTGTGGTCGCTGGTGTTGGCTAGGTCGCGGTTGAGGCAGGGCCGACTGTATGTACTGAAAGCCTCTCCAGTCGTACCCTCAATCTGGTCGTTGGTAAGTGCGGAGTTTCTTTGGTCGGAATTCTCGACTTTTGGCAACATATTTGGGAGTTTTCCGGTCGTACCCTTTGTGGCCATCGGCCATTGGTGTTGCCGAAATCGTAGATTTTTTTACGATGTATTTGGGGGGATGATGGTAGATTTTGCTCACCTAAGACTTGCTGTGGCCAGTTTAGTTTTCCGGCATTATTGTTGCTTCTCTACAAACTAGGCTGTGATGTTGCAGCCATGGAGGAGATCTGAGCCTCAAGTAACCAGATTAGTAGTTTTAGCGGTTGATTATGATCTGTTGTTGCTTGTTACCTATAGTTTGTTGTTTTGTTGCTATTCTTAAATCTTAATTTTTTAAACATATAAAATAATTTGTGCTTGGTAATGGTTGTGTTTGAAAGCTGCCATGATGAGGCTGCCATTTGAGCCTGAACCAGATGGGACGCTTACGTTTGATGGCGATGACGATATACAAATGCACGTTATGCTCATTGTTTTGGCGCGGCGAACGAAAGTGTGCAGCCACAACGAGATACCGTTTTCTAAGCCTGATCATTTTGTTGTGTTGAAACAGCGTAGCAAGCAGTAGGCATACACTTTTTGGGTTTTCTTTCGATTAGTGATTAATGGTGCTGTTCGTTTGGTTACTTTGTTAAGGAGGCTGTGATGTTGGTGTTTCTTTGTTGGGTGAAAATTAGTAATTTCTGCTACATGCATTTGAAAACTTTGTTAACAAGGCTGTGATGCTACACCACAACGGTGTTGTAGGTTGCTTTGGTATGACTCTTGTTATGGTTAGCAGCCGTAGCTTAACACTTGTTCTGAGCCCGAACCATCAAACGCGCAACGCGCGTTGGTGAAATCACCTAGTTATTCATTTATAAAGAAAAGGCAAATTGGACTTAAATAATCTAAACTATTACTCATTGACCGATAATAATTCATACTATTGATTTGGCCGGTAATAATCCCAACTATTATTTTTATTACCAACAACAATCGCAGTAACATAATTATTAAACATTTAAGCTTGATATCAACTCGATTTTGTTCACAATAATGATTATAAATGAAATGAAAAAAAAATATACAAGCTAAATTAAACCAAAAATAAGTACAAATCGAATGTGAATATATGATAATTATGTTACTAGAACTGTTGTTGGTAATAAAAATAAAAGTTGAGATTATTACCCGTTAAATCAATAGTATAGATTATTATCGGCCAATGAGTAATAGTTTGGATTATTAATATCCAATTTGCCTAAAGAAAAAAAAAATCATCAACAAAGAACATATCTTTATTTGATTTCACAAAAGCATTTTTTCAACAAAGTTATAAATTACTATGTATGATACAAAAATAGAACCCATTGCAAACGCCTAAAATTCCTACCAAATTAATGTCTGAAAGCTATTGATATTTAATTATGGTTTTACCTAAAAAGAGTTAAAAAAACAAATCATCCAATTCTTCTTTGGCACTCTGATAATGACAAGTCTTTTTCTTGGTTTTCATTCACATAAGAACTCTTCGAGAGGCCATAGTTCCTGGAGTACTTATATAAATATCTAGTATTTTTATAAAGCTTATAAAAGATATAGACATATTCACCTATATATATATATATATATATATATATATATATATATATATATATATATATATATATATATATATATATAGGCTGGTTCAAATAAAAAAAACAAATTGACTAAAAAGGGTGAGAATGAATCTGGTTGTGACACATGGCATTTTTTAAATTTTATAAGTAAGGGTAGATTTGTCCTTCTACAATTTAACAAGAAGAGGCGCCAAATCTTGCAACCTTCTTCTTTCCATTCTACCTTGATCTCATTAGATTTGAATATGCTATTATTTAGGGTTTTGATTTCAATTCCAGATCTCCACTGATTGCAATCGAATTCTTCTTCATCGTTCATATATACTTCATCTTGTTCTTCGAGTTCATCGATTTCATCGATTTCATCTTCTTCAGCTACTTCATCTTATTTAGCTACTTCATCTTCTTCATCTACAGAATCTAATTCCAGATCTCTACTGATCGCAATCAAATTGTTCTTCATCCTTCATATCGACTTCATCTTGTTATTTGAATTCATCGATTTCATCTTCTTCAGCAACTTCATCTTCTTCAGCTACTTCATCTTCTTTATCTACACAATCTAATTTCATATTTCCACTGATCGCAATCTAATTGTTCTTCATCCTTCATATCGACTTCATGTTGTTCATTAAATTCAGTGATTTCGTCTTCTTCAGCAACTTCATCTTCTTCAGGTACTTCATCTTCTTCATCATCTTATTGTATTTCAATTTTTAATAGAGCTTCTTCTACATCTTCTTTTTCTCAGTTTTGTATCTCTCGTTTTTGAGTTTATCTTCAGAGAAGATGACTGATGTTTCACATAAAGGTAATACACTCACTTAATTTTCTAATTGTTTTGTTTTTTTATCAGCTTTTAAATATATGAATATTGTGCTGTTTACTCACTGTGCTACTTATTATTAAATGTATATGATCAATAAGATTTTGATAATATATATGTTTTTTTTTTTTTTTTGTTGTTATTTCCAGTTTTTAAACAATTTGTGTTGTTTTTGTAGACTATGCTGTTTTAAAATATCATGTTGTATTAGTGATTGTGCTGTTATTTTCAGGCTTTTGTTTTTCACCTAGTACTGGTAAAAAGTACAAGGATGGTGCTGCTGCTTATTCGAACGAGGATGCGGATGGAAATGTTTCGCATTTATAAGTACTTATGTATCTTATTTTTTATACCTATTATTAAATCAATTTCCATACATGTTCTTTTGTAATTGGAGATTTCTAGTACCATTAAATAAATTCATGTGTTGTTTTTATTTTCATCATTCGTAACATTTGTTATTTTGAAACAATTCAAACTAATTGTAAAAGAGAATTTTATGTAATAGCAAATACCATCTGCTTTTATGTTGTAGTAGAATTTAACTTGTATTCCAACTAACATCAACAAATACATTCCAAGTGAATTAAAGCATTTTAAATACGCACTGTTATTAAAGCATTTCAAACAGCATGACATAGTAAACTACATTCCAAACAACACAACATAGTAAACTAATTGATACTTTTATTCAAGTATGTATTGTTATTAAAGCATTTCAAACAACAAAACATAGTAAACTACATTACAAGTGATACATACATGACACTACTAAACTACATTCCAAGTGATACATACATGAAACATTTTCTGCTTTAACCTTCATATCAACAAACACATTCAGTCTATAGATTTCTTTGCTCTTTCCTTTATTCTTTCTTAAGCTTTTAGCTTTATCATTTCCTTTTCAAGTGGATGTAATGATTCATACTTCTTGACTTCAGTTATGACTTGAAAATGATACATGTTAATGTCCGCCAATAGTATCTTTGTGACATACTTGTACCTTAGATCAAAAAATTGTTGCTTTTGTTCTTTAGATTCATTTGCTAAGCCACAATCCCAATCTTTGATTGAAGTCCCATAATATGTTTCCATATGTCTCATGGAGAAAATTCCACAATCTACGAAATTGTTCTGTGTTCTCCATGACATTTCTAACAGCTCAATGTCTTTTGATAAGATCCTGTCTTTCATTAAAGGATATTCTTTCTTCAAGTATTCATAAAATATTGCTTTTTGTAATCAAATACTTTGAAATTAGTATAATACAATATATGAAAGCTATATTTTATTTGTATATATTTTACCAGTGTTTTTATACGTGTCCCATGCTTAACTTTTATTTTTCCGCCTTTTTTGTATAACACGTTGTCAAGGACCACGATTGCTGGTGTTTTGACATTAAAACACACAACATAGTAGTGTTTGTCTTGTAGAATTGGTATGAACAACATGTCAACCTCATGAATTGTGCTGTACATTGAGGTACTGATAACGTTTTGAATGTTTTTAGTGAAATTCTTCAGCTTTTCTTCTTTACTCATTCTTGGCTTGAAATTGTTTTTCCCCTATCCAATCACAAAATAAATTTCAAATATCATGTTAGTTACATGTTAAGACTAAAGCTAATGAAATGTGCTTTTTTGATACTAAACAACACAATAAAATTATCAAACAACATAATACCCTAAACAGTACTTCTTGAATCTTTTTTACACTTAATAATGTTTTACCTTACAATTTTAGAAAACAGTACAATATAGCAAAACAGTACACTATTAAATAGCACATTTCAGTTTGACCTTTTTTAACAGAAAAAATTATATTTTCAAATAGTACAATAGAGTAAAACAGTACAGTATTTACATTTTCAACTAATTAAATTGTCAACTAGCATAATATACCATTTATTCTCTAAAACAGTATAAAAAAAGATAAACAGTACTCTGGGAACAATTTTAAACTAAACATTGTTATATCAAACTAACATAAATTAGTACAAATGAAAAGCAACATAATAAACATTGTACTGTTTTAAAAAAAATATAAGATAGTTATCATAACATCATGTTGCACGGACAAAGAAGTCTTCTTGGCTTGTTCTTGTTTCTATACTGTTCTTGGTTGTTTAGAATTAGTGACCATGAGCTTAGTACATTCGAATGTATGTATTCCTCGTGATAAAATGACTCCATGCAAATTCTTGAAAATTTAATTCCAAATGCAGTCTTGAATACGAATTCCCTATGTTATTTATTATAGATTTTAGTTTTAACATTAATTTATAGTTATAAAACTGTTTTAATCAAGTAAATTAAAGACATACCATATTCCACTGGTTGCTGAGAATATCCATTCAGCAACATTTTGTTCAAGTTTTGTCCTTTTTTCTTCTAGTCGAACAACACGTTGGACAAAAGGAGAACGACAGGCATCTGCCAGATTTGTTGCACGGGAACATTTTGGTTTTTTCACATCATCATCAAATGCTGGCTCAACCACCGTCAAAAATACTGCTTTAACTTTATCTTCTTGTTCACCATCTTCTTCTACTACTATATCATGTTCTTCTTCTCCCATGCTTGTCTCCTTCTTTCTCTTCTAAATATAAATTGTACTTTTAAGGTAACATACCGTAAGAAATGTGAGAGGTCCATTGTAGTGTTGTGTTCTGTTCCATCTTTCCATCGTTCTATTTAAGCATTTGATTACGTAACTGCACCAATTCCACTCTTTTGCTTTTATTTCATCTTCTTTCAATGATGTAAGGAACTTCATCTTTACTTTTGCACCTTTTGTTGTTTCTACCATGATGCTATTGAATATGACTAGGAAGTTCAACTTAAACATTCTTTCCGTACCAGAAGATTTTATTATTTCATTCACATCTTTTATTGCCACCAACCAACTTCCTCACCAAATTGTGTCTTCCATTCTTTGACAATTTCATCAGTCTCTTTAGGCTTCAGTAACTTTTTCAATTCTTTTTTCCCCAGAGGAATTCCAAGAACATCATGTACTAGTGTTGGTGTTATCTTTATGTCATGTGTTCCAAGATTTAACGTGTTGCATGTATGATCATAGTTTGATACTAACCAGTATCCTAGACGTGTTGGTAATTTCTTTATGTTGAATGATCTTATAATGGAAAATCCCATGTCATCCACCACTTTAAGCTGCTCTGGTGTTAATATCTTTACGAGCTTGCACAAGCTTATTGATGAGTTTCTTAATCGAATTCTCTTTATGCTAAATGGTACAAAATCTTTTACGTGACATTTGTACTGTTGACGACGTTTCTCTTGTCCTTACTTCAGTACAGACCGGTGGATTTTCAAAATCATCATCCAAGCATTCTTGTTGATGAAGTTTTTGTACTAAGATCATTACCAAACAAAAAATCATTAAATTATTGAGATAATTAGCACATATGAATCGAAACAGTACTGTTTTATGAGATAAGTAGCACATATTTAATACATGCTTTTATGTCATATAGTACACATTCTCCGTTCATGCTTTCATGTTATTGATTCTATTAAACAACACAATATGAAATATACTAAACTTTTATTACACTACAAAATATATCCACTAACACAGATCATTACCAAACTACAACTCATTAGATGATTGAGATATTTAGCACAGGTCATTACTAAACTACAAAATAGCACAAGGATCAATTTATATTATTTCTCACTTTATCGTTTGATGACATTTTTTTATAATAACAGTACGCTGAATGCATAAATGCCGATATCAGTTCATGATTTGAAAATGATAAACCATGACATAAATGACAATATCAGTTCATGATTTGTCATTGATTCTATGTAACTTCATTAACGATAATCAGCAAAAACACAAGGATCAATTGATATTATTTCTCACTTTATCGCTTTTGATAGTTGAAACAAGTACATTCGCTATCATCAAATTAAACAACATCAATTTATGATTTGTCATTTATACTACGAAAACAACACATAGTAAGGATATTAAAGTTTGATGACATTTTTTCATAATAACAGTATGAATGCATAAATGATGATATCAGTTGATGATTTGTTAATGCTAAACCATCACATAAATGACAATATCACTTCATGCTAAACAAGTACATTAGCGATCATAAAATTAAACAAGTTACGAGAATTACCTTTGATGTTTGTAACCAAATTATGTGCTATTTGTTTAGGATTTTGTAAATTACTCCTTGTTTGAAGTCGATTTTGCCCTACTATCCAAAAAACATCAAATCAGTAACCGATTTGGATGCTTTTTAATTAGGATTTCATTAACGATAATCACAATAATTATAGTGATCAACTGATATTATTTCTAGGGTTTTCGCGTTTGGTACTAAACCAGCACCTTCTCCATCATCAAATTAAATAAATTTTGACAATTACCTTTGATGTTCGTAACCAATTTCGGTGCTATTTGACTAGGATTTCGTGAATTACTCCTTATTTGAACTCGATTTTGCCCTGTAATCTAAAAAAAATGAAATGACTAACGATTATATATGAAATCAGTACAATGCAATGTCATTAACACAAGAATGAACTTACTCTCAGTATTCGTGGAAGATTTCTTCATTACTTTCATAAAATCAGTGAATATCTTCGGCAAATCGTCCGGCGAAAAATGGAGAAGGTAACCGTATCGTCGCTTCCCGTTCTCAGACTTCGATTTTGTGTTTTGAAGAATTGTGTAAAATTACTAATATGCCCTTCTGTGTACTGTAGCAACTCATTTTAATGAAATCTAATCTTGGTCATTGATTTTTAAAATGGAAGACTAGGATTGTTTCTTACATTGTTTAGAGAAATCTTTTTTTTATTTTAACCAACCCTTATATATATGTATATATACACACACACACACTCAAGGGTTATAAAAAAATTGTATGTGGTTTTGGATGCAAAAACATATATATACAAATAATTGTTTCGTCGTAATTGCATAAAATAAACTAAAAATAATAAAACAAGGACTTACGAAATGATAATTGCCTATAATATATGTCCATATATATATTCGTGTATAAACGTTGACTATTTTTATAAAAGTAGTTACGTTTGAGTCCGAAATCACAAAAAAAAAATGTCTAAAATAATAATGTGTCATATAATACATTTAGACGTCATCTATATATTTAATTCTTGAAATGTGAATTTTATGTTCATGTATTTACTTGTATTACACCAGATATCTATATCTATATATAATACTAAAAGAGTAACTTAGAGGGATATTTGGTATATTTCTAGGCCCTCTAAGTTTATTTTTCCCGCCTCTCTCTCCTCTTAAATAATTACCTAAATTAAAAAAATTAAATAATTTTAATTTTTTTATATTAAATTTTTTAATAAATTAAGAAAGATATCTTTTTATTAATGTTATTTTTAGAAAGTAATTTTTTTATACAATTAAAAATTTTTCTAAAACATTTAACTTTTTTTAAAATATAAAATATTTTAAAATTGTTATTTTTAAAAAGTAATTTTTTAAAAACTAAAAATAATCAAAATTAGGAGTTATAATAAAAAAAATTTAAAAATAACATTTTTAATTTGTTTTGAAAAAAATGTTTAACTAAAACAAAAGTTTAAAAATTGATATTATTATTTTATTACTTATAGTTATTTACTTATATGTAATTTTACTCATATCTTATTTTAGATTATCATTTTATACTTCATAAATTTTTATTATATTTAATATTTTATTTTTTCAACCGTATAATACACGGGTTTACTAAAGTTAGTATTAAATAAATAATAATCAACAACTAATCAGAGATACTATGAACATTTATAGCCCGATCAAACCGATTCAATACGATATCTCTATATTTGATTACATGGTCAAAATAATTCGAAATTGATCTAATTATTACAAATAACTTTTCAGTGTATATTATTCAAATCTTAATTTCTTCATACTAATATTCTCACACTCATTCAATATCTAGGTCACGATTTGACCTGTCAAAAGTATTCCTTTTAAGTCTAAAAGAAAACAGTTTTTTTTGACTGTATATTTCGCTATGACAATAAACAAAAGTTAAGGTCAATCTTTGTTAAGTGTTGGTTTATACTTAAAAGAGCCTATTTTACGTATGATCAGCTTTATGTCATTTTGTCACAAGTTAAGAGTAAAGATGGATTGAAGCTTTTAGCTTTAGATAATGAGTGTAAACCTACTAATGTTACTGCAAATGTAGTTTACAAGGATGTTTTGGCTCATTTGTGACCTTATAATCAAAAGTTGTTATGTCTTATTTAATATATAATACACTTGATTTTATTTTTATTTTTATGTTATTTAATAATTAACTCTCCACATTTTCGTGTAATACACGAGTAACTAAAACTAGTTGTATATGTGACAGTACGTCATCACAATTGATTATGAAATATTAATATCAATTAACTTCAATAGATTAAAAACAACACAAAAAAATCAATCTTTTGCACTAAAATTAGTACAATTGCTAAAACTTTCGAAGATAAATTGATATTTTTTAATCTTTTATAAAAAATAATTATTTTTATCAAACTCGATCGAATTTTACTCCTTATATAAAAATAAAACTAGTGTGCTGCTTATTTTAACGTCGATGGTTTAAGAGTACCATTCTTAAAAAGTCATCAAAAGATGAGGGGCTGTTCCTACATTATGTTAGCCACCATGTCCAATTCAAGCTCACAAGCTTTGACCACACAAATTTTCCACGGTCAAACTTCAACATTTTCATCTACTTCTTTAGCTTCCCAGAAATTGACACCTTCAAATCAATCCCCCTTAAATATCCATTTTCAATTCATAAAACAAAAAAACCCCACAATCATTCAACATCTTCAAACAAAATCCCCAAATTCTTCAGTCAAAGATCCAATCCAATGGCCTCCTCTGGTGGCAGCTTGAATACCTCCAGCACAACTTCTCAACACCCTTCATTCTCATTCTCTACATCTTTCAGTGATCTAATTGCTTCTAATAACACTCAAGATTCCAATTGGGGCTTCTTTGGTGGTGGTGGTGGGGGTGTTGAAAGCCCAAAAGTGCCTGCAACACCTTTTTCTCCATCTTCTTTTCTTGCTACACCAACTGGGTTGAACCAAAATCAGTTCTTGGACTCTCCTTTCTTTCCTTTCAATTCAAATGTAAGTTGTTGTTGTTTTTCTTGTTGTTATTTTGGATAAAGTTTTGATTTTTGTTGTGGGTTTGTGAAAAGGCTTGTGTTCTTGTGTTGCAGGTTGTTCCATCTCCTACAACTGGAAGTTTTTTTGGTTCGGATTTTAAAGATGAAGAGAGGAAGTATTCTTCTAATTTCTCGTTTCAGTTACAACCAAGGCCTGTTTTCACAAACAAGACGGTATGTAATAGCAGGGGTGTTGTTTGGGTAATTTTATCAGGTTTCGGGTTGATCGGGTTAGGATAATCGGTTTCGGGTATAATCGGGTCGGGTATAATCGGGTCGGGTTAACTTTAGCTCTATAAATATTTCTTTCAACCGACTTGTAGGAAAATAATTATTTTGAATTTAGTTTCATACAAAAAATATATGTGATGAAAATGATATTATAATTAAAATTGTGTAAACCTTATTTTTATTTCTTAATTATGTTTTATTTATTTAAGATGATCAATATTATATACATTTATTATTTTTCATAATAACAATCGGGTAAACCAATTCGGGTTATTCGGGTTTTGACGTTTGAAAATCTAACTGAAACCAGACGATAATAACAATTGGTTTAATCGGTTATGGCTCGTTCGGATACGGGGTTAATCGATTCGAGTAAAATTAGATTGGTTCGGGTTAATCGGTTTGGGTAAAATCGACGTCCTAAGTATGCAGTCAATCTCCTTTGTTTTCTAGTTTTCATGTACAAAGACTGTTTATGTTGACTCATGATTTCCTTCAAAATAATATATGGGTTTTCCAAGATTCAACATTAATCAAGATGTTATTATCCTGAAATGTTATGTTCAAAGATCTGGGACTTCTTATATATAGAATGAGTTCTGTTTCACAATTAAACATTTTATCTTTTTTGTTTTGTAGTTTGACATGAATTGAAAGTTAAATTATATGTACTCTTATTGTGGAAACAGGAGGAACACGTGAAAAGTCAACCACAAGAATGGAGTTTGACCAAACAAGCTGATTTTATATCAGAAATCAACAAACCCAAATCAGAGTCAACACAATGTGTTGAAACCCATTATGTTTCTGATGAGTCTCAAGCCATTAGAGATCAAACAAGGCTAGAAGATGGTTACAATTGGAGAAAATATGGCCAAAAGCAAGTCAAAGGGAGCGAAAACCCGCGAAGTTATTACAAATGTACATACCCTAATTGTCCAACGAAGAAAAAAGTCGAAAGGAACTTAGAGGGACATATCACCGAGATCGTTTACAAAGGAAATCATACCCATTCTAAGCCTCAAAATGCCAAGAAATCGTCGTCGAACAATTTCATTGAGGCCCCGACAGAAAGCAATCATTTTAATTCTTCGGCCTCATTCGGGGATGATGACTTTGAGCAAGCCTCATCGATTAGTAAATCTGGAGATGAGCATGAAAACGAGCCCGATGCTAAGAGATGGTAAGTGTGTTTATGGTTCAAGTTTGAGTATGATCACTTAAAATGCTAATAACTGTTTTTAATCTAACTTTGAAACGGTTTGTTTTGTAGGAAGGGTGAGACCGAGAGCGAAGCTATTTCGGGGCCCGGAAGTCGAACGGTTCGAGAACCGAGAATCGTGGTTCAAACAACGAGTGATATTGATATTCTCGATGATGGATATAGATGGAGGAAATATGGACAAAAAGTAGTTAAAGGCAATCCAAATCCAAGGTAGTTTTTGGTGTCCCTCAAATATTTGCATAAAATAGTTTAACATCTATAAATTTGAACATTGTTGAAGATTGAGTTTATTTTACTTAACATAGTCTCTTTGAAATTATGTATAGGAGTTACTACAAGTGCACATTTGTCGGTTGTCCCGTGAGAAAACATGTTGAACGAGCATCACATGATTTACGAGCGGTGATCACAACTTATGAAGGGAAACATAACCATGACGTGCCTGCACCCCGCGGTAGTGGAAGCTACAACATTAACCGAGCACCAACCACTAACATCAATTATGGAACCACGGCTATTAGGCCATCAACGGACTACTCGTCTAACGTTCAGAACACATCGGGGTTGACCAACAATGGTGGTCAACCCCCATACACTCTGCAAATGTTGCAGAACTCCGGGAACTATGGTCGCTCCGAGAGTTCTTATGTGAATCAAAACCGAGGAAAAGACGTGTCACTATCGAGTGCCAAAGAAGAACCGGAGGATGATTTGTTTTTCAACTCTTTTTAGGTAAAACCGTAATCACACATCAATTACTTTTGGACACTAATTTGGTAGGAATTTTTGGCGTTTGCAAGGGGTGTAATTTTTGTATCCTACGTAGTAATTTGTAACTTTGTTGAAAATATTCTTTTGTGAAATCAAATAAAAATATGTTCTTTGTCGACATTTTTCTTTTTCTTTATAAATGAATGATTATAATTGTGAGATCTGTTTTGTTAAGTGATTATACGTGTGAGATCTATTATGTTATGTAGTTGATGCAACACATTGCTAATACTACTTGAAACAACATATACGTATCGAACATAGGTAATTGCTAAGCACATGCCCACAGTTTCACCTGCAATTTACAGGCAAGATATACGTATCGACGAATTTAGGCTTTAATCATGACAACATATTCAACACTCGAAGAAGCAATTACCTATCGGAAGTGGTCCGAAATCAGCATCGAGGAAAAACTATTGTTACATGAGACCGGTTTACCTTTAAATTGAAAGGGACTCCTTAGGTTTAGTTGTCCAACTTTGACACAGGTAACCGTTTGATATACAAAAGGAAACATGAACATCAAATACAACGAGGAAGGTAGATGCTTAAAGAATGAAATCAGAAAAATTATCTCATAAAGATTTGAGTGAAAAATTGTTTATATTATTTGAGCAATCACCTTAAAGGGCTTACCATGAAAGAAATTAAAAGTTGCCTTATTGAGTTAGTTGCAACTTTCTGCAAACATCAAATCAAATTTTAGTATAACTCTTATTCTTTGCCACCCAAGAACAGAGAATGGTGAACAGTTTTGTTTTTTGTTAGCACAAATATGGCCGCCCCACCAACGAATAAAAGAATTATAAGATAAGATGATGAATGGAAGTTAAAAGAAGAAATTTATGAATTGTAGGAATAGAAAAAACCTTAAATTTAAAATTTAAAAGGTCCGATTATTGGCACACCATTTAATTATAAATTAACACTCCCATATTATTATTATTATTATTATTATTATTATTATTATTATTATTATTATTGTTTTATTATTTTCTAGGGGTATGTGGATGTTATCTTCCATATTATTGTTATTATTATTGTTATTATTATTGTTATTACTACTACTACTAGTCGTCTACTATTATTATTATTATTATTATTATTATTATTATTATTATTATTATTATTATTATTATTATTATTGTTTTATTATTTTCTAGGGGTATGTGGGTGTTCAATAATTTTTAGTATTTATGACTAATTTTTTTAGTTAATGACATTATTTAATATATTTCAAAAAATAATTACAATAATAATAAATATAATCATATTTATGATAATAATACTAAAAAATATTATTATTAATGAGATTTTAATTTCTTTTGTTCAACTATGATGAGAATTCAGTGAAGTCAGGTAATTGATATATTATTTTTCAAACCATATGATATATACGAGTATATAAACTATTATGATATATATCTACATCTATAAATAGAAAATAAATTACACAGTCTAAACATATATATGGTAATCATGCAAGGAAATGATGTTTATCATTGATTTAACATGTATATCCTTAATCTTTATTTTAAAACAAGTTCTGAGACTACAACATACAAAACTTTTGTTTCCTTATCATACAAAATGTAAAAACATGTTAAATTTTATGGTAGTAAGTTAGTAACCATTTTAATATAAGTATATAGTGTGTAGCATAACTGAATAACTCACATCGGTGTGTAAAGATTAAAGAACAATTTTGAAGAGAGAAAAGTAGTCAAAGATCCAATGAGGCACGATCTCAACGTTTGAATGGCCAAAGCATCGTAAGAAATCAAAGACAATAACATAGCCATATACTATGTTTTTAAATGCATATCCAGACAAACAACAACCAAGTATCGGTTGTCCATGATCACCATGGTAACTGATAACTCTTTCAAGAATGTGGTACTTTCAACTGCAATAAAACTTATTGTTATTAATCAAATCGTCTAACAATGTCAATTCACAAGTGTTTTTGTGCTTACATCTAACGTGCATGTTACTTAGATTAACTTCAGGTACACGGCTCACCTTGTCATTTAATTACATATTTGTTCTTGTCGTGTTGTAGAATCATAGCCGACATATCAAATGAGAATCACGTTTCAATATTTTACGAATAAACATATATGGTAAATATAATCTATGAGCATTGAATGATGTTCATCCCTGCACTTACACGCTGACACGCGTTAGAACTTCTATTAAAAGTTGAAGCAAGTTTTAATGTTTGTTAAATAAAACAATGATTTTAGAAAAACTATCTTTGAATTATCTATTACTATCTATAACTGAAACACAAAGAATAAAACTATATATAAGTATGTTTTATTAAAACTAAGAAAACCCTAATAACCATGATTTATCAATGGTTAAATTTTATTTTAATTGGTTTCCTATAATAACATCTATAGGTCACCTGCACAACGTAATCTACTTGTCGGCATAAATTATGATTTACCTGATCTCGTTGATAGTAGGATATTGGCGGGTACTACTAGTTTACTCATAACGAGTTCTCATAGACACCAAAAAAATTATTAATCAGTGACTTTTCTAATTACTCAATTATATTTGTAATTAATTGAAAATTTGATGACTTATTAGTGAGATTGAACATGGAAAAGACAAGTTTTTTTTTTACTTTTGAATAGTCTAGCTATCAGAAAGAATCCCTCTAATTTCTTCCTACATGTCCTATATACCCTATTCTTTTAGTTTCTTTTAAGAACCAAACCATTTCTTTATCATATCATTTGTAGTGTGACTGGCAGTGATAAAAAATGTTGTTATGCATACGTCATGTAACCAATGATGTAACCCTAAACCCTAAAGGTGTCTAATGGGTTATTAATGATAGTCTGATTTGAAACCTCCGTCATGTCCCACTACGGATATCATTGTTGATTCTAAGATTTTTTTTAAATATTTAACATCTCATACCAAAAAGCATGATTAAATAACTATCATGTTTAACAAATTACATATAAGCATTTAATTAATGTTTATGAAGTAAACATTCATATGTGTAGGCGATAAGTTGGTTATGAAAAGTGTACATTGGTATGCATATGTGTAGCTCCCATTTACATGGTATTAAATTACTTTTAGATAGAAAATTATGTCAGTTCTCATGTGTGAATGATGAATAACTACAATTCATGTTATTGACAAGACTAATTGTCTTGTATGCTTGACACATGACATTTGGATGCTAGCAAAATATGTTTGAAAATTACAAGACATGTAGTTAAAAAATCTTGGAACACTTGTAAATGACTAAATATATGTCCCTGATTTATGGAGATTTGAATGGAGATCTTATCTTATGGTGTACAAAGAATACAAACCTCTAAATTAATCAAGAAGATTTTCTTATTTTATTTTATTTGTATTTAAATAGATTAGCAATTTTAGGAAACAATCTATAATCTCTAATAAATCAAGGTTTTCTTTGCCACTTGTCATTCTCTTATCTTATTTTTTTGTCACTTGTTATTTTTCTAGACATACACATATCAATTTTCCCTCCAAAATGTTATTATATTAATTTAAATATCAAACAAATTTCTCTCTCTTATTAAAAATGAATTATATTAATTGTTATATTTCTCTCTCTTATTAAAATCAAACTATCTTTTTTAAGAATAGATTTTATTAAGGAAATTAGAAATCACATCTTTTAATTAAAATCTAAATAATAAAAAACTAAAATTTTATATAATATGAAATTTTCTAACACACTAAACCTTTTTTAAACAAAATATTTTAAATCGTTTTGTTTTTAAAAAAGTTATAAATAGGTGAATTCTTTTAAAAAACTGTCTTATTGAAACAACAAGAATCATTACAAACCATCATTTTTAAAAAACAAGACTTTTATTACAAATATTTAAAAAAAAACTTAAAACGAGTGTTCAAATATAAAACTTTTTAGATAAGAGAGTTAAGATTAGTATAATTGTTTTATTTCTTGAACTATTACGTATATATAACTATAATTATATTTTATATTTTAATATTATACTGTAACTTTTCGTGTTTATTACTAAGTATAATCCGTTTAATTAATGGTTTTTAACCTATCCATCTATCTATAAAAAAAACTAAAGTAAGCATGAACCAATTGTAAGACTCATTATTCTTATTTTCTCATTTCTCTATGTTATTAATAATAATACTGAATATTAATAATATTACTCGAACCATATTCAAATTAAAAATGTATAATTTAATAAATTAAAAACCTATTTTTTATTAAAAATAGACTTTTTAAAAACAAAAATTATATAAAATATAGAATACAACAAACTTTTTTTATCATTTTTCTTAAAACAAAATACTTAAAAATCACAATTTTTTTAAAACAAAAGTTTAAAAAATACATAATTGCTTATTTACTTAAAATAGCTATTTGTACGTAATTATAAACATATTTTATCTTCAATCATGATCTTATAATGCATAATTTTTTAGTACTAATTATTTAATATTTTATTTATTCAATCCGTGTAATACACGGGAACTAACCTAGTTTCATATATCAATTTTCCCTCCAAAAGGTTATTATAATAATTTAAATATCAAACAAATTTCTCTCTCTTATTAAATAAATTATATTAATTGTTATTTTCTCTCTCTTATTAAAATCAAACTATCTTTTTTAAAAATAGATTTTATTAAGGAAATTGGAAATCACATCCTTTAAATTAAAATCTAAATCATAAAAAACTAAAATTTTATATAATATAAAATTTTCTAACACACTAAACCTTTTTTAAACAAAATATTTTAAATCGTTTTGTTTTTAAAAAAAGTTATAAATAGGTGAATTCTTTTAAAAAGCTGTCTTATTGAAACAACAAGAATCATTACAAACCATCATTTTTAAAAAACAAGACTTTTATAAAAAAATATTTTAAAAAAAAACTTAAAACGAATGTTCAAATATAAAATTTTTTAGATAAGAGAGTTAAAATTAGTATAATTTTTATTTCTTGAACTATTACGTATATATAACTATAATTATATTTTATATTAAAATATTACACTGTAACTCTTCGTGTTTATTACTAAGTATAATCCGTTTAATTAATGGTTTTTAACCTATCCATCTATTTATAAAAAAAACTAAAGTAAGCGTGAAACAATTGTAAGACTTATTATTTTTATTTTCTCATATCTCTATGTTGTTAATAATAATACTGAATACTAATAATATTACTCGTACCATATTCAAATTAAAAATGTATAATTTAATAAATTAAAAACCTGTTTTTTATTAAAAATACACTTTTTAAAAACAAAAATTATATAAAATACAAAATACAACAAACTTTTTTTTATCATTTTTCTTAAAACAAAATATTTAAAAATCACAATTTTTTTAAAACAAAAGTTTAAAAAATACATAATTATTTATTTACTTAAAATAGCTATTTGTACGTAATTAAAAATATATTTTATCTTCATTCATAATCTTATAATGCATAATTTTTTAGTACTAATTATTTAATATTTTATTTATTCAATCCGTGTAATACACGAGAACTAACCTAGTTTCATATAAATGATAGTTACATGATCCACTATAAAGTTAAATGCATTGGTGTTTCAAAAACTACAAATAAGATCTCTTGGATAGTGAATATCCACGGGTCATCTAGGGATGATGTCGAGCATATAGTAGCTTTCAAAATTTTTATGTTGTTATAAACTTAAAAGCAGCAAAAGTGTTTAAACATACAATATGTTGTAATAGACTATATTAGATTTCCCACAAGGGTCCAGTTTACAAGTATCATAAAACAACCATAAGGCTATAAAAGATTTAACCTTTATGAAAATCAAGAGACTCGCTAGTGTAATACATGGATAAACTAAGGGTATGTTTGGTATGAGGTAATATAACGGACGAAGTAATGGAATAAATGAGAGAATGAAATAAATCATTACATTCTATTATACTAATAAGGGTATTTATATCCAAGTGAATAATTAAGTCCAGGCAACACAAATATTTCAAGGGTATTTATATCCAAGTGAATAATCAAGTTAAAGATATTCTTTCTTAGTCTTATATTAATCGTTAAATTAGAGGGTAAGGTTATAGTTAAAAATAATTTCTATTTTAAAACGTCTAACAAGGAAACTAAGCTTGACATGTGTTCTTATATTGTTTTTAATGGTATGACATTTTATTCCTTATGTCAAATATTTCAGATCATTATGTTTAATATGTCAGATAATCATGTCAAATATTAATTCATTATGTCAAATATTTCTCATTATTTGCTATATGTATTAATCATTGTGTTTTACGTTTTAGATTATTTCGTATTACTTCTGTTATTCACAATGAGAAGTAAAAACACAATAAGACAGTTTATCATTAAATTTTATGTTTTATATCATTTTGTATTATTTTATTATTGTTTTATATGTATTAGATTTATTAGCTTTTATCATTGTGTTTTGCATACTAGAATTACACAATAGCGTTATTTCACTATTATGTTTTTATTAAAATTCATCATTTTAGAAATATACAATAATGTTAAGAAAAACACAATAATGAACAAAAAGTCACAATGAACTCTATTAAAATTATATTGACGAGCACATTCCATTAGCTGAAAAACGTCAAAAAAATGTTTTGTTTTTATTTAACAATATTGTTCTTGGTTTAAAGATTAAAAAACACTTGTTTTTATGGTGTAATTTTTACAAAAAAATAATATCGTATATAAAAGTAATAAACATTAAAAAAGTGTTGAATTAAAAAAAATCAACAAAAATGATTATTACGAAAATAATCAATCATATAACAAACTTATTCTATATACTTTAATCTCAATCATTTATTAAAAGTATTGATGGTTGAGATTCTTTATTATACTTTTTAAATTATATATCTATCCTTATAGAGATCTTAAAATTTCTCTAAGATTGTTTTGAAGATTTTAACAAATCTATTTTATTTACTTGATTAATCGTATAATAAAAATATACATATTTTATTTTCTAAATTTTATATATCTACATATTTTCAATTTGAATATATCATTATGTAATAAATGATGATTCCATCTTAAATGTTTAATTGTTAAAATAAAATCACTGATGTAAACGAGCGCCAAACTAGATGAAGGTTGTGCTCCCACCTTTAATAAGTTGGTAAAATTGGATAACACCATTTACATAGTTGATCTTAATAACAAAGTATAAACAATAGTTGATGTTGTGATGCTAAGGACCCGTTATTGTTTGGATCAATATCATAGGTGGCATCGCTCTCTTTCTCTATATGTGTGGTTAAACGAGTTATGAATAAGTTCTATTCTCTATCAAAACTTCGTGCCTTAAGTAACAAACTCAAGTATTATGTTGTGACTTCATCATTAGGTATGCAAAGAAAAGTGAGAAGAAAACAAATACTATACATGTCCATGTTACGTATGTATTAAATTCTGTCATCGGACCGTATGTTTGATGATATAACAATCATGATTTGTGCATGACATGGATTTAAGCCATGATTAATTAGAACAAATCATATAGAAAATCAAAAGTAACAAATGTAAAGATCATGCTCCTTCCTATACTCTTTAAATTAGAATCTATCTTCACCGCTAATTTAGTAGTGTAACTTTTTCTTCTTTGTATCTATCCAGCTATCCTACACTCATGTATATATATTTCTTTCACATCTTACACTTATATTTCTTTCACATCTATAGTGATGCAAATCAACTTTTATTTTTAAATTGATAGTCATTTTTGAAAGGGTTTCATATATAACAAACATACATACCAGTGAGTCTCATTTGAATAGTAGAGTTTGAGAAGGATAAGTTGATGGTAATAAGATAAAAGAATTGCTTCTACAAAGCCCTCCTCAATTCTCATAACACACATAAATATTTATCAAGTGTTGCTCTATTCAGACAATCTTAATACGACAATACTACTAGTTTACATGTAGAGGTGGGCATAAAAACCGGGTTCGGACCCGACCCGGAACCGGGTACGGGTACGACCCGGTATATGTATACCCGGTTTAGACCCGAAAAAAACCCGTAGGGTTGGAACCGGGTATGATTTTCTAGAATTTCTTAGAACCCGACCCGACCCGACCCGGAACCGGTTGAACCAGGGTTGTACCCGGTTTTGACCTTTTTTTTTTTTTTAAAAGTAGCCGTTTTTTTAACGGCTATATAGCCGTTGGGATCGATTTTTGGCCGTTTTTTTGTCACTTTTAGGCTTATAAGTTAGTATAAATAGGTGTGGGTTGATATGGTTTAGTACCCAAGTCTCAAACGCAAAAACATACGCAAAAAACGCAAAAAATACTTTCGTTTACTCTCGTTTTACACGTTCACTCTCTCGTTTTACACTTTCACTCTCTTCAATCTTGATATGGCTCACTCACAATCTTCCGTTGGTCAAGGTTCGTCCAACGCTCCAACCGTCGTTCGTGTTCTTGCACACAATCGTAACATGGATGTTTGGTGCAATTGGGATATGGTTGAGTTGAGTGACGGGTCTATAAAGGCTCGTTGCAAGTTTTGTGCAGCTTTGCTTGCTAAAGATTCTAACACGACTTTAAACAAACACATTAGCAAGAAGTTTTGTAAGTCGTTGAAAAGTAATCCGGATTCGCAACAAACACAATTGGGTGGAGACGGTGGAATCTTTAATTACGATGTTAATACGGTTCGAGATCGAATGGCGAAGTTCGTGATTCAAGAAGCTTTGCCTTTTAGTCACTTCGACAATCCTCGGTTGACCAACTTAATTCGAGAGACGCTTCAACCTCGTTACACTCACGTAAGTCGTACTACACTTAGACGTTATTGTTTAAAATTATGGAAACAAGCAAAAAATGATTTAATTGTATTATTTGAAAATTTAAATACCGGTGTAAACTTAACTAGTGACGTTTGGTCAGCTCCACACGGTTTACCCGAATCGTACCTTTGCGTCACCGCTCATTGGGTGGATCCCAATTCATGGCAATTGATGAAACGTACGATTGCATTTGATCTTTTTCCGCATCCACACACCGGAGAATTTTTGTTTTACTTTTTAGATAATGTAATAAGTACTTTTAAATTACAAAATAAACTTTTTTCAATTGCATTTGATAACGCCTCTAACAACACAACCGCGGTTGAAAAATTAAAATTAAAATATCTTCCGATTGCAAACGGTGATTTTTTCCATACTCGTTGTGTTGCACATATTATTAATTTAGTAGTGCAAGACGGACTATCCGGGCAATATGTTAATAACTTTATTACATCTTTTCGATTTATGTTACATGACGTTTTTAAAAAAAGTAGAAGAAGATATCAAGATTATAAACAACTTTGTAAGGATACGCACTCTAGATTTTTAGGTCCTAATTGGGATGTACCTACTCGGTGGAATTCGACTTGTCACATGTTTGAATGTGCTTTAAAACAAAAGGGCACTTTGAAAGCTTTTCATAATAGTCTTTCGGATAATGGTGAAGCCGACCCATTTCCGGATGCGGGTTGGGAGAATCTTCAACGTCTATCCGAGTTTCTTGAGGTTTTTAAAAACTCAACAACAAAATTATCGGGAGTTTATTATTCCACTAGTTATTCGGTGCTTCAAGAACTATATTTTATGTCTTTGAATTTTAAAAATTTTCAAAATAAAAATAATATGTTTAATCAAATGATAGAACCAATGAAAAAAAAGTTTAAAAAATATTTTAAGGACTTACCACCCGTTTTTACGTGTGCCGCCGCTTTAAATCCGTTTCTAAATGTTGCGGGGGTTGAATGTTTGATAGATGAGATATATGACAATTTGGATATGCATGACGAAAACCCTAATTTTTTCAAACGAGGCAAAAGAAAATTTTAATCATAGTTTGAAAACAATTTATAATTTTTATTTAAATAGATATGGGCCTAACGTAAACATAACCATGCCAAGCGGATCAACCTCAAGTGCTAGTACCTTGGTTAAAGACCCTGTTTTGACTATGTTAAATGTTGTTCGGGATGTGACGGCTAAACGTCAAAGGGGTAACACCCCAACAAGTGAGCTCGGTAGATATAGTGGAACGGATTTTATTTCCACTATGACTACCGAAGATTATCGTGCATTCGATATTTTGGCTTGGTGGAAAGGAAAAGAATCTCAATTTCCGATTCTTTCTGCTATGGCCCGTGATTTACTAAGCGTCCACGCTTCTGCGGTAGCTTCGGAATCTGCTTTTTCTCTTAGTGGCAGGGTAATATCATTACGAAGAACAAGACTAACTCCGGAAGCAGTGGAGATGTGCATTTGTTTAAAGGATCACTTAGACGCAACGGATCGTATACAAGACCAAACAAGCCTCGAAGACGAGATTACACTCGAAGCTAAAGTACATGATGAAGAGGTAGAAGACGGAGTATCTTCTGGCATATCCGATGAAGAATTAGCATTTGATCAAGCATCTCGTAGTAGATAAAATTAGACGATATTGTTATTTTTAAGTTGTTTTAATATTATATGTCTTTTATGTTCTTTTTTAAATTTCTTTGTCATTCAAATATTTTATATAAAAAGTATTTAATATTTGTATATTATAAGTGTAACCTTTTCTGCTCAAGATTTATACATATTTATATATTAAGTTGTTTAAAATTTTGTCATTCAAGTGAATCCGGTTAGAAAAAGAAAAATAAAAAGAAAAAAAAGGAAAGAAAATATAAGAAAAAAAACATACGACCCGGTGTTCGACACACACACAAGAAAAGAAAAAAAGAAAAAAAAAGGAAAAAACCCGGTTGAACCCGGGTTTCATACCCGAACCGAACCCGACCCGACCCGACCCGGGTATACCGGGTAGGGTTTGTATTTAGCTGAACCCGACCCGGGTTCGTACCCGGGTTCACCAATACCTGGGTACAAAAAACCCGGTTTGGCCCAAACCCAGTTTGTACCCGGGCCCGGGTACGGCCCAAACCCGGTTTGCCCATCTCTATTTACATGTATTTAAAAAATAAAAAGGTGGGCTCCTTTATTGGGCCGCTTCTAAGTTAAAATAAAGCCCATGATTCAATGTATGATTTTGGCCTTTTGGTTATAATTTGGAGAAAATGTTTGGCTATTGTCATTTGTCAGCTCATGCCTCATGAAAAGGTAAAACTTGATACATCTTATAAATACAAGTAAATAAAATCAATCATTTGTTACCAATGAGAATTCTCAAATACCAGTGTCGGCTAACTCCAAGGGACGTCAAGGAAGATAAGCATAAACTATTCCTTATAACATATCTTAATCCTCCTTAAGACCATTAAATAAATAAAGTTTATTTGCAAAATATGAACTCCTTTAAAACTTCTTAGGTTAAACTAATAATTATGTCGACATTTGACCAAGTGTTGTAGTTTACATGTCAAATACAAGCTCATTGTTGAGACTTGAGTAAAATATTGTATTGATATTTAAACTCAACGAATAAAAACTACTTACGAGTAGTACGTCTTAATGCATTTTTTTGACCCATTCACGGTAGACCGTTCATTTTTCGCCCCTACTACAAAAATCTTGCGTCCAACATTCTTGCGATCTATGTGTGTATTACATTTAAATATCGTTAGTTACATCATATATATTTACCTTTTGAAAACACGAAAGAATATCACATGCCTTTTTTTTTATTGCTCTCCATAAATTATTATAACATGATGACACTTTGCTTAGTTAGTTAAAGAATTACATATCGCATACCAACTACTTGATTTGATGTAGTTACCCCCAACCACCGTCAATTGGTAAAGTACGAATTTGCCTCTTAACCTTCTCTAAAAGAAACGTACGATGGCCAAGGTAATAAAAATCATAATTAGGATTAAACACACTAATTAAAAAGGTAAAAATGTACGACAAGAGGCTTCGAAGGAATTGTTGAATCATAAGAATAATGAAATCACTTTCATTAACTTTTTGTTAGTTACTAATGGGTGTTAACTCTTAGTTAGTAAGAGATCATTGAAGGAAAATAAACTCAAAGTTAAAAGTGTCTGTAAACATTTTTTAAATTGGGATTAATCCCGGTCAATATATGAAAGTTAGGATTATTAAAATCCAATAACCCATAAAAATATTAGTGACCTGATTGGAACAAATAAACATAGCGGTGACTTAATTGAAAAATTTATAAAACTTCCTTACCATTTTATGAAGTTTTTCCTTTTTTTAAACCATGTGATAAACGGGTATATAAACTATTATGATATATATCTACATCGATCAATAGAAAATAAATTACAGTCTTCACATATGTAGTGATCATGCAAGCAAATGATGGTTATCATTGATTTCACTAATATAGCTTTAATCTTTATTTTAACACAAGTTCTGGGAGTTCAACTTACAAAACTTTTGTTTCTTTATCATACAAAATGTGAAAATATATTAAATTTTATGGTTGTAGCCATTTTAATATAACTAGGTGTGACCCGCCCGCGCTTCACGGAGGGTTTCAAACTCAACATAACGCAACGATATTTTTCCGGCTTAGAAGGCTCAGAACTGATGGGTCGTTGTGACTGTAAAAACTCGTTTACCGCGTCAAACACCTATTTTTCTATCTTCACCGCCAATCAAGCCTCTAAACTCATCGCCAATCAAGCCTCTAAACCCATCGTCGATTTTTTTTTGGCTTTTAGAACGCACAACAATACTTTGTGGCCATCATATTGTTTTAGATATACTATATTAGTAGGCAAATAAAAGTAATAACCAAGACTGGTGGTTTGTGATTTTCGCAAATGAAAGGAACAGAAAGAGGTTGTGGTTGCGGCGCATGATACGCTATCGGATCACACTTTCAACATACAAAAACAAACGACATAACTGTGGAACCTAAGGCTCAGAAATCCCGGTTCTATGTGGCTTCAAACAATTATTCACCTCGCCAAAACAACGGTTTGTGGCTGTAAACAATCGTTTACCACGCCAAAACAACAAACAAGACATCGATATTTTATTGTCATAGCCCATCGATCGTCAGGACTAATTGTCACTAACACTGTTTGTAAAACCCAAAAACCCCTCTGATTTATGAAACAAAACGGCAACCCCGTCATCAGTGACGGCATAGCAATGTAACATCGACCCGTTTGAATACAACATCACAAAGCGGGTTTGGGTTTTCAAATAGAAGCGTCAACCAACCGTGTCGCGACATAGACGCCACCCAAGGCGGTCGCAGAGACCACCGACGATGTCCCGTCTCTGTAAAGGCATGTCAAAGGGGAAGTGGCGATGGCATCTATGGTTGTACACGGAGGTGTGGTAATCAAAATTCTTAGGTGAACGTCCGACCACACCGCCACGCAAACACCACTAACGGCAGCCAAAAAAGGGGGAACAACCATGCCAGACGGCTTCAAAGGGCAACCATCGGAAAACGACAGAAGTGTTTAGGCTGCCGGTAATGGCAGCCGGAGCCCTAACATCCCGTCGCGCCTACACCCAAATCCATCGCTTTCTGAGCAGAAGCCAAAAAACACTGGCCTCAACACCCTTTAGCACCGTCACCATGGGCACCATCGGCAGACTCTTTCTAGAAGTGACAAGAGGAGCAATAGAGCCTATAAAAGTGAAGAAAAGAAGGCGAAGAATTTGTAATTTACCCCTCTTCTCTTTCTTAAAACCCAAAATAACTAAGAACCCAAAAAACCAAAAACTCTGGTGGCCAAAATTACAATCACAATACTTACCTATTTCTTTCTGTTGTTTTTTTAATATTGGGTAATAGGTAATTATATAGTGTGTAGCATAATTGTATAACTTACATCCTCGTGCAGAGAACAATTTTGAATGGCCAAAACATCGTAAGAAATCCAAGACAATACCATAGACATATATTACGGTTTTAGATCAGTATCTAGACAAACAACAACCAAGTAACGGTAGTCCAATCACCATGGTGACTAATAACTCTTTCAAGAATGCGGTACTTCCAATTGTTATTGTTATTAATAAAATCTTCTAACAATTAGTGAGGTTGAATAGGAAAAAGACAAGTTTTTACTTTTGAATAATCTAGCTATCAAAAGAATCCCTCTAATTTCTCCCAATATGTCCTATCTACCCTATTCTTTTAGCTTTTTTTAAGAATCAAACCACTTTTATATTATATTATCTGAAGCGTGTGACTCGTAGTGATAATAAAATATTGTTATGCTGGTGTCATTTAACTAATGATGTGATTATGATAAAAGTGTGTAATGAGTTAATTATAGTGATATGTTTAATAATAAAAGAGATTATGATGTCTACTGTTGTAGTTGATGAAAAATAAAGCCCCATTGCGTATGAGGGGCAAAGGGCGGTGTTCCAGGGTGATAGTCAGATTTGAAAATTTCATCATGCCTCACTGCGAATATCCTTGTTAATTTTAGGACTTTTTGTTTAAATATTTAACATCTCATATGAAAGGGCATGATTAAATAACTATAATGTGTAACTAATTACATATACGCATTTAATTAATGTTTATGAAGTCAACGTTGTCAAAAATATGAAATCAAATATAAACTCGAAGTCGTAGATCAAATACAAACTCTCAAAAACAACTAGAAACCACAATCTCAAGAACACAACCTCTGAATCATCAATGTGATGACCAGATAACAAAAACAGAAACAAGTGCTCTACAAGAGACATACAGTTTTCGTTAACACAATGAAAAACCAAAGAGAACTTGAGAGAGATAGTGATGAACAATAAAAGTAGTTTTTTTTAGAGAGAGAGATGTGTGTAGAACATAATCAGCAAACCCTAAACATCAGATATAAAGACCAACGATACATGCATCACTCACAACCCCTTCCAGCATAAGCAGCCCAATCACATCAGCAGCCCATCAGCACTAGCAAACAAGCCAAGAAGCCCAGCAGCATCAGCAAATAAGCAGCCCAATAGCAGCCCAAATAACATAAAAATAACAAAAAACAATAAGAAAATATGAGATAAAACAATGTCAATTTGCAGATTGAATTACAAGTTGAATTGAGTTACACATATTTTTACATCCCCCCTTAATTCAAACTGCAAATTCATCAGAAAGATTTAATCTTGAACACATTTGCTCATGTTGGCCTACCAATAAACCTTTTGTAAACACATCAGCCAACTGACTTTTAGATCCAACAGGCATAGTTTTAAAAAACCCAAAAGAGATTTTTTCCCTTAAGAAAAACAGATCCAACTCAAAATGCTTAGTACGATCATGAAAAACTAGATTTTCAGAAATTGAAATAGCAGCAGAACTATCACAAAATAACTCAATCGGAAGTTTGACAGAAACACCTAATTCACTTAACAAATTAGACAACCAAATTAATTCACACGCAGCACTACACATAGCTTTGTACTTAGCCTCTGCAGTGGACCTTGACACAACCCGCTGCTTCTACTTTTCCAAGAAACCAACGAACTTCCTAGAAACACACAATAACCAGTAACCGACTTACGTGATTCTAAACACTTTCCCCAATCAGAGTCAGCAAATGCAGTCAGGTTAAGATTATCACATTTAGATAACATAATTCCTTTACCAGGATTTTTTTTCAAATATCGTAAAAGTCTAAGAGCAATCTGAACATGAGCTTCACATGGACTATGCATTAATTGACTTAGAAATTGCACAGCATAACAAATATCGGGACAAGTATGAGACAAATATATAAGTTTGCCTATTAATTTTTAATAACCTGTAACATCAGATAGTTTATCACTATTATTATTACACAAGTTCATAACAACATAATTTTGTTCTATAGGCGTACTAATAGGCTTGCATGCAGTATAACCAAACTCAGATAACAACTCAATGCAATACTTTCTTTGTGATAAACACACACCTCGTTCAGACCTAATAACTTCTATACCTAGAAAATATTTCAACAAACCCAAATCTTTAATCAAAAATTTAGACTGTAACAGCTGTTTCACTTTGTTGATTTCATCTAAATTATTTCCAGTCAACACTATATCATCTACATAAACAAGCAGCACAAGAAACACAGAATTGGTTGACAATATGAACAAAGAATGATCACATTTACTCTGCTGAAATCCAATATCTTTTAACACACTAACCAATTTTTCATTCCACACTCGTGGAGCTTGTTTCAAACCATATAAAGACTTTATCAGTTTGCAAACTTTAGTCTCGTTTTTTGAATAATATCCCTCGAGAAGTGACATATAGACATCTTCTTGTAACTCACCATAGAGAAATGTGTAACCTCTCGTATTTTTATTTAACGTTTGATTTAACGTCGTTATCTCTTGTAAGGGCTTGTTTTGTATTAATGCAATTATGAGGATTCATTTTGTAAATTCTTGATGTAATTAAATGCTTGGATAATTAATATTGTCAATAAAAATAATAATAACCATAATAATAATAATAACAAATAAAATATTAAAATTAAAAATAATAATGAAAATAATAATAAAATGATAAAATAATAATACTAATAATAGTAAACAATTATAATAAGTATTAATATTGTTAATAAATAAAAGTAATATAAGATTAATACCCTAAAAAAATTGTAAATTTTATTTTGTGCATAAAATAACAAAGATAAGAACCACAGGGACTAAATTGTAAATTAGTTTAACTACAACTTAACTTTGGAATTAAAATGTTAAAACATAAACTGCAGGGGACCAAAGTGTAATTTAATTTAAACCCAACCCCCCCCCCCCCAATCGGCCCCCGATTTCCCGGCCAACTTCGGCCACATCTCTGGTCGGCTTCGGCCGCACCCAAAACCCCCAAAATTCATCGATTTTAATTAAATTGAACCGCCTTTTACACACTCACATCACTTTCGAACCCATAACCCCGTTAATTCTACATTAATCGTTGATTTTTAGCACTATCGAACTCGAAACCGAAAACCTTCATAACCCAAATCAATTCTGCGATTAAAGCTCATTAGTTGTAAAATTAATCATGCCCCAATGTTCAATCAATCAATACAAATTCAATGGTATGATTAATCCCACCTGAAACAGTCTTAAACCCATTCAATTCGACCTGAAACGGCTGACAGTAAGGTCGTAGCCGTTGGATGTGCTCGGGGTCAAATTAGCCCTATAAAACAGAGGGCAAATGGCCTCGACACTTCCTTTTCACTACCTGTAACCTAAATTTCATAAAAACACTCACACACCAAACGATTGATTCAAGAACATAGTCGCAGCTTCGTTCGAACATCAAATCAACGATTTCAACAACGAAACAGGTAATTAAAGTGGTCTTTTGATTCGATTTTACATGGGGAACAAAAGCCCCATGATTAACTTAGCTTTAAATATCAAATTGATGTTCAATTTGGTCGATTTCAAATCTAGGGTTTCTGAACCCAATTTGGGGATTTCGGCTAAAAAGGGTTATCTTATTTTGTTTCTATTTCATAACAACAATGGGGTGTAGCCCAACCGGTTTAACCCGTGCATTCTGGATAGGAGGTCTCGGGTTCGACCCGGGCCCCTGCCATTAAATTTTTTAAACATTTTGATTTATATTTAAATTTTCAAAAACATTTTAATAATTATTGTTTATAAAATAAAAACCATTTTTTATCTAGAAATTATATAAAACCAATTCTTTTAAATTACTTAGGAATTTAATTATTAAATTCTTATAATTTTATTTTAAAAATTATGAAAATAGTTACAAAACATAAATTTTGTATTAACTTTAAGTTGTAATTAAATGAGTATTCTTTTAAATTTCCAAAGAATTTTAAATTAGTAAATTTTTCTTTATAAAACATATTTGCAAATTCATATAAATATTTGAAAGAAATACATATATATATTTAAAACGGATAACTATTGTAATTAATTAAATTATTTCAATCTTTTAAAATTATAAATTTACTATTTTATTAGATAGTAAATAATAATCCTTGTGATAATAAAAGTATAACTTTTATTAATAGTGATTATCACTAGAATTCCTATTAAATCATTTAATTACCAAAATAATACTAAATCACACCTATTTAATAACATAACAAATCACGGACTAACGGTTTATAAATATAATACCCACGTCATCATGATTAACTTAATACGACGTTCATTTAGGTTGAACGATAGCGTATCCTCGGCATTATATACAAGACTTCTTAATTGTTCATCCTTATTATTCATGTGAGTTTTTCCATACCCCTTTTATATATTTTCACACTTTGGGGTGAAACATGTTAACCTTATGATAAATGCACTTGTAAACTCGTTTGAATCTTATAAACACTTGGGCAATTCTTCTTATTTGTCGTGGTTAGTTGAACTCTTGTAATTACCATGTGATGACTATAATATGTACAATCATTAACTATTGCTAACCTGATGACGTCATAGATCTATGGGCCTGACAAGCATACTTGGTGTTAAACCAAACACACTTAGCTAATCGTTTAATCTTGTAATCTGTTAAGGTTTGATTGTTACATTTGTTCATCCATCCCTAGTAACTTTATTCAATAACTTATGACATGGATTGCCATCTTTTATATATATTTATGTATGAAAACTATGGAAAACTCACCAACATTATGTTGACATTTTATTTTTAACATGTTTCAGGAAATGATACTGTTTAGCATGCCTTGAAGACTTACATACATCTAGGATTGGACCTAGACTAAAATAAAAGATATTGATCATTTTGTGACTTTGAATTTTTTATGTATTGTTGGATGTTTGAACTTGCTATATTTCTTAAATGTATGTCATGAATATTGATTTTTAATAATATTGTCATTTTAAATTAGCGTTGTGTGACATGAACAATCTTAACCCTCACATCTCGACGTTTCCGCCGTTAAGGTTGGGGTGTGACAAAATGCATTATTTACATCCAATTGGTACAAAGGCCAATCATTATTGACAGCAAGACTTATGACACACCTTACGATAACCATTTTCACAACCGGAGAAAATGTTTCCTCAAAATCTAAACCCTCTCTTTGACTAAATCCTTTTGCAACTAAACGCGCTTTGTATCTCTCTATCTCTCCTGTAGACTTGTACTTAATTTTATACACCCATTTACAACCTATAGGTTTTCTTCCTTGAGGCAATTCTACTAACTCCTAAGTATTATTTCTATGTAAGGCATGTATTTCCTCATTCATTGCTCTAACCCAATTAGGATCTAGAATAGCCTCTCTAGAAGTCTTAGGCTCACTAATTTTATTTAAACTTGTCACAAAACACAAGTTTTCAATAGAAAGGTTAGAGTAGTTAACTACTTTTTCGAGACCATACCGAACTTTACTCTCAATCACATAATCTTGAAACTTATTTGGAATAGAGGAACTCCTAGTAGACCTTCTTAATTGAGCTGGAAAATTTGAACCCTCAGGAGAGTTACTCTCATCATATTGTCCACCAAAATCATCTGCCTCGCCAGTGTAACCTTGTTCACATGGCTGCTGATTATTAGCCAAGCCAAATGCTTCATTAGAAGTAGTTGGCTGCTGATTATCAGCCACGCCATTTGTTTCAGCAGTACAAGCTGGCTGCTGATTACTTTTAGTGGAACTATCTTGAACCCTCTCCTCATCATCGGGTATTTTTCTATTTTCATGTGTTTGGACTAAAACGTTATAAAAAAATTAAGCGAATTAATAGAATTGTCTATTTTATCATTTTGTTCAAACGTTTTAAAAGGAAAAACATTTTCATAAAACCTCACATCTCTAGAAAAAGTAATTGTTTTTTTTATCAAAATTCCATAGTTTATAACCCTTTTTTTTATTAGAGTAACTGAGAAAAGCACATTTTTCAGCATGACTGGAAAACTTATTTGAATTGTTCAAAACAGTACTAAAACACAAGCATGCAAACACACGTAAATGGTTAAGAGAGGGTTTAAACACAAAAACCAGCTCATAAGGAGTTCTACCATCCAACACAGACGAGGAAGTCCTGTTAATAAGATAAGCAGTAGTGAGAACACAATCAGACCAAAACCTAAGAGGCACACATCCCTGAAACATCAAAGATCTGGCTACATTCAACAGATGTCTATGTTTTCTCTCAACAATGCCATTTTTTTGTGGCGTATAGGGACATGTAGTTTGATGATTTATACCATTTTTCTTTAGAAAACCATCCATTCTGTAATTAACAAACTCTGAGCCATTATCACTTAATATTTTTCACATTTTTCTCAAACTGATTTTTAATCATGTGAACATAAGTTTCAAAACAGTCAGACACTTCATCTTTATGTTTTAACAAATATATCCATACGGCCCGAGAGAAATCATCAACCATGGTAAGAAAATACCTAAAACCTTCCCTGCTAGACACCCTATAAGGACCCCACACATCAAGATGAATTTGTTCACCCATACTAGTTGATTTATGATCACTTAAGGGAAAAGGAATTCTATGTTGTTTTGCCCTATGACACACCTCACAAGGTTGATCAATACTATCATGATTTAACTTTAAAGTTCCTTTTAATTTAGTTAACACTTGATCAGCAGGGTGTCCTAATCTAGCATGCCATAGGTTAACCGACAAATTACTACTAGAGCACACCTTTACAGATTTTGAAGAGTCACCACAGAAATAAAGACCATCAATTTGATTACCAATCACCAGGTTGTTCTTTATGAGTGAATCCTGAATGTAACAATTATTTTCATCAAAAAACACACTAACTTTGTTATCCTTGGTAAGCTTATGTACCGAAATCAAATTAACACAATATTCAGGAACAACAAACACATCAGACAAAAGCACACCTTTAGCAAGATCTAGATTCCAATTTTAGTTACAACAGCACTAGTCCCATTAGGATGTTTAACTTTAATGTTATACTCGGAAACATCAATTTTATTCAGCAGTGCTTTATCAGACATAACCATGTATTGGTTGGCCCCTGAATCTATCACCCATCCTAACCCAGATTCACCCATAAAACCACAAGTAAAATTAAAGATAGGAGAACAAGTCATACTAGATGAGTACACAAATTCGAGCATACCTCCTACATTAGAAGATTGAGATGTATCACCAGATTTATCAATCAATCCTAACAGTTAAGATATCTGTTCAGGTGTAAGAGAAGAAACAAATGAGGTAGACGGAACATCAGTCTTATTGGACATTGAGTTATTTGACAACCCAGACTTAAAACCAGAATTTCCTCTCCTAGGACCTGAAGGATACCCAATCAGCTCATAACATCTTTCAACAGTGTGTCCCAACGTATTACAACGAGTACATTTTAAATTTTGATTTGGTCCTCTATTGTTTTTTCTTTTATTATCAAAAACCTGATTAGTTTTGGACACAAAACCCACTTGTTGAGACTGAGTTTTAGAACCAGAAGAGGAGTTTCTATGAGACTCTTCTCTAGAAATGATTAAGAATGCATCTTTTATAGTAGGCAACGGGTCTCTAATTAGTAAATTTGTGCGAACAGGTTGGTAAACACTGTCAAGACCCATAAGAAATTGCATCAATTTAATAAGATGATTAAAGTCATTATATTTCTTAGAAGCCTGACATGAACATGAAGGAAGTTGAAGCATTTGATCAAATTGTTTCCACATAACATTAAGCTTATGATAGTATTCGGAAACAAATGTCCCATTTTGAGTTATTGAGTTAATTTTTTGATAAAGACCAAAAATAACAGAACCATCTATTTTGTCATAAGTTTCCTTCAGATCAGACCAGACTTCTGAGGCTGACCTAGAATACACTTGACCCATATACAGTTCCTCAGACAAAGAATTCAAGATCCAGGTAATAACGACTGAGTTACATCTATCCCACTGTCTAGCAAGCACCTCATTATCCTTAGATTTAACACATTTTCCATCAATAAAACCAACTTTATTTTTAACTTCTAAAGCAAATCTCATGGAATTTGTCCATAACGTATAGTTTTCAGTTCCTTTTAATGTTATGCTTACTATGGTTAACATGCTTGAGTCACTGGGATGAAGATACAAAGGGTCACTAGCATCGAGTTTACTAACTAGAGTCTCAGAAGTAGAAGTAACCATACCAGCCATACTTAAACCATTCACAAAATGCAGTCAATCAAGCACGCGCACAAAAATCGATCAAGACCAGCGCCAGGTTTTCACACCACTTTAGTGGTAGATCAAGGATTTAGTCAAGATCGATGATGCAATATCACACACAGAACAACCTACTAAAGAAATAATAGAACAAACAATTTAAACTAAGTAAGATGGAAAGATCTCACCCATGGGTGCCCAAGTTAGGGTATTCCAAACACTTCAGCACAGCCTTCAAACAGAGAGACCAACACAGGACCACCAAGAATGAAGCGTCCCGTAGGGTTTCGAGTACTAGAAACCCTAATCCTTCAGAGAAACTTGATGATAAACGTCAGATGAAAGAAACGACAAGAAACACCAAATCTAGGGTTTTATGAAGAAAGAAACCCAAGATTCGAGTCGAATCAGAGCAACCTCAACCACCAGCGGAAGAACCAGAATCGATCAGATCATGAATACCAGAGCCTTATGCTCTGATACCATGTCAAAAATATGAAATCAAATATAAACTCAAAGTCGTAGATCAAATACAAACTCTCAAAAACAACTAGAAACCACAATCTCAAGAACACAACCTCTGAATCATCAATGTGATGACCAGATAACAGAAACAGAAACAAGTGCTCTACAAGAGACATACAGTTTTCATTAACACAATGAAAAACCAAAGAGAACTTGAGAGAGATAGTGTGAACAATGAAAGTAGTTTTTTTTAGAGAGAGATGTGTGTAGAACATAATTAGCAAGCCCTAAACATCATATATAAAGACCAACGATACATGCATCACTCACAGCCCCTTCCAGCATAAGCAGCCCAATCACATCAGCAGCCCATCAGCACTAGCAAACAAGCCAAGAAGCCCAGCAGCATCAGCAAATAAGCAGCCCAATAGCAGCCCAAATAACATAAAAATAACAAAAAACAACAAGAAAATATGAGATAAAACAATGTCAATTTGCAGATTGAATTACAAGTTGAATTGAGTTACATATATTTTTACAAACGTTCATATGTGTAGGTGACAAGTAGGTTATGAAAAGTGTACATTAGTATGCATATGTGTACCTCCCATTCAGATGGTATTAAATTGTTTTTAAATAATTTTTTTTTAGTTCTCATGTGTGAATGATGAATAACTACAATTCATGTTATCGACAAGACTAATTGTTTTGTATGCTTGACACTTGACATTTGTATACTAGCAAAATATGTTTGAAAGTTACAAGACACGTAGTTAAAAAATCTTGGAACACTTGTAAATGACTAAATATAGAGTAAGTACACTATAGAAATTTATTTTTATAACTAATTTTATTTTTTAATATTTATCTTTAATAATTACACTAGACAACCTTTATGTATATGGTTTGTATCATCTTTGGTCCTTTAGTGTTAGTTTACGTCGTTAAATTAGGCCACATGATTATCATATGAGGGTAGATGTGTTAAAAGACATCTAGGCGACATAATATAAAAACAAATTGACGTATTAGAAAAATATAATTAATAAAATGTTGAGACCGACAAGCAAAACCTAAAAAAAAATTATATTTTTTATCATCTTTTTTAAAAAGTGGTTTTGTAAAAATTTACTCTTTTATATGATTTAAATATCAATATTAAACTTAATACATAGAAATCAAAATGCAACCTACATGAAGTTAATTAGAAAAATATGACCGGTAAACATTGAGATTAACGTGTAAAATCTTAAACAAATATAATATATATTTTTGTCATTATTTTATTTTAAGTTAGGTTTATAAATCTTTTTTGTATCATATGATTTATCATCATTTTATATATAATGTGTTTGAGGTGTTACTCATTGTTCTCAAGGTTTAACAAATCATATTTTTCTAAAATATTGATTGTTTTTTGGATGGTGCTACATGGATGTTTTTTTAATAATCATGTGACCTAATTTAACGATGTAAAATATTAGATTAAAAGATCAAAGATGAAACAAATCATATAGATAAAGATTGTACAGTGTAATTATTAAAAATAAAGGCTGAAAAGTAAATTTAATAATAAAGATAAATGTCATTTTATGTAATTTACTCCTAAATATATGTCCCTGATTTACGGAGGTTTGAATGGAGATCTTAAGGTGTTCGAAGAATACCAACCTCTAAATTAATGAAGAAGATTTTCTTATTTTATTTTATTTGTATTTAAATAGATTAGCAATTTTAGGAAAAAATTTCATTAAAAATAGTCACATGATCTACTGCAAAGTTAAATGCATTGGTGTTTTGAAAACTACAAATAAGGCCTCTTGGATAATGAACATCCGCCGATCATCTAGGGATGATGTCGAGCATATAGTAGCTGTCAGAATTTTTATGTCGTTATAAAGTTAATAGCAGAAAAGAGTTTAAACATACAATGTGTTGTAATAAAACTATATTATAGATTTCCCACAAGGGTCGAATTTACAAGTATCATTAAACTACAAACAACCATAGGGCTATAAAAGATTTAAACTGTTCGAGATTCGGAAGACTCGCTAGTGTAATACATGGACAAACTAAGCGCTTCCCTCTAATGGCATCCACGCATAAAAAACCAAGCTCAAGAAAATGGTAGCCAATGTGACCGAAGTCAAGAAACCGATTTTGATCAAAAATGTCAAATGTACGATCATGCTTCGGAGGATAAGTGTTATCTTAATCGGACTCATCTATCCGTTTCTCAGTCGGGACCGCACCTCCAACCCCTTCAGGAGGGAACTCATTGCTGGAAAAACCCACTGACTCAACTCTGAGCTTTTTCCTTAGAGTGAGACTTGAACTCATGGTCTCCTCTTATTTACATGTCATAGGTATCTCACCTTAACCAGTTGAGCCAAATATCATTCGATCTAAGCAACACAAATATGTGCAGGCTTTTGAATTTCAAGATTCTACTCATAAGCATGTGTAAGTTGAAAGATTCCTAGACATTCCTATTTATATATATATCCAAGTGAATAATTAAGTCAAAGATATTCTTTCTTAGTCTTATAGTAATCCCATAAATTAAAGGGTAAGGTTATAGTTAAAAAACAGTTTTTAATTTATAGCATCTAACAAGGAATATGATATTGATATGTGTTTTTTTATTTTTTTTTAATGGAATGGCATATTGATCATTGTCTCAAATACTTCAAGTCATTATGTTTAATACGTCAGATAATTATGTTGAATATCAATTCATTATGTCAAATAATTTTCATCATTTGTTATATGTATTTATTATTGTGTTTTACGTTTTAGATCATTTCGTGTTACTTTTGTTATTAACAATGAGTAAAAACACAATAAGTCAGTCTATCATTGAGTTTTACGTTCTATATCATTTTGTGTTATTTTGTCATTGTTTTTAACGTGTTAGATTAATTAGTTTTTATTATTGTGTTTTGCATACTAGAATTACACAATAGTGTTATTTCACCATCATATTTTTTTTATTTAAATTTATCATTTTAAAAATACGAAATAATGTTCAGAAAAATATAATAATGAATAAAAGACTCAATGGACTACACTAAAATTACATTGATGAGCATATTTCATGAGCTGAAAAACGTAAAAAAAAATGTTATGATCTTATGTAACGATACTGTCATCGTTTTAAAGATTAAAAAACGTTTGTTTTTATGGTGTAATTTTTATAATGAATAATGTCGTATATAAAATTAATAAACGTTAAAAATTGTGGAATTTTAAAAAGTCAATAAAATTGGTTATGCCTAAAATACTCATCTAACTACCTTATTCAGTATAATTTAATCTCAATTATTTTTTAAGAATATCGATGGTTTAGAATCTTTCTTACACTTTTATTATATATTTATCCTTATAGAGATCTTAGAATTTCTCTAGGATTGTTTTGAAGATTTTAATAAATCTATTTTTTTACTTGATTAATCATATATTAAAAATATAAATATTTTATATTCTAAATTTATATATGTACATAATACACATTTTCAATTTGAGTATATCATTATATAATTAATGATTGTATCCTAAATATCAAACAGATGAATAAACATTTATTTGTTAAAATAAAATTATTGATGTAAACGAGCGTCAAACTAGACAAAGGTTGTGTAATTTGGTATAATGTAGGAGTAGTAGTAGACAATTTGCCGTTAAAAAGAAAAAAAGATGAAGGTTGTGTTCCCGGCCTCCCACCTTTAATAAGTTGATAACATTGGATAACACCATTTACATAGTTGATCTTATGAACAAAGTATGAATAATAGTTGATGTTGTGATGCTAAGGACTTGTTATAAGTTTGGATCAATATCATAGGCTACATCACTCACTTTCTCTATATGTGTGCGTGTTTAAACGAGTTATGAATAAGTTTTATTAATTTTCTTTCAAAACTTCATGCCTTGAGTAACAAACTGTAACACCCAAAAATTTCAGAAAAAGAAAAGAAAAAAAAAATAAGGGAGTAAACAGGAAGTTATTTCAAAAGCAAGGTGTTAAAAGCGTGTAAGGGTTAAACCTGCCCATAATGGGGTTTAAAAAAGGAAAGGCTGTCCATACTTTCTCTCCCATACACTCAACTTTCGGTTAGAGTGAGAGAGGAAGCTTCATCCGGTTTTAGTGAGAAAGTGAAAGAGATCTTCAAAATGTAAGATTTTAAGGTATTTCTTCTCGGTTTTCAGTCGGGTTCCAGCTTCTGGACCGAGTTCCTTGTCTTTAGTGCTTGTTTTCGTGTGTTTTAGGTGCTAGAACTCCAAGTTGGCTCTCGGGTCTGAGGTGTTTTGCTCGAAAGCTGTTAAGGTGAGTTCTAGATCCCCTTCTTTTACCGGTTTTCTACTTGTTTGGAGTTGTTATGCATACTAAAAAGGATGTTTCTTCACCAAACTATATTTTCTTTTATGAAAAGTACGATTGTTTATGAAGATGTTGTTTTTAAAGGATTTTCATGTTGTTGTATGGTTGTTTGTGATGTTTTAAGTGTGAACTGGTAGATCAATGCTAAATAGATGTTTAGAAATGATGTTTGAGGCTAGAAACTGCATAAGTTGATTCGTAGGTGTGGGACTTGGTGTCCGCTGTGGACTTTGCATGTCCGTTGTGGACACTTGAATGTTGATAAGGTGTCCGTTTTGGACACTTAGAGAATTATGCATACTGTCCGCTGTGGACTTTGTATGTCCGCTTTGGACACTTAGAGAATTATGCATACCGTCCGCTGTGGATACTAAGTGTCCGCTGTGGACACTTGTGATCTAGACCGTCCGCTGTGGACATTGTTTGTCCGCTGCGGACACTTTAGGAATTCATGCATGTCCGCTGTAGAAGTGCTTAACTATTCGCTGTGGACTTTGCATGTTCGCTATGGACACATAGAGATTATTATGTTGTCCGCTGTGGACATAAACTGTCCATTATGGCTTTTGTATGTCCGCTTTGGACACTTAGAGAATTATGCATGTTGTCCGCTGTGGATTTGGCTGTCCGTTGTGAACTTGGCTGTCCGCTGTGGACACTTAGATTATTTATGTCATCCGCTATGAACCGTACTCATGCGCTGTGGATCTTAGTCATGCGCTGTGGACTTTAACTGTCCGCTGTGGGCCTTGTTTGTCCGTTGTGGACACTTAGAGTATTTGAGCCGTCCGCTGTATACTTGTTCATGCGCAGTGAACACTTAGAATTATTCTGAAATTTTGGGAATAGAATTTAAGTGTTGAGTACTTATGTTTAATAAAGGTTTATGCTCGTTGATGTTATATCCCTTTCTTATGGGTTGCAGTTATGATATACTTCTTGTTGTGTATTATGATGTGACTTCACGTGGCGTGATATGTATATGTACGTAAAGTATTATGTAATGAAAGTGAAAGATAATGTTAACGTGAAGTGGAACATAATGAATGAATGTAAAGTCTTGCAAGCAAAATGATGGAGGTTCACAACTTAATGAGGTAGTTGTTTGCTCAACTGTGTGCGGTTTAGCTAACCCTTGTTAATGCGCACAGGGGTCTAATCCTTGAGATTGACCGAAAAGTATGAAACGGGATCTTTGTCGCTTACCCCGGTACTGTGTTAGCTTTGAGCATGACGTGGGGGTTTACTTGTAAGCCCCGGCACAGTACCAGCTTTGGCATGGCGTGGGGGTATAGCATATGGCAGGATCTAGATAAAAGTGAAAGATAATAATGAAAAAAAGTACGAAACGAACGATGATGAATGATGACGAATGATGATGAGCGATGATGGAAGATAATAATGATGTTATCTAGATGTATGTATAATGTATGATCACGTACGAAAGTAAAGAAAATATTTTAAACGAAAGTAAAGTATTTTATTATAAAACTAGAACTCACTTAGCGTCGCTGACTTTTATATGCATAATAGTCGGCAGGTAATTGTTGATGCTGAGGAGGTGCAGGCATGGATGCATAAGCTACTGGGGATTGTTCAAGTCTAGCATCCATATTTTGGAGAATGTTATTGTATTAATACATTTTTGGAATGTAAATGAAATGATATGATGATTTCACATGTTTTTAATTATTAATAAAAAGTTAAATTTCCGTTGTAAAATGATGAGTTTTATATGTTTTATGCGATGATTGACCAACTGTAAGCGTCCCGGGAACGGGGCCTTACACAAACTCAATTATTATGTTGTGACTTCAACATTAGGTATGCAAAAAAAAGTGAGAAGAAAACAAATACTATACATGTCCATGTTACGTATGTATTAAATTCTGTCATCGAACCGTATGTTTGATGATAAATAATCATGATTTGTGCATTTCAGCCATGATTAATTAGAACAAATCAGATACGAGATCAAATGTAACAAATGTATAAATCATGCTCCTTTCTATACGCTTACAATTAGAATGATTGTTTACAACCCTATCTTCACCACTAATTTAGTAGTGTAACTTTTTCTTCATTCTTTGTATCTATTTTACACTCATGTATATATATTTCTTTCACATCTTACACTTATACTTCCTTCACACTTATAGTAATGCAAATAAACTTTTTATTTTTTAAATTGATAGTTTTTTAAAGGGTTCTCATATATAACAAACATACATACCAGTAAGTTTTATTTAAACAGTAGAGTTTGAGAAAGATAAAGATGATGGTATTGAGATAAAAGAATTGCTTGCAATCTAATAATGTTGGAATGTTCGGGGAATGAAATAATGTTTTTAGTTTTCTTTTTTCCTGGTGAGGTGCAAAAGTACCTAAATGCCCTTCACATGATGTGCACGTAATGGTTACTTAACGGGTAAATAAACAGGGTTAACGGAAATAGATGAAAACTGTAAAATTTTAAATGTCAGGGATGCAAATGAAAAAAAAAATTATTTTTAAATGAAAATGACAAAATGCTTCAAACCTTAGGGATGAAAATGACAATTTACTCTATTTAAAAAATAAACAAGTGGGCTCTCTTTATTGGGTCACTTCTAACTTAAAATAAAGCCCATGATTCATTGTATGGTTTTGCTTATATTTTGGAGAAAATGTTTGGCTATTTGTCGAACTCATGAGAAGGTAAAAACTTTATACATCTAATAAATCCAGGTAAATAAAATCAAAATCATTTGTTACAATGAGAATTCTCAAATATGAAACTTATGGTTATCTCTTAACTTATTCATGTCTACGTGTCCAACTAGTGTAGGCTAACTCCAAGGGAGTGAGGGACCTCAAGGAAGATAAGCATAAAATCTTGTACAAGCTATCATTAAATAGAAATTATTTCTAAAAAAATACTCCTTTAAAACTTCTAAGATTAAACTAATAATTATGTCGACATTTGACCAAGTTTTGTGTTTAGCATATCAAATCCAAGCTCATTGTTGAGACTTGAGTAAAACATTGTGTTGATATTTAAACTGAACATATAAAAAGAAGCACTTGCGAGTTGCGAGTAGTACGGCTTATCGCAATTTTTTGATCCATTCACTGTAGCCTGTGTATTTTTCACCCCTACTACTAAAATCTTGTGTCCAAAACTCTTTCGATCTATGTGTATTACATTTACATATCATTAGTTACATCATATATGTTTACCTTTTGAAAACACGAAAGAAGCTTCAAATGCCTTTTTTGTTATTGCCCTTATAAGATGATGACACTTTGCTTAGGTAGTTAAAGCTTAGTTAGTTAGCGAATTACATATCACATACCAACTTACTTGATTTTGATATAGTTACCCCCAACTACTGTCAATTTCGACATTCTTTAAAAGAAGCGTACGATGGCCAAGGTAATGAAAATAATCATAATTACGATTAAACACACTAATAAAAAGGTCAAATGTACGGCGAGAGGTTTCAAAGGAATTGTTAAATCATAAGAACAATGAAATGACTTTCATTAACCTTTTATTAGTTACTATAACTGGGGTAGTTTTCAAATTCTAGCAAAAGACGTACATAATAACAAAGATAAATCAAGCATTTTTTATACAAAAGAAAAAAAAAGATTTCCTTGTTTTGAATACAAGTTCTTATTACAGATTAACACACTTTAGCAAGAATTTGAAAAAAAAGATACGTACGAGACACATTAAGTAATTTGTGTTGTTTATTTTATAAATTCTAGTTAATATTAATATACTCAAATAAAATACCAGGGATAGAGAGTTGAGTCTAGTTGCAAAGTCATCATAACTTAGAACGATGAAGCCCAAAGGTTCTAGACTTGGTTACAACAGGATGATGTCAGTTAGTTGTGCCTTCAGAATTAAAATTAAAAGTAAGTTATGTAGATATATGAGTTGCTGTTCTTGAAAATAATTAAAATTCAAATATAAGCGACCCAAAATTCAAAACGAAAAACCAAATTGGGAAAACTTGTATAAATCAAAAACCAGGTCATTTCTCCCAAACCCTTGTAAAATCTTCATAATATTAATCACACAAATGAAATGCAAAAATTCTAACTAAAAAAATAAAAACCAAAATATATAAGAATCGTTTAAAAATTTGAAAAAAATCAAACCTCACGTGTGTTTACACATCAAATTTAACAACACCCGTATTCATGGCAGCAGCAGCAACCCCTACGAGTTGGTGGTATCACATCGATCACCACCACCACCTCCGCCACCACCATCACCACCGCCACGGTGGTGAGTCTGAGACCCACTCGCCGGAGATTCAGACGATCCACCACCGAACATTGACCTGCTGTACGGATTCAAACCTGTAAACATATTCAATTGCCCTTCACCATAACCACCACCACCACCGCCACCGCCACCACCGCCACCTCCCGCCGCCTGCCCCGGCAGAAGCGCGACGGTGGCCGGAAAGTTCATGAAATGCAACCCACTGGACACCGTACCTCTATACACACCGGAGCTATTACTTACATTGGGGAATGTCCACACAGGGTCTCCGTTCATCACTTGATGTTGATTCGAATTCGCCACCATCCAAAAGTTGGCCGGAATCGATGGGTGGCTCGCCGGAATCGCTCCGGTGGTCGTCTGCATCAAGTAGTTTCCCATGTGCTGTTGGTGGTGGTGCGACGACAAATCAAGCTCCGCCGGTGACCGGCGTTTTCTACCACCCATACTATCTTCCTCCGTCGTCTCCGGTAACTCCACCGGATTATTGTTATTATTATTATTATTATCCCTCAGTTCTTGTTTCGCTTGTAGCATCTGATTAAGATTCATCGTCGACCCAAAAGGTAGAAGATTTGATGATGAATGATCTTGTGACGATAACCCAAGTGCTGGGAAAAGGTTTCTTCTTTGTGGGAGGGTGAAATTAGGGTTGTTGAAGTAAGTTGATCGGAGTTGTGACGGCACCGACATGGTTGAACCGGAGCTGCGGATGGAGATGTTGAGTGAGGTGAAGTTTGCCGGAATTGTGCCGGTGCCGGTGGCAGCGATCACGGCTGGCTCCGCCTGTTGGAGGAGCCATTCGATGGTTTCGCCGTCGGATTTGTGGCCGAGCTCACGGGTGAGCTGGAAGACCCTGGCGGCGCATAACGCTGGCATGCGGATGCGCCGCCCTCGGCCGTCGACCTTGGTGTGTCGGTCTTTGGTGGAAGTTCGCTTGGGTGGTTGTTTCTTTGGTGGTTCGTCGGAGGACGTGGCGGGGTTGGGTCTAAGTAAGCTAGTGTCGCCAGAGATGGCGAGGGAAGGGTATGGTGGTGTGGCGGTGGCGGTGGTGGTGGCGGAGGAGGAGCAGGTGGCGGCTTCGTCGTCTTTCTTTCCGAGTAGCTCGATAGGGAAGTGTGGCCGGTGGTGGTGGTGATGGTGGTGGTGGAAATGATCGTCTTCACCGTCCATGATAGCATGAAATGATAATACACAAACGCACAGTAAAACCTACAAGAAGTTAACACACAATCTTGAATCTTCTTCACCTTCTATCTCTAAACTTGTATATGATCTGAATTAGGGTTTCACGGTTTTGATTGCTTTCTCTTTCAACAACATTGGAACAGTCTCGATCGAACTTTTGAACTGAAATTGATTTACTTCTGATGTTTTAAAGATATGTGTGAGGATAAGGAATTGGAGGAGTGCAAGCTTTAAGCAACAAAGATAATGAGTGGGAATTATAGGGGTGAGCTTTAAAAAGCAAAAACAAAAATAAATGAAAATGGGAAAATGATGATGAATGTTAAAGTATGTGTTTGGTGTATAGAGTATTGGTTAAATTACAATTTTAGTCCTTTTACTCGAAAACGATTGATGTTAGAATATAAATACTGAATGAACGTGTGCATAAATGTAGTCGACATCGATCCACTTGTATTATATCTGTGTTATATCTCTCATGTTTTCATAAAATGTAATGATATTTGGACATAGACATGAAGTTTTACAACATGTTCTTGTGCACATTATTTTTGCAAATGCACATAGTCCGAAACACATGTACAAAAACTATAATTTTAGAGGAACATGATAAGCGTCTGATTCTTTTCTAACAAATATCTCGTATTAAAATACAACTTTTACTAGCTTTCAACATTGACCCTTTCAAGTGTATTTGTCTAGCAAAAGTTGTGTTTTACCTTTAAAAAGGTATTCTCGGGCCATATGAGTTTTCCTAAACAGTTTCCAATGGTTATCAAAAAATGTATGATGTAACTATTTAATCAAACAACTTAGATTGCGTTAAAAACATTTAAAAACCAGTTAAGTTAAGAAAACATTCTCACATTCGATATGATCGTATCGTAGCTTGTATGCTATATAGAGAAGGACAAACACATTGGGTACATTTAAAACGTTATAAAGAAGACAGTTCCGGAATCGGTCGAGTATCTATTTACCTCATGTTACGTGGCTACTATGATTTGGCAAAACATTAGTAGTTGGCGCAAAATTCCACATATTTTTGCTTTTTCTGTTAAAGATCTTCTAGACGTTCATAAAAATATAGATATGGGGGGATCTAAAAAAAAGACAGTTCAAGATACCATAATGATTACTTGTTAGTGTATTTGGAAAATAAGAAACGAGGTTTTTTTTCAAGACAAACAGATGAAGGTGGAGAAGATCATAGAAGACATTAAATCTTTTGAATTTTATAGATAAAAAATACATCTAATTGAAAGATTAAGTAGAAGGACTGGCTTAATTTCAATTTTGTTAGCATGTAAAGTTTTTCTTTCTCCTCTTGTATTCGTTCCCTATTTGTTGGGGTTTTGTTTTATATAAAAATCCGATTTTCGAAAAAAAAACGTTATAAAGAAAATGAGTGAAGAAAACATATTCATTGGGAATTGACGTTTGGAGGTTAAGTACTTAAAATTGTGACATTTTAAGTATAGGGACTATAATGTAGGTTAGCCAATAGTTAATGGGTGTAATTCAGAAATGAGAACAAAGAGAAAGAAGTAACTTTATTGACATCTTTGCTCGTATCTTTAAAATTGATTGAAATGTATCAAAAAAGGAATTTCTTTTCCAGATATTGTTATCATTTTTGTTTCAACTTTCTCTTTAAAAAAATAAAAGAAACAACAGTGAAATAAATTCCTTTAGAATTTGTATAAAATTCAATACTTGGAATAACACCAATGTAACATGAAACAAACAAACATATCCGCTAGATCTCATGTATAATAACGGTGTCTCATAACAAAAGTAACTTTTTGTTTATATGATGTATAATATATAATACTTTGTTTTACTAGGCTATTTATGTATTTAAAACTATAATAACACTGATTCATTAAATACTTTTGGAAAAAAAAAGAAACAAAATTCCACCCAAATAGATACGACATATGCATCAGTTTCTAGATTGGATACCCGCAAGTTATCATTCAACTGTGATCTATAAGACAGATGATACCTTAAGTCATGACATGATAAAATAAAATTCTATAAATCTCTAGTAAATTGTATTTTTTTTTTCAATGAAACTTTTAGGTTTTTTTAAATAAATTTAAATTATTAAATAATAAATGAAAACAAAAATGAAGAAATCCTTTAATTGTGGTTGGACAGAGGCCTTTGGTTCAGAGTCCACGTGAGGTGCTCTTTTTTATCATTCAATCCATGAAACAGTGGTGGGCCCCTCTTCCATTTTGTGGGACCCACCCCTTGACTCAGCGATTCAAGTAACACTGATTGCGTCTGTGAAATCCTAGATTAACGTTGTTTAGGGAAAACTTTTTGTATTTAATTTTAAATTAAATTTACAAGGGAGCTTTAAAAATGGTGATGCCGAGTTTTTTTGAACCCACGCGATGCAGCATCACCGTACGATTATATTATCGTGGTTAAACATACGCTTGCAAATTTAGTAAACAATGTTGAAATTCGTTGTGTGTTGTCCCGGGAGACTAATATGGTTATATCTCGTACATTGTGACGTAAAAACGACCTAACATTAAAATGACAAACTCATTCAAAAAGTTTTGTAGCAAAGAAAATAAAATTTTAACAGAAAAACAAAACAAAACTAATTTAATAAAGAATATTAAGAAGCAAAAGGAAAAAATCAAAGAAAAAAAAAACCCAAGGAAAGAAAAGTTATGAAAAACACGTTAAGAAGATGTAGCCGAGAGTCGAACTTGGGTTGGTGTTATAAGGGCTGAAGTTGTTACAACCAAGGCAAGTGCAAATGTAGTGTTCAAAGTCAATTGCACAACTATTTACCAACTACAGAAATATACACGTTATGACGGGGTAAGATGTCATTCACGTGGTTAATGACACACTTATGAACTTATACTCGTGTCGTGACATTGACATTAAAATGTTCAAGTGGATAAAAGAAATGTAAAAAATACTATAGATAGGTTTTGGAGATTTGGAACGTTACACAGACACAAAATGATATTATGTCTCAAGGTAATTTAAGCTAAAAGAATATAAGAAAAAGAAAGGAAAAAAACCATGAAATAAAAAATATTGCTTGAAGCAAGGATAGAATCCCGACCAAAGCGCAAGGATAAACCCTAGTAAAATCTATAAAAAGGAAAAAATAAGAAAAAAGAAAATAACCAACAAATAAGAACGTGCCACGTGGCGTGCCGGTGCACCGACACTTGCAAATAGGTTATATACAATATATAGTAAAGTGAAAAAATCTATCAAGAATGCTATCCGGAAATTCAAGTTTTATAATGTGAATATGAGTAGGTTTTCAGTCCATTGAAAATAATTTTAAAAATATATAACAATCATGTTCTTAATTTCGTTAATAATATTCTTTCAAAATCATATCTTTGTAAAGTTATATGTCCATTTTATTTAAAGAGTAGAGATAAAATTGCTACCAATCTTCGGTTACTGTATAACAAAAGACAGTTTGCTACCGATGATCATATATATTACTAGCGGTCAGTTGATACTAATGCATAAATTAACATCAAAAGACCAAAGTTACTAAGCCATTATACTTACCACTATTAATTGTATTAGTTCTTTCTGATCATTCTTTTAATGAAACTGTTCATCAATCAATTGATTTCAAAACTTTTGATGCATAATTAACATGCAATCAATTGATTCTAAAGGGTTCACGGTACACTCCCTATAAATTTACTCTCTACTTCACTCACAACCACTAACAACCATCCCCCATAATATAAGACTCACACTCACATCGAAAATAGGGAACCTACTGTGAATGCTCAAGGTTCCTATTACCAAAAATTAGAATATTCTTCATCACATGTGCACATTACACCTCCTAACCTGTATTAATGTTTATTCTAATTTCTCATTGGTTGATAAGCAAATTTAATTGAACTAAAATGAATTTGATAACACTAGATAAACAACATAATGATATCTTGATAGGATAATTTTATTACTTGAGTACTAGATGACTAAGACATATTATTGTAGTTATATATTTAAAACGATGATATACGGCATGACAATGTGCCTCTTTTGGATAGACTATTGATTGTTTGTTCATTAATGATTAATTAAGGCATTATAGTTTTTATAGTGGTATACTCGTTGTATATATTTTTTTAAATGTGTTGTCATTGCGTGATCATGAAAGATATAAGATGTTGTAAATTGTTGTTAAGTGTAGTCATCGTATGAGGATGAAAGATAATATGTTGTAAATTGTTGTAAGAACGTAATGGTATATATCACCTATATCTCTGTAAGTGATAGCTACCACTTATATTGAAGTGTGGATTCCTATACAGATCGAGAGCGAGACAAGTTTCACATAATTAATAATTATTAACAATATAATAATAATAATAATAATAATATAATAATAATAATAATAATAATAATAATAATAATAATAATAATAATAATAACTATTATTATTATTATTATTATTATTATTATTATTATTATTATTATTATTATTATTATTATAATGAAAAGGGAAGATTAGTTTGTATTTGGGTTGTAGTACAGTGAGGATATAAGTCAATTTTTTTTAAAAATAAAACTACGATCCAAATAATAGTAATAATAATATTATTATTATTTAATGAAAAAGGATGGTATATGAAGATTAGTTTATATTTGGGTTGTAGTACAGTGAGGATATAAGTCAATTTTTTAAATAAAACTCCGATTCAAATAATAGTAATAATTAGTTATATATTTTAAGAGTAATGTATGTTTACGTTAAAAAAAGGGTTTTTAAAAATCAACAGCATTTAAATTGATCATACCACTTTACCATACATTTCATCATATTCCTGCGTTTCCAAATCCATCAATCAAATGACACGTGAAAAGGAAAACTGGAATAAAATAAGCATGTGATTAGGTTATATGATTACCAAAATTGGAACCCTCGTTATACTTAAATAAAACAAACAAGACATAACTTTAGATACAAGTATGTTTTTCTTCCTTCTTGTCCTAAGGAACCTCATGTGTACTTTACAACTACCGTAATCTTAACTAATCATTATACCAAGTGACATTAATTAAGTATAAATAAACCATAATTTTCATAAACACGAGAGGGAAAACTACACTTTTAATTACGACGATATGGAATTTTCAATGGCCATTATGAAAATTATATGTGGTTTAACAAAGTATCTAGCGTTTATTCTATATTATTACAATTTTAATTATCTTTTTACATTGGCACGTAATCTAAGAACCTCATATGAGAATGCAAAACCATTAAACCTCGTGTAAATATGCAACATTGCAGTTTGTTCAGTAATTATTTTTATTCTTAAATTCAAATGTTTGCAACAAGCGTTCAATGAGTGGCATAATCGTAAGCTTTCATTAGTTTCTTGATATAACGTTTTAAAGGCCATCTATCAACGTAAGTTGTGTTTTATCTCATCTCGTTATTAGCAGTATATTTACAGGTGAAGTTTACTAGTAACAAGTTTTATGACAAAAAGAATTGATTACAACAAAGGAAAATTTAATAAAATCGATATATGTCATAGATATCAATTGTGTTGACTCATAAAGGTGCAATAGTTTAATTATGATTTTATTAGACTTGTAACCTAAAATCACACGTCAATATTGGGAAAGAGTGAGAATTAAGAAATACCTAGTAACAATAACTAGGAACCAACTGAAAGTACACTAACAACACTGTTTATATTCTGTTAATATTAAACATCAATTTTTTTTTATGTGAGTAAAGTTACTATAGCTATTAGTACAATCCCCTACGTGCATTGTACAATATCATGCCTCTTAAAACCACCGGCTTTTCCTTGGATTTCCTCGTAAATGCTGCTGAAAACCCTCACCCGCCGGTGGAGTTTTTGCCGTCACGTGGTAGCGGTGGTCGTTTTTGGTCGGCGGCAGTGGTGGTGGTGCTTTATTATCGATGGTTATGGCCTCCCCATGTCTGATTTGGTTGTCTATTGCCGCGATAGGTCCGATCGCCTAGCAGACGATCCCAATCTTGGTCGGCGTCGGTCGTGGTGCTTAACCAGCGTCGATTGCCGCTTCTGGGTCCAATTTGATTGCATGTCACTCGTCATGAGAGTGGTGTAATTTGGCTACTGCCCCGTCATGAGAGTTTACTCCAACGCCTGCTTGTTGTCAATACTAACATCGCCGTTGTCACACCGCGTACCTGGCGACGATGTGCCCTTTTAGATAAGGCGGTGATTTCGTTGTCGGTGCTGGTGATGCATCACGCCCCTTAGACACTAAACTACTGCTTGTATTGGTTGGTTAAACTAGTTGTGACGTAAAGGTTTGATAGGAAATGGTAATGGAAGCGAAAATATATTCGTTGTTATGGCGTGATAAACTCAAAGTTTGCAGCCACTATAAAATGTTACTTCTGAGCCTTACTGAAATGTTTTCTTTTAAAAAAAGGGTATAGATCAACGGCTATGATGATATTAAAGTAAGGAGTGGACTCCGTTCATGTGTCTAAGCTTCTATTGTCATGTTTTAAAACTAAGGATGAAGTGTTATTATTGGTAGGGACCGTCACAACACACGGGGTCGATAACTAGTTATATAAACTATACCAAGTAGTGTTCTTTCCTGAATCAAGACATCCACTTAAATTTACATATAAAATAGCGATACCTTAGAGTTCGTTTCAAGTAACATAACAACCACTTGACTACTTCCTAGTGATCTACATTGGATTTTACTTGAACTACTAACAACTCCCACCATAGCGACGACAAGTCATCTTGGTTCTAACCAAAAATATAGAAACCAACGTATTGGCTGGCGTAGGGTTGAGGCAACACATCGTAGACTATGCTAAGAACCCTATAGAGAGTCGAGACGACTCGCTACAGTGGTTCATTTAATTTAATTTAGTTGAGTTATTTTTTGATCAAAATATCTCCACGACACCCTATATATAACGATGACGTGTTGTCATTATAAACTAAAAAATAATTTATGTAATCTTTTTTAATTGACAATTCTATGAGGCTATATGGACTTGATCTTTTTTTAGTTGACAATTTATTTGTTACAAGTCTATAGAGACAACATGTCGTCACTACAACCTTGTTTATACCAACAAGACCTATCCTGGCTACCTGATTGACCGATAACCACTACTCTACAGCCATGAACCATATAGCTACGACTTGACATTAGAAAATCTCTACTTTTTGTTATCTCTATAGACCATCTTTCTTGTAGTGGTACTGATTTGGTTGTCGAGACTCGATCAAAAACAAGTTATTATATCAGTTTTAACTACCTATAATTGTGTAAGAATAAGTAAGGCCGTCTCCACAGAAAATTTGTAAAAAGTGTTTAATTGATATGACTCGATTAATTTAAAGACACAAACTTTAAGATTAAAAATTGAAACTTTAAATGATATCTAGAACGCTAAAGCAAAAAGCAATGAACTTTGAAACGAATTTACTAATTAATGGATACATAATCAATTCCGGATCCTCAGTTATGCAAGATCAATAATTTATACGCTTAACTAGGGTTTGTCAAGACCTAATTCTTAAGATTTCAACTTTTGGTTAACGTAATAACAAATGATCAAACTTTTAAAACTCGTTCATTCACAATGTTATTAATTTGTCTATATCAAATTATTTCTCAATCTTAATGAGTTTACGATGCAAAAAAACCGAAAACTGATAATCCCAACAAGCAATCTTATTTTTAAACGATCTTCTTAACGTAACCAAAACAAAGAATTATATTTAAAGATTGTTGTGTACAAAAACCTTAATGAATACATATAAAAAGTTAGGGAGCTTGAAACACCATGTAAGGATTACACTTAGAGACTGATGCAACCAAAAGAGCTCTCAACATGCACATGCAAGTACAAGAAAGTTACTTCAGAATATTTGATATAACTCAATGAATTATATCAAGTATCAAATCTTTCGAAGCCAAAAGACCAAATCTTCCGAAGCCAAAGATGAAGTCTTCCGAAGCTTCAAAGACAAAGTCTTCCAAAGCCAAAGACTGATTTCTTCCGAAGACAGAGAAGACATGCTTTCTCTGAATCACCTTTTGACAAAAGTGGAACAACTTTCCGCTGCCACTTCTGATGTCTCACCAACTTGCATGAGTTGGTGAAAAGATCCATGATTTTGTCAATTGTAGATTAAGGTTCTTTTGTCTGTAATTTTCCAACTATGTACTTTTATCCTTTTTATAATAGATTAGGATGTGAGATATGGTATGTCATAGTCACTAGTCAAAAGGCAATCTGTCTTTTGACTCTACATTGATCTTGTTGTCTAGATTAGTGTTTTCTGCTGGCCTTCAAAGTATGGCCAGCTGTAGGAAGTAGTATAAAGTGTCTCAAGTACTTGTAATTTAGATAAGCTTTGTAGCACTTGTAAAAAAAACTTGAGTACAATATACATCATTCTTGAAAACCACTTTTGAGTGTTCTTGTTCTTCTTACTTGTGTTCTTTGTTTCACTCCAACTGGTTTCCCATTTGAATTGCTAAGTGTTATTAACTCTCCCACCTTGTGAAACTGTTGTATTGATCATAACCGGTCCTATAATTGGTATAAGAGCTTTTCAACTCTTGATTGTAAGATCTCACCATCTTAATCTCCTCAGTTTTATAACACACTTATCAACTCAAATGGCAGCTATCTCAAAGGCTGATATGGAAAATGGTACTATGACAAAATTTCCACTGATCACTCCTGATGACTTTGATACTTGGTGCCAATGTATGGAAGGGTTCATCAAGTCTCAAGACAGTAGGATGTGGAGATCTGTTGTCGAAGGACCTCACATCCCAAGCACCTCTTCAACCACTGCTGGAGGTGGGATGATACAAAAGGAAATGGCTGACTACTCTAAAGAAGATTGTAAGAAGATTGATGTACATCAAAAAGCCATGACGGCCCCCTAAACTGCTCTTTCTAACTCCATATATAGAGGCTTCAAGAAGTGCAAGACTGCTAAGCAGCTCTTGGATGCATTAAAGCTCATGTATGAGGGGTCTGAGGAAGGCAAAGAGAACAAGAAAGACCTCATAAAGTAGCAGTTTGAGAACTTCACCTACAAGACAGGTGAAACCATGACTCAACAATACTTCAGGTATGTTGAGATTGTGGATACTCTAATGGTTGTTGGAGTAAAACTTGAGAATAAGGACATAGTGAGGAAGTTCATGTTCTCTCTTCGTAGACAATAGACTCATTATTGTGTGGCCATCAAGAGATATGAAAACCTCTTTACACTTACTCTCACAGAGCTGTATGGTATCCTTAGTGGGTACCAGATGAAGATGAACATGCAAAATCTATCAAGCAGCTCTTCCAACAATCAGCAGAGTTCAACCCTTCATGTGGTTGAAAGAGAGAGCAGAGAACTACAGCATCATCTCATCTACTACCCTGAAAACTCATAAAAGGGCCCTTTCATCACCTTCCCTAAGACACCAAAGGAGAGCTACATCCAGGGAAGTCCATTCCAAGAGACAAGCTCTACACAAGCCTTTGTGAATGCTGATGAAAGTTGTGAAAAATTTCTCTTCACTCTTGAAGACTTGGACTGTATCCATCCAGATGATCTAGAGTACATGGAGATAGTTCAACAAATGGCTCTTCTCACTCATAAATCCAAGAAGTTTTATAAGAGGACAAGAAGGAAGTTCCCAAGCAATGTGGCCAGTGGAAAGTTTGGCCTGGATAAAAGCAAAGTGAAGTGTTACAACTGTAACCAAATGGGACACTTTGTTAGAGAGTGCAAGGAACCAAGGACAAATGGTGGTCAAGAACAATCCAGACCAACCTACACAGGTGCAGCTCCAAGAACTGAGAAGCCAAGCCAACCTAAACAACATCCTACTATTGCTAGAAGGAGGCTTTAACTGGAGCTTTTAGGTGAAAGATGCTTCTCCAAACCAAGCACTGATGGCTGATCATGAAGAAGCCAAGGTATTAGAACATCTTTGTACTCTTGAATGCATTGCTAAAGTCAATATGTACAGGTCCTACAACTTGGAAGTGAGATCTGATCTTGAGTCCTTAAATATCTTAAAAGCTGACTTTAAGAGCTGAAAATGATTATAAACTTAAAATAGAAGATTTAGAGAAAACCATTTCAACTCTTAAGCATGAACACACAAACTACAGGACTCAAGTTAAAGATCTCATAACCAAGTTGACTGAATGCCAGGCTGAGCTTGTGATCAGCAAAGCCAAGGCAAAAAATGTGTTCTTGAATAGGAAACCTTCAAGAACATAATATCCTCATCCTTGCGTGCAAAAGTTTGTTACCAAAATAGGCAGGGACTAGGATCAAGTGAGATAGCTCCTCCACACACACTCCTATCTGTTAGATCTCTAAGGTGCGGAACTTGTCAAGATGAGCTGCCCTCCATTGATCCTATCCAAGAGAAGGAAGAAGATGAAAAGAAGATGGTGAAGGATGAACCTGATGTGAGTGACAAGGGTTATCCTAGGAAGGGACACTATTCTCTTGAAGAGAAGGAAGAACCAAGGATGACCAAGTTTATAAGAAAGAACTTGATCAGGGCTGCTAAAAGAAAATCCTAGAAAGCCCAAGAGATCAAGGCCACCTTCAACTCCAAGCAAAAGTAAGTTTTTATCTCTGCTAGATTTGAAGTGGTAAAGGCTGAAGACTCAACTATGAATTCTAGTACTAGGAATCCTAGTTCATATCCTAATCATCCTGGTCAAGAGAGGAAGGTTAATAAAATGTGCACCACTGCTACACAGTTTGAGACATCCAGTTTCAAGAGCAAGCCTCATCCCAAGAAGCCTGCTGCATCATCTGAAAAGGTGAGGAAGGAAGTGGAAAGTGGTCAAGCTCAGCCTCCCACTCAAAGGAAGACTCTCAGAAGCACTCTCAGAAGCATGCAAACTGAATGCATCATGTGTGGTAGTACTTTTCACTTTGCGAAGGATTGCATCTATAATCTCAAAAGTACTATCCACATGTCCAAGAAGAAAACTTCTGAGAAGAAGAAGAAGATAGCTTCGAAAGGAAAGTCTTTTCCTTTCGGAAGCTCCAAAGTGAAGAAGAAGATAAGTGGAAACTTACCTTCAGAAGAAAATTTGGTCTCGGAAGAAAGGAATTCTTCCGAAGCACTAAAGTCCGCTGTAGTGGATGCAAAAGCTTCTGAAGGTTCAGTCTCTAAAACTTTCGAAGTCATTAAAACTTCCAAAGTATTGAAGGCTAAGTCTAGTCTTCCAAAGATGGTGTGGAAGATGAAGGAAGGCCATGTGACTGAAAGTTTTTCATAAACAACAGCAAATGATCCTCATAACTTGCATATAGAATCAATTACTATTGCATTATCTTCAATGCACTTTGACAAGCCCAAGAACAATAAGGCTTGGGTTTCCAAATGTAACTAACCATCTCTTTATGTGCGGGAACAGCTCAAGACCAAAGGAAATGTATGGATCATTGATAATGGTTGTTCCAGGCACATGACAGGCAATGTCTCTTTGCTTCAAAACTTTGAAATAATTGATGGAGGGCCAGTTTTTTTTGGAGGAGAATCTGGTGGTTACATTACAGGAAGGGGCAGGGTCACAAATGGTAAGCTCAGTATTAAGAAGGTAAACTTTGTTAAGGAGCTTGGATATAATCTTTTAAGTGTATCCTAATTCTATGATCAGAGACATAGCATGCTCTTCACTGAGCATGAGTGCATTGTTCTCAAGCCTGAGGTGGTCATTTCTCAAGAGCATATCCTGCTCAGAGCCCCCAGGAAAGAGAACATGTACAAGATGGACTTACAAGAAACATCCCCTTCAGGAGAAGTTTCTTGTTATCTATCCAAAGCCAATAGTGATGAGTCTTTCCTCTGGCATAAAAGAATGTGCCATGTAAACTTTAAAAACATGAATAAATTAATTAAGAATAATTTGGTAACTGGAATGCCAAAGAAAGAGTTTACAAGTGATGACCATTGTGTTGCATGCTTGAAAGGAAAGCAACACAAAGTGTCTCACAAGCCAAAGGAAATGAAATCCATCACTACTCCCCTACACTTATTACATATGGATCTCTTTGGCCCCACCAGTGTAATGAGTCTAGGAATTACCTCTTATTGCTTGGTGATCACAGATGATTTCACAGGATATACTTGGGTCTTCTTCCTTAGAACTAAGAATAAGACTCCTGATATCTTAAAGAACTTCATTCTGAAAATTGAGAATCAATGTGATCACAAGGTCAAGACCATAAGATATGATCAAGGAACTGAATTCAAAAACCAAGTACTTGATGCATTTTGTGATGAAAAGGGTATTATAAGACAATACAGTGTTCCCAGGACTCCTCAGTAAAACGGTGTTGCTGAGAGGAGAAACATGATACTTATTGAATCTGTAAGAACCATGTTATCTGACTCTAAACTGCCCATCACCTTCAGGGCAGAGGTAGTCAACACTACCTACTATGTGCAGAATAGGGTTTTAGTAGTCTAGACTCATGGTAAGACTTCTTATGAACTGTGGCATAAAAGGAGACCTTTCATTGGTTTCCTCAGATCATTTGGATATTCTTGCACCATCTTGAATACCAAAGATCAAATAGCCAAATTTGCTGAGAAAGCAGATGATGGACATTTTATTGGATACTCTTCCCAAGCCAAGGCTTATAGAGTACACAATCTTAGAACTAGAGTAGTTGAGGAGTCAGCCAATGTGACCTTTAATGAGCAAACACCCAGTATGCAAGGTTCTGGTCCTGATTGGCTGTTTGATCTTGATTTAGTTACCAACTATTTTAACAAATCTTGTGAAGATGTTTCAAGATCTACAGGTACCTTATCATCAAGAGATTCTGATCCAAGATTTGAGCTAAGAATACCAAGTGTTCAAAGTACTTTAGCTCCAGCGGTGACTAGCCTAGCAGTTGGAGATCCTGTCAGCACAACCATGACAAATTCTTCAGCTGATACATCTAAGGTGCCTATAAATTCTAGTACAGAGGCACAGTACTTAGATGAGGCAATTTCCAATGTAGGAGGAGACGGAGGTGGTGATAGTGATCAACAATTTCTTGATGCTGATACCCACTCCATAGAAGACAACATCAATGATGTAACACACTCATTGGATCAAGTTTCTCTTGAGAAGTGTGTTGATGTGGTGGATGATAGTCAAGCACAAGATCTGAATTTCACCATTTTGGATATGTCCAACCAACTTGTTGTGATTCCTCAACTGAGAATCCACAAGTCACATCCCACCACAAACATCATTGGAAATGTTAAGACTGGGGTGAGAACAAGAGGACAAATCCATGATAAAAATGTTTGTCTTCACACTTGTTTCTAGTCCCAAATAGAGCCTAAGAAGATTGATGAGGCTCTGAAGGATGGAAGTTGGGTTGAAGCAATGCAGGAGGAGCTGCTTCTATTCAAGAGACAAAAGGTTTGAAATCTATGTCCTCTTCCTAAACTAAAGACTACTATAGGTACCAAATGGGTATTTAGAAATAAGAAGGATGATAGAGAGCTTGTCATCAAGAACTAGGCTAGACTAGTTGTTCAAGGGTACACACAAAAAGAAAGGATTGACTACACAGATGTTTTTGCTCTTGTAGTAAGACTTGAAGCTGTTAGGATATTCCTGGCTTTTGCTGCATCCAAGGATTTCAAGGTCTATCAACTTGATGTCAAGTGTGCCTTTCTATATGGGGTGATTGATGAGGACGTGTATGTCAAATAACCACCTGGCTTTGCAGACCCAGATCATTCTGATTATGTTTGCAAGCTTAACAAAGCTTTTTATGGGCTGTATCGGGCTCCAAGGAAGTGATATGAGACACTATCATATTATCTATGTCAGTATGGGTACAAGAGGGGTACTATTGATGGAACACTCTTCATCAAAGGAACATGAAATGACTTGATGCTAGTTTAAGTTTATGTAGATGACATTATTTTTGGGTCAACTAATCTGAAGCTCTGCAAAGACTTTGAGAAGCTGATGAAGAATAAATCTAAAATGAGTGCCATGGGGGAACTTAATTTCTTTCTAGGAATTCAAGTGAAGTAGGTTGATAATGGAATCTTCATAAACCAGTCAAAGTATGTGCAAGACATATATACCAGATTTCATATGACTGAGTGCAATGTTACTAAGACACCCATAACTAGAACCACTCCTTAGGACCAGATCTTGAGGGGGAGTGTGTTGATAAACATCTATATAGGGCTGTGATTGGGTCTCTTATGTACCTCACATCCAGCAGGCCTGATATCATGTTTGCTACATGTATTTGTGTAAGATTTCAGGCCAACCCCAAGATGTCAAACCTGGTTGCTGTCAAGAGAATTCTCAAATATCTTAAAGGTGCTCCCAAACTGAGCCTTTGGTATCCAAAGAATTCTAACTTTAATCTGTATGCCTATACAGATAGTGACTATAGTGGCTGCAACATGACTGCAAAGTCTACATCTGGGTATGTCAATTTCTTAGTGGAATGATAGTCTCATGGCAAAGCAAGAAACAATCCTGTGTGTCTGCATCAACTGCTGAAGCTGAATACATTGCTGCTGCAAGCTGCTGTGCTCAAGTGCTTTGGATTCAGAATCAGATATTAGACTATGGATTCAACTTTAAAGAGACTCACATTCATATAGACAACAACAGTGCTATTGATACGAGTGTGTTGGAATAGTGTTTTAAGTGTCTAAACGTTAAATATTACGTTTAATTATTCATTTATATGCATGTGATTAAGTTGAATAGATTAACTATGAGTTGGAAGTGATTTTGTAGGTAAAACAAGTAAGTTGGAAGCTTACATGGTGAAACAAGTCAGTGGATAGGTCAAGAAACAAAGATTCAAAGTGCAGCAGAAAGGCTTCCATCGTAGCCTACTGTAGCCACCGTAGGCTACGCCAGCTCAAGAAAAAAATCAGCACAATACACCCTAGCGTAGCCTACGCTGTCTGGCGTAGCCTACGCCAGGGCCGCCTTGGAACACCTATAAAATCACGTTTTTATTATGTTTCACCCACCACTTGATTCTCATTCGACCTAAGACGAAAAAAGACGTATTTTGGAAGTTCTGGGATCGATTTTTCACCATTCCAACCCTCAAAAACAAGATTCAATCATCCGGAATGCAAATCAACAACGATTTTGAAGATCATTCACGAACAATGAGCGGCTAATTTTCTCGTGATCAACTTCGGGTATTAGGTTTTGCGTGATTAGGTTTTTGTTTTTGTTTAACTTTGTTGGGATTAAACTTTAGAACCCGTTAAGTTCTTTAATGAGTTTAACTTGTGTTTTGGTTATTTAAACAATGATTTTGGTAAACTTTGATTTGAATATCATCTAATCTTCCGGAAATTATATGATTGCAAGTTTTAGTTTCTAATTGAATCGACATTATGTATTAAGACCTATTAAGTCTTGATTATCGATATCACTTAATCATTACACGCATAGAATCCCCGTTAAGGATTTTTCACCAAGTTGGACTAAACAATTACCGAAAACCAACCCTTGATCCCGGGGTGGATTACTATTTCTTATAATTGTCTTCTTAATTAATTTTTATTATTTGTAATTTGTTTTCCTAGTTCACTTGTTAATTATTTTAAAATCCAATTTTCACAGCCAAGAGTCAATAGTATAAGTAGTTCAATAATTTAGTTTTAGTTAAGTAACTTAATTAAATAATCAAACGAATCGTGTAACACTAACCACATGCTCCTCGTGGATACGATACCTGACTTACCCTAGCTACCTAGGTTGATTAGGTTTTTGCATGACCCAACCGACAGGTCATCAAAATATGCTATCTCGATTACAGAGAATCCTGTGAAGCACTCAAAGACAAAGCACATCAACATCAGGTATCATTTGATTAGAGATAATTTTGAAAAGGGATTGATAAGACTAGTCAAAGTTAACACAAATAAACAATATGCTGATCTGTTTACAAAAGCTTTTGATGAGCAGAGATTTAAATATCTTGTATCATCTATTGGGATGATTAACTTTGAGTAGATTTATCTTAAACTAAACCCAAGATTATTTTTAAACAATATGTGTGTCTTAAGTTGTCTATATCATCACCATATAAGCCCAGTTTACTTTGGAAGAAACTTTTCAAAACTGATATTCCTTAGAATTTTGAAAATTTTGAATAAACTTTCTTTCGGAAGACATCAAGTTGTCTTTGGAAGAAAATTATGTCTTCAAAACAAATAACTACTTCTGAGAAATTAATCTTCTGAAGAAATTCTGATATATCTTCCGAAGCTAATTTTTCTCACCAAGTACTATGCGTATTGAAGGACCATTTTCTTCCAAAAGCAACTAAGTTTCGGAAGTTTTATTCTCTCATATGAATAAAATTTCTGATATTTGATATCTTCCGAAGTAAATTTATCTAGGAAGTAAAATTACTGTAAGTAATTTTCTTCCGAAGCAAATTCTTGAAAAACTAAAGAATATCTTCCAAAGACAAATTACCTTCAAAAGATTTTAGACTTCCAAGAAAACTACCTTTTTGGGCATTTTTTCAGAGGTGGGACCGGCATCCGGATTTTAAAGTTTATCCTTTTGCATTAACTTTGTCTCAAATCCATACTATATATATATATATATATATATATATATATATATATATATATATATATATATATATATATATATATATATATATATATATATATATATTCGTACAACGGTTCCCACTCTTTCATTTTCTCCTTCATCTACACAGATTCAAACTCTAAATTCACCCAAAAACCGACCTTGTTCTTACCTTCCTTCACCTCAAAGCTACTTAAAATGGCCAACCCTGATCCCCGAAACCAACCTGATTTCTCCATGCAACTACACAGGCAACATAATCAAGTCACTCTGTTGTCATCTGAGAAAGATCATGGTTTCTCAGATGTTTTCCGTTTCTTGGCTCTATCGAACTACCTCACTACCCTCACTATAGACCCTCCATTATATAAAGATCAACTGTTAGAGTTCTGGTGACCTACTAAGAGGTCATCTTGGACGATGAGAAGTCACTGACTGCCACAGTGCAGGGGAGGACAATTTTCATCACTCCAGCCTCCATCAACACTCATCTAAGGCTGGATGATGATGAAGGCGACTTGTCCTTCCCTAAGTCTGCTGTGAACCAATCATTCCGACAGATGGGCTATGAAGGGGATTACTCAGTAAGAACCTTCAAGAAAGGGAAGGTCTCATCCAAATGGAAGTACCTCCTCCATGTAGTTATCCACTCTTTATCTAACAAACATGGAGGATGGGACCAGATTCCTGAAGACCTTTCCTATATAGTCCATGGAATGGTGCAAATGGTCAAGTTCAGGTACTCATAATTTGTATATACTAATTTACTTGCAAACTTGGACTCCTTAGAATATTATATGTTCCCTAGTGCATTCTCAACTGTGAACTGGGCTCATAGTTGAGGGGAACAGGTAATATTCTAAAATTGGGACAAATAAAGCCTGACATCTTTAAAATAATAAGAACGCCAATTGTTGGCTTCTCAGGGGTAGAAACAGCCCTGGTCCCTAAAATGTTAGAGCTCATTGCTCAAGGTGACAACTTGGCAACACAAGCTAATGTCAAACCCATACTTCTACATCTGCACCACCCATACAGCCACAAATCACCATCACCTACCAAAGAAAATCCAAACGAATCCCTGTTCAATCTACTCAGGGTGAACAGGTCCCTAAATCACCTACCACGCAGGAAGAAGTGGACGCTGGAGCTCCAATTTCTCCTGAGGAGCAGACTACTCCCATTGTTTCAATGATTAGTGCTGAGGTTCCTCATGCTCAGCCTGATGAGCTCACTACCCCGGCCTTAAGCCTTCACTCAAAGTCTCAAAACTCTAGTGATCAATCTTTAGGGGAAAGTTACCATCCCCAGCCACTTAACCTCAACCAACCAATCCCAAGCCTAGAATTCTATGATGATGAAGACATTCGCTTCAGTGAATACCATGAGTCTCTCTTCTCCATCCCTGCTCAAGGAGAGATAAGTACTCCTGAATCACCAATGTCTAGCCCACATCATCCACCCACAACTGAGGTGGACCTTCCTGAACCTGTTTAGGAGGCCCATATGGAAGAAGCTCTCACGTTTACAAGTGATTACATTCTTAAGACCTCAACCATGGCAACCTAGCTCATTGACACTTCCTTTGAAGCTGTTAGTGTGCAGGGGAAACCCAGCAACCAAGAAACATAAGCTGGTGATGAGGAAGAAGACATTAGTCCAATTCTCTTATCCCCCCGTGATTCTTATGATGAAGATGAGGGGAGTCTGCAACTAAAGGTGCACAAATTGTCTAAACTATGCACCTATTTAGTTTCCAAGATTAGTCACCTAGAATCTCAGGTGACTACCTTGCAAAGAAGGGTCAATGATCAACAACTTGAGATCACCGATCTCAAGGGAAAGTTAGCTGAGAGACCCATTCAGAGGACTCAACCAGGTCCACAAGAACCTGTGGATGTGATGGACTTAACCCCTAGCTCCCCTGTGCAAGAAGGTGATGCTACCAAAAAAAGGGAGAAAGTCAATTACAATCACAAAACCTAGGAGTTCCTCTTAGAGTATGGACATGGAGGACTTACCACCCTCACTTGCAGTTGTCCATACTCAACAACCTTCTCAGGTCCATATTAATATGGACTCACTCATTCATAACTTGTTTGAGGAGGGTATACCAAGGGCTATGCCTACTCCATCTCACCCTGCCGAGAACCCAATAGTAGGATGGAGATATGATGATCAAAGAAGAGCCTTGGTAATCTCCAGGTCTTAGGGGCAACAAGAGATCTTCAACTTTCACACCCTGAGATTCTATGAGAGCACCTATCTAGTTGACCTTCCACTTGCCAACCTAAGTCAAAACAGGCAAGCTGCAAGGTTGGCTGATAGGATTCAACAAAGGGTGCTTGAAGAGTTCAAGCTGAGAATAACATTATATAGACAAAGGCTAGTAGGCAAGACTGTTGGCAACTGGATGTTAAGGTAGACCCTAAGATTGCTTCAAAGGGGAAACCTTGGCTGAAGGCCCAGCAGTTGAGCCTGTGAACCTTGAGATAGGAATCGCTTCGGCACCAATTACCCTCAGTGAGGCACCAGCTGGTGAAGGTATCTCATAACCTTTCTCTGGCCAGAGCTCAAGTGCAGTACCCCACAATAAAGGCCAAAGCTCTCTCCACCTTGAGTCACCCAGGCCTGTGATTAGCAAAGGGAAAAGGAAGATGACTCCTAAGGAGATTGAGGAGGAGAAGAGAGAGAGGAAGAGGAAGGCAAGGGGAGAGAGTTCGAGTAGGACCCCTGGCCTCATGGAAGCTGGAATCAGGGCTGCCCCCAAGCCAAGTACTCATGATGATGAGACAAGGGCAGCCAGATTGAACTATTTGGAGCCTCGGAACTACAACATTGATGAACTCATCTCTCTCCCCTTGGAAGAGTTAAATGAACTAGCTGACAAGGAATTGTTAAAGGAGAGGAAGGAGGCTGAGGATGCAGAACTGCTCCTCAAGGTCAACAAAGAAAGAAGAAGAAAGAGAATTTACCAAGCTCCTATCCTCTCTCTAGTTTAGGAAAGTCCTGAGACAGAGACTGTGGCTACTGAGCAACAAACTTAGGTAGGTAGGGAACATGATAGGCAAAACATGATAGCACACCTGAGTGCCACAGGTCTCTATCAGGCAGCAGACCTTCTTCCCTTATCATATGAATACATAGAATTTGAATACCTTAAGTAGCTTGAGCAACAAGTGCAAAAAGAGCAAAAAACTGCTAAGAGGAAGATGAGGGAAGAGGCTGCTAAGTCAACAGCCACCATCCAAGCAAACTTGAAGAAATCTGCTAATAGACAAAAGATGGCGAGCTTCTTGAAGCTGTGTGGATTCTCCGAAAGAAGACTTGGTCCAATGTCTCTATCCATCATGGATGAGCATATTAGAGTGATGAAGCAGAAGATCAAGAGGGGTGAGCTTGTTGACTTGCATTCTCCACCAAGTCAGGCTACACCTGAAGCTGAGGTCAAGGTTGAACCACAAGAGACAACTCAACCAGGACCTAGTGCTGCATCACAGCCAACTTCATCTTCTGATCCACAGTAGGGTCCTGATCTTTCTCCTTCTAAACCAGTGAAGGACAAAGACCCAAATAAGGGAGACAAGCAAGAACAATCTGGTACTGCAGGCCAGTCTCCTCAGTTAAAATATAGAAAGAGGAAAAGGATGGCCATTAGAAGGGACAAGAAGAAGAAGAAGTCCAAGGCATCCACCTCTATACCTTAGGATGGGTCAGAACATCCCGAGGGTGATCAAGAAGAGGTTGCTCATCCAACTCCCATTCAAGTAGAGCCTCTTGATGCTAAGAGACCCATCATGTCTTGGATTTTTGCCACCAATCTAGACAAATGGTATGTCACTAGAGATCAAGGGGGTCAAGATATGTACTTCTGGCAAAACATACTTGACCTTCCTCTGTATGATCTCCAAGACATAAGGAGGTACTTTGAAAGTATAAAGAATCCTGACTAACTGATGATGAAAGGAATGGTCTTGATTCTGATGAGGACTGTCAACAGATGAAGATCAAGATTCAAAGATCTCTTCAAGTTTTGGTAGCATCAGCCTAGGGGAAGTTTGTAAGGATTACACTTAGAGGCTGATGCAACCAAAAGAGCTCTCACCATGCACATGCAAATGCAAGGAAGTTACTTAGAAAGATTTGATATATTGATATATCAAATCTTCCGAAGCCAAAAGACCAAATCTTTCGAAGCCAAATATAAAGTCTTCCGAAGCTTCAAAGACAAAGTCTTCCGAAACCAAAGACTGATTTCTTCCAAAGACAGAGAAGGCATGCTTTCTCTGAATCACCTTTTGACAAAAGTTGAACAACTTTTCGCTGCCACTTCTGATGTCTCACCAACTTGCATGAGTTTGTGAAAAGGTCCATGTTTTTGTCAATTGTAGATTAAGGTTCTTTTGTCTATAACTTTTCAACTATGTACTTTTATCCTTTTTATAATAGATTAGGATGTGTGGTATGCCATGTCATAGTCATTAGTCAAAAGGCAATCTGCCTTTCGACTCTACATTGATCTTGTTGTCTAGATTAGTGTTTTCAGCTGGCATTCCAAGTATGGCCGGCTGTAGGATGTAGTATAAAGTGTGTCAAGTACTTGTAATTTAGATAAACTTTGTAACACTTGTAATAGAACTTGAGTGCAATATACATCATTCTTAAAAACCACTTTTGAGCGTTCTTGTTCTTCTTGCTTGTGTTCTTTGTTTCACTCCAACCAGTTTCCCATTTGAATTGCTAAGTGTTATTAACTCTCCCACCTTGTGAAACTGTTGCATTGATCATAACCAGTCCTGCGTACCAGAAATCTCTTTGAAAACACCAGAAGTAACTGCAAAAGACCTAGCCGCACACCATCTTCTCAGAATCTCAATCTTGCCTTGAAGAATGATCAATGATGATTTGAAATAAGTTGGGGAGCTTGAAAACACCAGAAATCTCTTTGAAATCACCAATTTCCGGCTGAGAAAAGTTGTTCTTCGAATTGGGTTTAGATAGGTTTAAAAAAACTTAAAGTTCCATAAAATCCAGTGGTTTGTTGGTGATCGGCGTATGGTGCGTCCTTACTCGGCTCTCCTTCTTGACCTCCTTTTTCCATTTTTTAATATTTGCATCTTCAGTCCTTCAACTTTCATGTTTCGCTTCTTTTGTCTCAAATTATGCTCCTTTAAGCTCCAAACAGCTATGAATCAAAACATTAACAAAGACAATTTGTTCCACAATAATCACGATGTAAAATCAAGCATTTAGATCAATTAAACACTAAAATATTAACTCGTCATACTAAACAAACCTAGCAATATGTCATGTTGTTAAGTGAGTATGTCTTGATCACATTCAGACTCAGTCTTCAAGAAAGATATGTAAAGCAAGTACTATCAATGATCCTTAGCCCAACTGTTTACGGTAAGGTACCCATGACATATAAATAATGAGAGGTTATAGGTTCAAGTCTCACTCTGAGCAAAATACTCAGATGCTAGTGGGTTTCCTCAACAATAGGTTTCCTCCTAAGGGTGTTGGGGTGCGGTCCCAGCTGGAAAACAGATAGATAGGCCCGATTATTAACATAATATCTATCCTTCTCAGAAAAGTCACACATCTGCCTTTCACAATATATGTAAAGCAAGTACTACTTACTATAAAAAGTAAAGGAAAAAAGAACGTTTTCCTTGCATGTCTTAGATATCTAGAAAATACTCTAATTTGATCTAAAATCTATGGTTTTACGAAACAATGACCTATTGAAAAACTTTGAAAACCCATCCAATTAGTATGTGGATTTGCAAAACAATGATCAAATGAAAAACTACAAAACCTATTCAATACTAGAAGCAAATGTGAATCATATGATGATCAAATTGGTCGAAGTAATACCATGGTATTCAATTGAAAAACACACCTAGTAAATTAAACTAAAAAATAACATGAATAAAGATAACAATAAAAGAGGTTAGAAAGTCTAAGCTATCGTGAAAAACTAGGTTAGCATAGTATAAGTGAAACTCAGTGGACTTGTACCTATCATATGGCAAACCATCTTATGCAACCCTATAAATGACCCTCAAGAACAAAAGAAAGGGATATAGATGAAATTTCTGGTACATATGGAAAAGTTAGGCCCCAATGGTCTTGATGGCCACATTGATACAACTAGTATAGTATGGATATTGATGATTTCCTGATCGACAAATGAATAACTAGTTGGCTAGATCTAATACGAACATATCTTAATTTTTAAACCGGTTCAATTCTTTTTACAAGTTTTTCGTTCATTATTTATTTATGAGACATTTTTGGTAGAAGAATTTAGACGATCTATAATCTTTGAATACTAATGAAGCACTTTATAAATCCTTATAGTAATTTGTGTTTTCGTTTTGATGAATATGGACCATCTCATTCATTCAACGATTGATTATGAAGATGTGTGTTTGATATATCTTGCAACTATAAACATTAATATCATAAAAATAAATATGCATGGCTTGCACTAGAATAGAACTTATATGTTATAGTACACAAGGGATAGAATGTCGCGTAAGAGCAAATATATTATCACCTAGAGGAACACAATTAAAGATCGATGATGCATCATATTTTTTCATGTCTTAGAAAGAAACTTATCATGTTTCAAATATATTCTTCAAATATATTTCATATTGGTGGTACAAGTAAAAAACATGATGAGCACCTTCTATTGTGAATATGGGTTTAGGTATAAAAAAACATTTATTCAAAATATTAATTCTATTCTCATCTTGTTTATTACAATAAGATTAGTGCAAGTGAATATATCACATGTAATTAAAATTTTGAAGTTGTGGACTATAAAATCTATATTACGTCTTTGTTGTTTTCCAATATCAGCAAAAGAAAAATTGATTCGTTCAAACTTTTACTTTTTAATTTACCTTTTCCTCTGGTTACTTGTTTACTAGAAAATGTTACAAAAATTTAAGATTATAGATGCTACATCAAACTTAATTTTAATCAACATTTAAAACTGGTGACAACTAATGAATAACAAACGAAGTTCCTTCATAAATGATTTGAAATTTACATATCGTGTCATCGTTGTCACCTTCACATGTACAGAGGAATTAGACACGCTACTTGATATTTCATTTATTTCCCTAACTACCCATCCTTAAAAATATCCAAAAAATCGACTTTAATTTATACGTAGATGACATACAAATCTTTTTACCACATCCTTATATGTATGAGAAAAACTGAGTTACCTCTAAATGAAGTCTCTGGATCAAATCATAGTTTCATATATTTCTTATCATGATATTCGTTCCGTTGTTAATAGTATATATACCAATTCCGTCGTTAACAACATATTGATGTTAAGGGTGTAAACGAGTCAAGCCGGCTCGCAAACTACTCGGGATCAGCTCGAAAAAAGCTCGAATCTAGCTGAGCTTAAACGCAGGGGCTAAGGATAGTTAGGGCCGGGGGGGGGGGAGGGGGCGCCCCCCTCTTTTTTTCGTCGATAGTGTTAATTTTTAGTCCGGTAGTGTAAATTTTTGATCCGGTAGTGTACATTTTTATATAAATATGAAGTTCGCCCCCCCTAAAAAAATTTAATTCCGCCCCCTCCCCCTACGGGGGTGTTCAAGCTCCGCCACTGCTTAAACGACCACGAGCGCGAGCCCGAGCTTGAGCTCACATTATGGCTCGTTTATCGAGCTCACATTATGGCTCATTTAATAAATGAGCTCGAGCACGAGTTTCAGATATCGAGATCGAGCTGGCTGGCAAGCCTAAAGGAGCTTTTCGTTTTTATAATTTTTTTAACATATTAAATATAATAAATATATTTAAATAAATAAATATATATATATATACATATATATATACATACATACATACACATAATCATATTACTATATGTATATATATTATTATGATAAAAATAATTAAATAATATATATTATGTTATATATAAGAAGTATGATTACAAATAGATATACAATAATTATAAAAAAATAAAAATTTAAAAGTTTAACAATAAACGAGTTGAGCCCGAATCGAACTCGAGTTTGAAAAACTTCTGACGAACCGAGCTTAAGATTTAAAAATTAAACAAAAAACGAGCTCAAGCTTTCTAAAACTAAAACAAGCTGAACTCGAGGCTAAACGAGCTCAGCTTGACTCGTTTATACCCGTAATTGATACATACCATAACAATAGAATCTGATGCTAGAAATCAGTTAACATTACTAATAATCTATTGTATAATGAAAGAAAAGGTGTAAAGTTAGAAAACATGTGATGTGTTGTGTGGAACAAAGAGACAAGTAGAGGTCCAGTTGAGCAGTGAGTCCAACCCCACCAGAGCCAGAGCCAGCAGGTGGTGGTGGTGAGTCACTCATAAACATAACCCCAATCAGTTTGTCTGCATGTTTTCAGAGCACTGCCTTTTCTGATTATGACACTTCAACTATCTTTATATAATATTGCTCTACACTTTGGAATTTTATTAATAATAAAAATACTAAAATTATACCATTACATGTCAGGCTCCAGTTGTTTCAATGATTAAAACATAAATGTGACTGGGTAACAGATTAAAATCTGTATTTCTTCGTATAGATCTGGTCATGTTTACTAAAATCATGAATATGTTATATAATAAATTTGTTTACATAATTTGATTATAAAATGTATACTATTACAAACTTATAGTTTGATTTTATAAATTTGTTTTTCTTGTAATATTCTCTAGGTGATTTGACTCATTTACTTCTTAATTTTAATAAACTTTTAAGATTAGTATCTCTACCAAACAATTTAAAACGCGTTGAAACACAAATGATATACAATTTTAATCCTCACGTATATTTTGTGCGATAGAACAAAATAATCTGATTTTGATCAATATATATGTGTGAAACAAGACAAGAATTAGTATTTATATTACTTGTGATTATTATTCAAAATCTCTAATGTGCTACAAGTAATTCCAAGTATATAACTTTTTGCAATAGTTTTATTATTTTATAACACGTTAAAACCCGTAATTAAAGATACAACTTGGCATAATAAACACAGATGCTACGCTTTGAATATTATGCATATAGTGTCCATGCAACATGACACATGAATGACTTAAATAATCTCATAAGTATAATAAATAATTGTAGTTAGGTCAAGTATATTTAATTTCTTGTAAAAACATTTTCTGACATTTTACTACCCTACTTGTTTGATCCCATTGAAAGAATTATATATATATATATATATATATATATATATATATATATATATATATATATATATATATATATATATATATATATATATATATATATGTGTGTGTGTGTACACACACGAAAATCTTTAATAAATAAATTCCTTGTGATATTATAAGATTTATTAATAATTTTGTCCAAACAAATAATTTAAAACCAAATAGACAAGAAGGCACTTGATCCTATTTATAAGCCCCACTATATCCATTAAGCCCTAATAATAAGTTAAATTGTGTACGTTCTTTAATCTCCAACATATTAATTATTACTTAATTATGCTCCCCAACCTTAAACATACCTTTTAAGCCACTTGTCTCCATCAAAATGCACACATATATACACAATAATGATTATATATGTCATGTGATTAACTATACCTAAATAGAAACATGTTATACAAAACGTTTTGTAGATTTATGATATTTGATTTATTACATTGTTTCTCGAGGTATTAATTTTATCTTATTCTTATAAAAAAAAATTCGAATTAAGTTGTATTCTATTGGTTGATAAGTCAAACAATAAACATTTAATATTGAAGAAAACCAGTCACATGGTTCATATAATTATCCTTTCGTAATTTCATGAATAGTAAATTACAACATTCAAGCATGAGTGTACACGTTTATGCATTTGTCTACGTGTGTGTTTCTTCTTATGTCATGTTACGAATGAACATACCTCTTCTACCTTTGATTTTTCTTTCACTTTCTCAAGGTTTACATTCTTCTCGCACCACACCAGAGAAATAGATGACAAACAGAGATCGGATCGGAAGTCACAGCTAACACCATGGCAACCGATGCTCGATGGTGCGGAAGAGGAGCCTCGTTGCTTCCGTACGCGGCTTGGGTTGCAAATACAATACGGCTTTGCACATATGCTAGCTAGTTTTACATTAATGGATTATCCTTGGGATTTCTAAAACTATTATAAATGAGGTACATGTGGAAATTCGATTATGATGGATCGAATATTGCAATCGTATTGTTGCCGTTTATCAGATCTGTGATGCGGAATCTCACAGACCCGTTGATGATTTCAAGTGAAGATCTATACAAGATTTAGTATATGATGATGAATGAATGATGAACAATCAAAAACACATTCATAAATATTTCATTCATTCATATGTATGATGATGCTAGGAGATTACAAAGGGAGTTTGTAAGAAAAATCTCTCTCACACACACCGAACCTAATTGTTACTCTCACTAGCCTAATTTTCTCTTCACTAATACTTAGGAATGCTTGCTTAGAGTATAAATGATTACACTTAGTCTATTTATACTATTTACATAAATGAACAAAATTGCATTTAAGCCTAATGATTACGCAAATATTCTTCTACGTCTGATAAATTCTCTATTGCTGATGCGTGACTGCCGGGTGCTGACATCATTCTGGACGACCGCTAATGTTGACTGTTGACTTTGACCACGGTTGACCAAGTTTGACCAAGTTTTAATTTGGTCAATTTTCTTCGTTTTGATCATATTTTCAGCGTAGCTTCACCGTGTCAGTTTTGATAATCATCATGAGATTCGGCACTTAGGTTTTGGTAAGTATCATCTTCAAATAGTCCAACAATACTCCCCCTAAGATGATGTTGCCAAAACCTCATGATTATCAAAACCTTGGATGTTGATTGATGTGTAGTCTTGGAGTGCAGTCTTCTCCCCCTTTTTGGTAGCATCTTCTTAGAAGCTTTAGAAAAAGGCATTAAGAAATAGACTTTGTTTCGGCATATAAAGACTTTGTTTCAGCACTTGATAGATGTTTCATCAGCTTGATCTTCTAGTCTTATTTTGAAGACTCGAAAATGCACCCATTTGCATACACTGTGGATTGCACAGGTAGCAATGTTAGCAGCTTTATCTCAACTTCAGAAGTGAAGGAGAAGCATCAGACAATCTTCAAACTTGACATATACTCTCCCTCAACAAAAGCTTTAGAAGGTGAGGAACTTTTGTGTATGAGATACCAAGAGAAGGATTTTTAGTTCTCAGCAACTGGCAGGAGCTTTGAAGGAAACAGGCGTGTTCACTTGACATCTTGAACTAAATGAGAAACTCAGGCATGTTGTGCAGTTCATCACCTGCAAAATTCTAAATCCTCTCGGTAGAGGTATTGCATGAAAGTTTCACTCCTAAATCAATAACACATATAAATCTGCCAAAACTAAGAAAAATACTAAAAATAACAAATCGTTTTGGAATTTTAAAGTTTAAAGTTTAAAGAAAAATTTATGATATTTACAAGCATGAATCCTTCAACTGCAATGAGATCGTACTAATCCAAAATCCTCTACATATAAGAATGTTTAAAGTTTGAATAGACAGAGACAAAGAATAAAGTTGATTATAAGTATGTTTGTCCATTTAAACTCATGCAAGGATCTATTTTCAACACTTTGTGATATTTATCATGTTTAGGTTTGATTAGATATGCTAATTGAATACCCCACACTCAGAAGTATGGAAGAATAACCCTCCTCATGAAATGCAAGGTAGCACTTTATTACAACTTGAACCAGGCTACTTAGAGTATAAATTCTCATGATATGATCCACTTTGGGATTCTTTTATACTTCACTTTGAAAGTTGATCCTTATTGGGATTCTTTTAGCTTTGATCCACATTAGGATTTTTTTCTTTGCCTTTTTGGCATGCATCAGCACTTTTAATGCAAGGTCAACTAGGTCTGTGCTCAGCACAATAGAAGTTGTACTTGTGTTTACTCCAAGTCTGTATTTACATACAACAAAGAAGAAACAGATGCCTTTATCAATGAGAAATTTATAAACCATTTTCGCATGGTGTGTTTAGGTAACCACACACGTAAACGCTTGGAAAAGTCATTGCTTACCAATACCCTAAGATGGTTTTGGTCCATAATGCATATTGATTTAGTTCATCACAAATATGCTTATCTTGAATCCAAGCTGAGCCTACTGACATATCAAATAGTGCCTTGTCAGTCTTTATTGATTTTAAAAAAATAGATGCAGAAGATAGTAGATGAGTGTATTATCATTTCTCATGTAAATGCAGGAAGATTCAAAAATAATATTTTTGGACTTTTATTGATTTTCTAATTTTTAGGATTTTTTTTTTGTTTTTTGAGAAAATAAAGAAATGGCATATGTGTTAGCAATGCAATAGAGATCATCAATAGTTGGTCCATGTAGCAATGTACTCAGATGAAGCAGATGAATGAAACATCGGTTTTTTCTTGTATTGTCATCATAGTTTCTATGAATGATTGATTTCCTACATTGAATCATGGTTAATTTATGCTCCATTTGGCTCAGTTGCATCATAAACATCATAAGCAGGAAGAACATTCCTGTCATGGGAAGGGATCAACCACTGCTAACTTTTCTTGGGTTGGCAGGCCTCCATAACTGTCCCTATCACACTAGCAAATCAGTTAGATATTTCAACCTAGGCCATTACTGTCCTGAGCTATCCATTAGCATCTTTGTATGTGACTTGCTGGTATGTGTATGATTTTGCTTTATCTGATGATGTATCAGATTCACCTCCCGAAATTGTTTTCTTTCTCCAACATTTTTTGATTGTAAACCAACTGACTCAACTTTAGCTTGTTTAACATAAGGAGTTTGTTTGGCTTTTGAAAATCTTTTGGTTGGTTTAGAAAATCTATTTTTCTTTTGAATGTTTTGTGGATGTGTAGCAAAGGATCTTTGTCCTTGATCATGTTCGTTTCTTCTGGGCATGTGATCATATTCATCATAAGAATTATAATCATGATTATAATAATTTGATGGATGTGATCTTCTATGATAGCCATTATGCCAAGCATTATTCCTATATCTGTCATACTTATGTTGTGTGTATGACCTGGGATAATGTCTAGGTCCCCAATAATCATGAATATCATAATGTTTAAAATCATACCCATGCCGATGTGATCGAGGAGAAGAGTAGCTATGACGTCTATTGTAGTACTCATGCTCCGATCTCGGTGAGTACGACTCTGATGGATGATAAGATCTTTGACCTTTTCTATGTTGTGATGTTGGAGAGTTGTTGTATGAATATTCTGAAGTGGTATGATTCTCCATGTCACAATTTAACCAGTAAGGATTAGGTCTGGATCTTCTTCCCTTAGGCTTGAATGATGAAGTTAGATTTGATTGGAACTTCACAGCCTTTTGTCTTGGTTGTTTTTGTTGTTTTCTCTTGTGAGGACATATATATGTATCACTCTCAGTGTTTTTACACTCAGACGTGTTGTGTGAATCTGAATTGCATGTCTTGTAGAGAATTGGTTATTGTTTTGGAGTTTCCAATATAGCTTTTGAGGTTGATGGTTGGTTTGGATCAGGTGTGGAAGACTTTCTCTGACTTTTCTTCTTTTTTTTTAGATTTGGTTTTCTTCCTCTTGACTTGTTCTTTGATTTCTTGTACCTCAGGCTTCTGTTTGTTCTTTAACTCCATCTTAATCTTTGACTTCAGTTCGGCCTTTGTTAATTCTGGTTCAAGAAATCCAGCTGGTTTGAATTTCTCATAGAGAACCATAGCCTTTTGTTTGTTGTCAGGCTTTTCTGTTTTGGATTTCTGTGGTTGTGTTTGGTTTGAATTGATTTCTTCAATGACATGGTTAGTACATGTTAATATTGCTTTGTTTGGTTGGTTGGTTTCTTTATCACTGTCATCACTTGCAGGATCTCCATCTTGACCATCACAGGAATGAAAGGTTTCATTCTGTGATGATTCTGGTTTGAGGTACAGCTTTGATGTTGTTTTAGGAGAAGTGATTTGAGTGATAGTGGATGGTTTGTCTGTTGGAGGATGATCATGCATATTTGAATCTTCTTAGACTTGACTTGTCATTAAAGTTGACATTTTTATGTAGTTATCATTGTAAGGAGGAGGAACAACATGGTATGTAATTCTAGCACTCTTCTTTTAATCTCTTTGTGCATTAAGTAGTTCTTCCAACTTGCTAGCAGTCAGCTTTAAATTCTCAAGTTCAACTTCTGTTGATGCATGATCTGCTTTTGTCTTTGTTAGAGACTCACTGAGTCTTGTAACTTGAGCTCGAAGACTAAATCTTTCTCCAAGGAGTTTGTCTACATCCTTCAGCAGAGAATTGATTTTATCTTCAAAGGCTTTATGTTGTATCTTCAATTCTGCATTTGTAGCCTTTTCTGTATTGATTGCTTGATTTAGACGCTCAATGTAATGTTGCAAGCCATTGATTGTTTTGGTTGTACTTGCTTCTGATATTTTGGCTTCAACTTCAGCCTTTGTGTTTGTTAACTTCACAGTGAGTTCAGTTGCTTGAGCATTCAGCTTGTGATTTTCTTTAACCAATTTATCAACTTCTTTCTCTAGTGAACTGATTTGATTTGCAGAAGTTTGTAGTTCCTCTGCATGTGAAGCTCTTTCCTCTTTTATCATGTATGATATATTATTACAATATTTTTTATATGCCTGTACTTCATCTATGCATGCTGATGAGCATAGATTGATCTTTCTGTCTTCAGGAATTTCAGGCAATGGAGGAATGTTTGTGTTGTTGATGTTTGTGGCTTTTGCAAGCTCAGCAGTTAACTCTTCAAGTTTGATTTCTTGTTGAACCATTTTGTCTTGCAACTGGTTCATCTCTTGAGCTAAACTGATGTTTTGTTGATTCAATGTCTTGATTTGTGCTTGATCATTTCTTTAAGATTGTTCCATCTCTAACCTGCATCTGATCAAATCATTAGACAATGTGTTGTTTGAGTTTGCAAGATCACATAAATGTAAATGCATCAGTTCTTTCTCAATGTGACTGATATACAACTAAATGTTTGTCTTGTCAAACAATGAATTGTTGTTATTGCTTGATATGCTGTTGTTGTTTGGTTGATTGAAGCTTTTATTTGATATGCTGCTATTGTTTGGTTGATTGCAGCTTTTGTTTGATTTGCTGTTATTGTTTGGTTGATTGCATTTTTTGTTTGATTTGCTGATGTTGTTTGGTTGATTGCAGCTTGGTTTTCTTTGTTTGAATTCTTGAAACCTCTTTCTACCTGCAGCAAGAAAGATAGCTCGGTTTCTCGAAACACGAGTGTTAGTGAATGATGTTAAATTTTCCATTTTGTTTAAAAACAAAAATGATTTGAAAATTGTTTTTGTGTTTAAATCAAAATCAAATTTAAACTTTAATCGAATCCAAAGAACGTCGAAACTCAATTTAATTAGATCGGCTTAATTAAAGAGTTAACTTTGTTCAATTACAATTTAGTTAAGCTGGACTAAGATTAGTCTAGTTTAATTTAAAAGTAACAATATTTGGATCTTCTCAATTAAAATTTTAAAGATTTTGCGACTTGATTCAACACTTCCGAAGTATATATATCTTGATCAACGAGAAGTCAAAATGAAGTTCTCAAATCTTCCGAGAACAAATTATAAGTTGGTCAAGATTTAAAAACTTTCAAAACTTAAAAAAAAATCTTTCGAGAAAGATTTATAAGTCGGTCACAATTAAAAAAACTTGGAGTCAAAATTAAATTCCCAAAAACTCTCAAATTCTGTCGATGCTTTCTCTGCTCTCACTCTCCCGATCTCTCTAACTCTGGTGAAATACCAGCAACACTTTCTGGTGAGGTTTGGTGTGGTGTGTTGAAATCGACTGGCGACGGTGGAGGAATCTTCTATTGGTGTCGGCAGTGATGGTGGAATGTTGGAATTGAACCAACAAATCGAAAATCGATGATGGGTTGGGATCGGTAGGAGATTGTAGGTAATCGATGGTAGTGGTTTCAGTCGGCGCTGACTGTGGTGGTTAGATGGTGTAGTTCCAAGTCGGAATCAACCACAATTGAAGCTTGGTGATGATGATTGATGGTCTAAGGTGTGGTTGCGGTCTATTGGTATTAACACAGGGTCTAAGGTCTGCGATGGAGTGGATTTCAGATGGTTTCGTTTATGGTCAAACTATTTACTCATCCGTTGTGGAATGGGTGAATGTCCACTGTGATTGAGGTAAAACGTCCGTTGTGGACCTACGATTCAAGTCTGTTGTGGATCTGTTTTACTCAACGTCCGCTGTGGACCTTTGATTCAAGTCCGCTGTGGAACTTGTTTGTTCAACAAAATCAACTAGTCCGCTGTGTATGTTACTTGCACATCCATTGTGGGTGTGAATGTCTGCTTTGGACAATTTGTGTAAGCTGTGGTGTTTTGAACGTCCACTTTGGACCAGTGTATGATTTAGCATCCGCTGTGGACAAAAGTTTGGGTCTATTATGTGATTCTTCTTCTTGTCCGCTGTAGGTGTTAACACATCCGCTGTGAGTGTTAACACATCAGCTGTGGATGTGTTTGTTCGTTAGCTATGAACAATTGGACAAAATTGATGAATACTGGTCTTTGTCCGCTGTGGGTTTAAAACGCCAGCTGTGGAATTAGAACACAGTCAAAAATCAAATACAAGTGTAATTGTGTATTCTTTGTAAACTTGATTATGAATGAAATTTTAATTTCAAATCCATAACTTGTTGTTTGTATGATTGTTGAATGATTCTATGATGAACGAATGAATCAAAATCTGAATTAAATCATAGATTTGGCTGATTTTGAGATTTCAAAGCAGTTTGAACTTTGAAAAAGTCAAACTTTAGGTTCTTGAATGAACAAACTTTTGATTCTTGGGTTTCTAATGGAATTTGATAAAATCAAGGTTATAATAGCTATAGATAAGTGATTCTAAGCTAAAACAACAATCAGTTTCATCTAATCATCACCTAAACTCGGATTTAGATGATGAACACAATGAATAACAAAAACCCAGATATAAGAATCAACGTTCAAAATGAATGATTTGTTTATTGAAAATGATAAACAAACCTTAGATTTGATGTTTCTAATCTAAAACCACTATTAATTTCAGCTAAACAACATCAGATTCGTGATTTTTGATGATTTTTCCTCAATAACAGAGAACTTTTCTCAAGAACACAAAATTTTCAAAAATCTTCAAATTCAAGAGTTGTGGTTGTTCAATTGATATGAAACTTTACAGATGTATTAGTTATCACAACTAAAGCTATTAGAATCTTAAATTCGATCAAACAACAACAAAATCAAAATTTCATGTTCATGAGCATTTGACGACTTGAAGAACAAGTTTGCTTAAATCTTCAAATTAGTGGCTCAAATGAACTTCAATTGATGTGAAAACTTGCAGATCTTCACGAAATAACAAATCTAAGCTAATGGTAACTTGATTTCATCAAAAACAACAACAATTTGCAGAGCATACTTGTGGTTCAAAATTTTTGAGAAAAATTTAAAGAACAAGGAGCCAAGGCTCTGATATCTACTGTGAAAATTCAATACTAATGGATCTAATATTGCATTCGAATTGTTGTCCTTTATCAGATCTGTGATGCGTCACAGAACCGTTGATGATTTCAAGTGAAGATCTATACAAGATTTAGTGTATGATGATGATGAATGAATGATGAACAATTCAAGAACACATATTCATAAATATTTCATTCATTCATATGTATGTTTGATGCTAGGAGATTACAAAGGGAGTTTGTAAGAAAATTTTCTCTCACACACACTCAACCTAATTGTTTCTCTCACTAGACTAATTCTCTCTTCACTAATGCTTAGGAATGCTTGCTTAGAGTATAAATGACTACATTTAGTCTATTTATACTCTTTACATAAATGAATAAAATTACATTTAAGCCCTAATGATTACATAAATATTCTTCTACGTCTGATAAATTCTCTGTTGCTGATGCGTGACTGCCGGGTGCTGACATCATTCGGGACGACCGCTAATGTTGACTGTTGACTTTGATCACGATTGACCATGTTTGACCAAGTTTGACTTTGGTCAATTTTCTTCGTTCTGATCATATTTTTAGCGTAGCTTCACCATGTCAGTTTTGGTAATCATCATGAGATTCGGCACTTAGGTTTTGGTAAGTATCATCTTCAAATAGTCCAACAATACTCCCCCTAAGATGATGCTACCAAAACCTCATGATTATCAAAACCTTGAATGTTGACTAATGTGCAGTCTTGGAGTGCAGTCTTAAAAACTGTGAAAATTCGATAATGATGGATCAAATATTGCAATCGTATTGTTGTCGTTTATCAGATCTGTGATGCGGAATCTCACAGACCCATTGATGATTTCAAGTGAAGATCTATACAAGATTTAGTGTATGATGATGAATGAATGATGAACAATCAAGAACACATTCATAAATATTTCATTCATTCATATGTATGTTTGACGCTAAGAGATTACAAAGGGAGTTTGTAAGAAAATTCTCTCTCACACACACTCAACCTAATTGTTTCTCTCACTATACTAATTCTCTCTTCACTAATGCTTAGGAATGCTTGCTTAGAGTATAAATGAGTACACTTAGTCTATTTATACTCTTTACATAAATGAACAAAATTACATTTAAGCTCTAATGATTACATAAATATTCTTTTACGTCTGATAAATTCTCTATTGCTGATGCGTGATTGCCGGGTGCTGACATCATTCGGGACGACCGCTAATGTTGACTGTTGACTTTGACCACGATTGACCATGTTGGACGAAGTTTGACTTTGGTCAATTTTCTTCGTTTTGATCATATTTTCAGCGTAGCTTCACCATGTTAGTTTTGATAATCATCATGAGATTCGACACTTAGGTTTTGATAAGTATCATCTTTAAATAGTCCAACAGTACAAGTTATACACACATTATTGTTGGGGAAATTCTTCGTCACGTGATTAAGATTATCAAAAAGTCCGATTATGATTCTTGTATCATGTAATGGTCCATCTTTGAAAAGTAGTATTAACAAGGTCGGTCCATAGATTTCGAATGCCTTGTGCGACAGGTAATAAATAATCGTGGTAGCGCAAATGCAGGGTCAAGGTGCTAAATCATTAAGTACAAATCATTGGCGTGCAGATGATGTGTGATACAGTATAATCTATAGTCTACTAGGTTAAAAGCTTTGGATACAAACTTAAATGAATTTGGAGTTTAATTTTTAAACTTAATCTGCTTAATTGGGTTAATCAGGCCATTATCCACAATATGTTATATATGTGATTTTTAAAACAATTATTAATTTATTATACCTCTCAAGAATATATGTTAAATAATCAGTTTATAGTTTTTTATGAGTTAGGCTATACATACCACCCTTTATTACTTGTCATACCCCCCACTCCTCAAAAACCAATTTCAAAATTTGTCATATTTTTCCCCGAATCCTTTTTTAATTTAGAAATAGATTTTTTTCCTAAATTTTTTTCCAAAAACACTTTTTATATGACGATATAAAAACATATTTAAAAGTAATAAAAATAATAATAATAAATAAATATAAACATTTAGAAGTTAGAAAAAAACTTTTAATAAAAAAGTTAAAAATATCTTTTAGAATTAGAAATGGTCATAAATGAACCAAATTCCACCGACCGACTAAACCGTTTAAACCAATCTATTCGGTTCGGTTATCTGATTTAACCTATTAAATCCGTTTATTGTTCGTTTTATACGGATAACTAAACCGAATAAGCAAACTTTTGTGTAATCGTTAACCAAACCAAAAACCGAATTCACAATTTAATTCGATTTTTTTGGTTACAAATACGGTTCAATTTTCCGTTATTATTAGTGTTTGGCTTTTTTGAGAATTCATAATTACTACAATTAAAAATAATAAAAAAACAAAAAATAATAAAGACTAAAAGAAATAATAAATAAATAAATAAAACTTAAAAATTTTTAATTTAACATATTAAGAGGTGATATATTAAATAAAAAAACATTGAATAAAAAGTAAACTATTTTAAAAAATTAAAGAAAGATGTATAACAAATAAAAATAGTTTAAAGATTGGTATGAATAACACCACCCTTTTTAAACATATTAATTGGCTCCCGATACCTAAAATGATAAAGAAATAGGCTACTTAAAATTTGGGCACTATGTGTTCGCTCACACGGGTATGAGGGTAGGCCATGTAGTATTTTGACTTTCTCTAAATCGATTACAATAAATTAACTTTAAAATAATAAATGAAATCACATGACTTAAAATTTAAGGCAACTAAACTCGAAACCAAACACAAAGATGTACCGTGAAATGGTTGTATGGCATGCTCTATTATACATTCTTATTGATAAAATAAGATTTAAAATAAGATTGATATATGCAGATCAAGAAACAATATTTATACAAGTACTTAAGTGATATATTTATTCATGAAACATTACAACTCTTTATAAAAAGTTAGTTATAGTCACTTACACACGTACACCAATATCATACAGTATTGCTTTTTGTCTGAAAATTAGTTAAGAAGATTCATGAGCGCAGGGTAGTGCTGTTCACGAGCCGAACCGAGCCGAGCCAGGACAAGCTCAAACTCGGCTTGAATTTAAACCGAGCCAACTCGGTTCGGTTCGGTTTTAAAACCGAGCTAGAAATCTAGGCTTGAGCTCGGCTCGGTTTTTAACCGAGTTGGCTAGGCTCGGTTCGTTTTGGCTCGGTTTTAATTTCATAAACACAATTAAAAAAATCAAATGCGAAATAAATTTAAAATACTACATAACTCATTATCGGTTTATAACAAGTTTCACAAAATATGAACTGGTTTAAAGAAACTAAGTTCAACTTCAACAAAATACAACTAACTTCATCATTATCTAAATTGAACGAATAAAACCCGAAACACACATACAACCAGCATTATATTTTTAGTAAATAAATTAAAAGTATGTTTGAATAATTTATTCTAATATATAAAAATATATATAAGCATCAAATGAAACAATCTAAAACAAACATTATAGTTTAATATTTTGATAAAAAGATTAGTTAAAAAAGTATATTATATTCTTAACAAATAAGTAAATGCAATGATAAATGTTATATACATAAAAACATATATATTTCAAGTAAAACAATCCGAGCCATACCTAGCCGAGCTAACAAGCGAGCTAAACCGAGCCGGCTCGGCTCGTTACGAACCGAGCAGAGTTCAGCTCGTTTTCATACCGAGTCTGCTCGGTTTGGTTCAGTTTAAAACCGAGTCATTTCGAGCGAGCTTTTTTCGAGCTTTTTCCGAGCGAGCTTCAAGCGAGCTACGAGCCGCGAGCTATTTGGATGGCCCTACACAGGGGCGGACCTACTTGGGGATTGGGGGGCAGTCGTCCCCCGTAAAAAAAAAATAGTATTATATGTATATGAAAATCCCGAATGCCCCCCATAAAATTATACAATCGTCCCACTTTTGCCCCTTATAAAAAAATTTTCTGGGTTCGTCACTGTATGAGCATGAGTTTAAATGTTCACAAAAACCTGTTTAATTGAAATTTTACTAAACTTTGGTCACCAGTATCTAAATATAAAATTATGATTATCAATGAAGATGGTGTGTGTTTCGATTAGCTGTAGTGTTGCAAAAATTAGTTCCAGGCTCTATTAGTCGGCGATTAATAGGTGGTCGGTCAATAACTTTAACGATTTCATCTAATTGGAGGTAATAATTGGTATCGCTAAAATTGACTAAATATTAGACCTAGGTGGTCCTAGTCTGCCAATTTGTAGCGACTCTGGTGTACCCTTGTAATTTTCAGCCAAACCTGTGTGTATAATATATTATTTTTATAAAAATTAAATATAAAAATATGTGTGTGTGTGTATATATATATATATATATATATATATATATATATATATATATAAAGTTCCGTTTAGATTAATTTTGACTAATAGCAAGTTGGTACCACGTCAGTCGACTAACGCCTAGCTATTTTGACAACCATGATTAGCTGCATAGAAGGTAAGATGAATGCGTTTATATGGTTATCGTTAGAAAGGATAATATGGTCACTTTGGAAGATATGATGTATTCTATATGCTAATCTTTAACCAAAATTTCACGTTGACTAGTAATGTTAAAGTCGGCATTTTACAATTTTTACGCTGACCTATTACTTGGTAAGTATCACAAACTTCTATTTCTCAAGTCTTTGTGATTTTAAGAATTCGAGTTTGATCAACTTATAAAATAAATATGTATTTCGCGTATTCGAACTTGTTATAAAGTCTAACTTAGATTCTCAAGGGTGGGTTTTTTTAACTTGTTATAATAAAATAGTCCACAACTTGTAATTATAAATAAGTTAAGGCGATAGAGAATGATCCATTAATGACAATCATTTTCCTGATCATCATGCATGTCCAATATTCATTTATTTGATTCAGAAACACCAGTTAGTGATTTATGGATTCTATTCATATCCACTCCTCAATGTCATATGACATTGTCATGTCTAGTGTGCATACCATGTTAGGAAAAGATCAACATATTTAAATTTACCGACACATTAGTTGCCACATCATGACTGGTGACAAGACCCTATTTTCTTTAAAATAAATTGTTTGATAGAGATGGCTTTGTCTAACTTAACATGCTTGATACTTCTGATATTTTAGTAAGTTAACAACATATTATTTATTATTAAAGAGAGAACAAAATTATGGTGGTCCAACCACATACTCAAGTTTACATATTTTGACTGAAATTTTAATTGTATTCCTTTTAGTTTTTTTTAACGGTAAATGTGCGACACATGAGAAAACCTCATGACTCATATTTGAGCATTTTGCGCAGAAAGATATTTAAACTCATGACCTCTTAATATTTACATGTCATCGATACCTTACATTAACTAGTTGGACTAAAAATCATTAATTTGTATTCCTTTTAGTTATTTTAGAAAATACACCATTATTTATTATTTAATAAATAAATAAATTGTATTATAAGAAATGATATAAATAATTTTAAATGACATTGTTAAAATAGAATTTAATCAGTGGAGGAGAGCCTGTAGGGAGACAGTTGGAATCTTTGGACTCTATGAGGCTTTTGGGCTGGTGTCACTTCAACTATATTATTTTATTGTAACTGATGTGTTACTTTTCAGAGAATTTTTTAAAAATAAAAGAACGTTAAAGTAATGCTTTTAATAAAATACAATGAATTTGTCAGATTGTTTTCTTTCTACAATCTCATCTATCTATCATAATAAAACTAATAAAATAAAGTTTTGATGTGACACTTAACATAATTCTATACTTTTTAATTTTAAATTTTTGGTTCTTTTTCATGATTAATAAGATTAATGTTATAGTAAAAAAAATATTTAATTTATAAAATCTTAAAAAAATTATGTGTCTGACATATGTTTTTCTATTATTTTAAAGAAATAACATTTTGGTTGTTAATTGCCTCAACTCATTATGTTTAATATGTTTATTATGTTATATATTTTTTAACATTTATTATATGCATTCATCATTGTGTTTTATGTTTTAAATCATTTTATATTTTTTTTATTATTTTTAATAGATTATGAACTTATTATCTATTATTGTGTTTTACATTTAGAAATACACAATGATATTATTTCACAAATATTTTTTTTAACTCATAGTATTCGAGATAACATAATGTGTAATTTTTAATTATTTTATTATAGATTATATTAACTTGTTGTTATCTGTCACTGTGTTTTATAATTATGATTACACAATGATATTATTTCACTAATACATTTTTTGAAACTTAAGTGTTCAAGATAACACATGTTATTTTTATCACCGTTTTTTATAGATTTTATAAACTTGTTGTAATCTATCATTGTGTTTTACAACTAGAACTATACAATCATATTATTTCATAAATTTATTTTTTAAAACATATACTGTTTAATATAACACAATAACAATTAAAAACTAAAATGATTGTGTTTTATGTTTTATATTATTTTTGTGTTATTTTGTCATTATTTTTAATGCATTATATTAATTAGTTGTAAATTTATCATTGCACTTTACATGCTAGAAATATAATTTTGTTATCTCACAATTATATATTTTTTTAGAGTTCATCACTTAGAAAACACAATAACTAACAAAAAAGCACAATAAATTACACTAAATTAAAAGACACAATAACGAGTATAAATCACATGAGCTTAAAAACATAAAAAATTATTCTCTTTTGATATAATGATATTGTACTCGTTCTATAAGAAAAACGCTTATTTTGATGATGTAATTTTTAAGAAAAGAAGGCGATGTCCTATATAAAAGTTATGAACGTTTTTAAAAACGAGAAAACTTGAAAAAATCCACAAAAGTGACTATGCTTAAAATAATTTTTTTTATTTGAACTCTTCCCATTTAATAATTATATTATCTACAAATTATATTATTTAAATCTTTTTAATATTAAAATTACTTTTTTAACAAAGTAAAAAAAGATCCTTTTATGAATTTAAATTTTAAAGAATAATATGAAAATTTTAAATTTGATGTTTTAAAAAAAATATAATTTTCATAAACCAAAATAACTAAAATTCAGATTTATAATAAGGAACTTATTTAAAATGATATTTTTTAGAATGGTTTGTTTTGAAATAAGATGTTACATTTTTTAATAAAAAAATTAAAAACAAAAGTTTAAAAAAATATATCATTGTTTTTATTATTTATAGCACTTACTCATGCGTAATTTCAATTATATCTTATTTCAATATCATTTATAAGAATATTTTCTTTGTTAATTATTTAATATGTATTTATATAAGTGTTGTAATACACAGAGTACTAACCTAGTATTATAATATTTTCGAAGACAATCTATAACGGAAACTAGCCACATACTCAGGGTGAATATTGTAATTTCATGGTGGTAACCGATCAAGAGTTTTAGTCTAGATTATAATTATTGGAAGAAATTTTATTTCTTGCTATCACATGATACTTCTTGGTATTTTCTGTATACATAAAAAAAAATCTATAATTTTCTACTTTTGTACTTAACCAACTAACACTATGGGATGTATAGGACTCCTTATTAACGTTTACTCTATGAAATGTTAGCATTACATTACAGTCTACTTCTCTTTGCCGTTTTTCACTCGATAAAAAAAATACATCATTTTCACACCAAGCTCCACTCTGTTTTATTTTTTTAATAAAAAATAATATTGCTACACTCTTAATAATATTGCATAAGGAATAATAAATAAAATAAAACTAAATAAACTTATAATTATTTAATAAAAGATAAAATAAAAATTAATATTAAGTATTTCCAACAACTATATTTCACACAACTATATTTTCAATGATTATATTTCCAACTCTACGAATACCATAATGTATTCATCCCATTCACCATCTTCAAGTTTCTAAAAATCCTTAAATGGCATATTGATGAGACAACATATTCTTCGTTCTGAAACCACCTTCGATAGACAAACAGAAAACCCTTTGGATCCTGAACTGGAAAATCCTCCTATGCTTCAAGAACCAAAAATCAAGCCGATGAAAAAAGATGATTCCGATTTGGATCATTTTGATGAGGCTTGGATTTTTAGAGATTATTATCTCCATGGTGGTTCGCCTTTAGATCCATACGAAGACAACCTGACAGAAGAAGATGCTTGATAGAGTCCTTAACATTAATTTATTTAACATCAACTTTCAGTTTATATTTTATGTAAATTGTCATTTTTTGTTAGTGTAACTTTTAGCTTTAAGATTGTATTATAGTTTATATAACCACTTAATTTTATTCACATTAAAATAAATATCTGTAGGTTAAAAAAACTATTTTTTTTTTTAAAAAGGTTAAAATTAATGGAAAAATGAATGAGTATCTTTGATTAGAGGTGGGCATAAAAACCGGGTTCGGACCCGACCCGGTGGACCCGACCCGGAACCGTGTACGGGTACGACCCGGTATATGTATACCCGGTTTGGACCCGAAAAAAACCCGTAGGGTTGGAACCGGGTATGATTTTCTAGAATTTCTTAGAACCCGACCCGAACCCGACCCGACCCGGAACCGGTAGAACTCGGGTTGGACCCGGTTTTGACCGTTTTTTTTTTTTTTAAAGTAGCCGTTGGGATCGATTTTTGGCCCTTTTTTTGTCACTTTTAGACTTATAAGTTAGTATAAATAGGTGTGGGTTGATATGGTTTAGTACCCAAGTCTCAAATGCAAAAACATACGCAAAAAACGCAAAAAATACTCTCGTTTACTCTCGTTTTACACATTCACTCTCTCGTTTTACACTTTCACTCTCTTCAATCTTGATATGGCTCACTCACAATCTTCCGTTGGTCAAGGTTCGTCCAACGCTCCAACCGTCGTTCGTGTTCTTGCACACAATCGTAACATGGATGTTTGGTGCAATTGGGATATGGTTGAGTTGAGTGACGGGTCTGTAAAGGCTCGTTGCAAGTTTTGTGGAGCTTTGCTTGCTAAAGATTCTAACACGACTTTAAACAAACACATTAGCAAGAAGTTTTGTAAGTCGTTGAAAAGTAATCCGGATTCGCAATAAACACAATCGGGTGGAGACGGTGGAATCTTTAATTACGATGTTAATACGGTTCAAGATCGAATGGAGAAGTTCGTGATTCAAGAAGCTTTGCCTTTTAGTCACTTCGACAATCCTCGGTTGACCAACTTAATTCGAGAGACGCTTCAACCTCGTTACACTCACGTAAGTCGTACTACACTTGGACGTTATTGTTTAAAATTATGGAAACAAGCAAAAAATGATTTAATTATATTATTTGAAAATTTAAATACCGGTGTAAACTTAACTAGTGACGTTTGGTCGGCTCCACACGGTTTACCCGAATCGTACCTTTGCGTCACCGCTCATTGGGTGGATCCCAATTCATGGCAATTGATGAAACGTACGATTGCATTTGATCTTTTTCCACATCCACACACCTGAGAATTTTTGTTTTACTTTTTAGATAATATAATAAGTACTTTTAAATTACAAAACAAAACTTTTTTCAATTGCATTTGATAACGCCTCTAACAACACAACCGCGGTTGAAAAATTAAAATTAAAATATCTTCCGATTGCAAACGGTGATTTTTTCCGTACTCGTTGTGTTGCACATATTATTAGTTTAGTAGTGCAAGACGGACTATCCGGACAATATGTTAATAACTTTATTACATCTTTTCGATTTATGTTACATGACGTTTTTTAAAAAAGTAGAAGAAGATATCAAGATTATAAACAACTTTGTAAGGATACGCACTCTAGATTTTTAGGTCCTAATTGGGATGTACCTACTCGGTGGAATTCGACTTGTCACATGTTTGAATGTGCTTTAAAACAAAAGGACACTTTGAAAGCTTTTCATAATAGTCTTTCGGATAATGGTGAAGCCGGCCCATTTCCGGATGCGGGTTGGGAGAATCTTCAACGTCTATCCGAGTTTCTTGAGGTTTTTAAAATCTCAACAATAAAATTATCGGGAGTTTATTATTCCACTAGTTATTCGGTGCTTCAAGAATTATATTTTATGTCTTTGAATTTTAAAAATTTTCAAAATAAAAATAATATGTTTAATCAAATGATAGAACCAATGAAAGAAAAGTTTAAAAAATATTTTAAGGACTTACCACCCGTTTTTACGTGTGCCGCCGCTTTAAATCTGTTTCTAAATGTTGCGGGGGTTGAATGTTTGATAGATGAGATAAATGACAATTTGGATATGCATGACGAAAACCCTAATTTTTCAAACGAGGCAAAAGAAAATTTTAATCATAGTTTGAAAACAATTTATAATTTTTCTTTAAATAGATATGGGCCTAACGTAAACATAACCATGCCAAGCGAATCAACCACAAGTGCTAGTACATCGGTTAAAGACCCAGTTTTGACTATGTTGAATGTTGTCCGGGATGTGACGGCTAAACGACAAAGGGGTAACACCCCAACAAGTGAACTCGGTAGATATAGTGGAACGAATTTTATTTCCACTATGACTACCGAAGATTATCGTGCATTCGATATTTTGGCTTGGTGGAAAGGAAAAGAATCTCAATTTCCGATTCTTTCTGCTATGGCCCGTGATTTACTAGCGTCCAAGCTTCTACGGTAGCTTCGGAATCTGCTTTTTCTCTTAGTGGCAGGGTAATATCATTACGGAGAACAAGACTAACTTCGGAAGCAGTGGAGATGTGCATTTGTTTAAAGAATCAGTTAGACGCAACGGATCGTATACAAGACCAAACAAGCCTCGAAGACGAGATTACACTCGAAGCTAAAGTACATGATGAAGAGGTAGAAGACAGAGTATCTTCTGGCATATCCGATGAAGAATTAGCATTTGATCAAACATCTCGTAGTAGATAAAATTAGACGATATTGTTATTTTTTATTGATTCATTTATGTCATTTTAAGTTGTTTTAATATTATATGTCTTTCATGTTCTTTTTAAATTTCTTTGTCATTCAAATGTTTTATATAAAAAGTATTTAATATTTGTATATTATAAGTGTAATCTTTTCTGCCCAAGATTTGTATATATTTATATATTAAGTTGTTTAAATTTTTATCATTCAAGTGAACCCGGTTAGGAAAAGAAAAATAAAAAGAAAAAAAAGAAAAGAAAATATAAGAAAAAGAAAACATACGACCCGGTGTTCGACACACACACAAGGCAAGAAAAAAAGAAGAAAAAAAAAAAGACAAAACCCGGTTGAACCCGGGTTTCATACCCGAACCGAACCCGACCCGACCCTACCCGGGTATACCGGGTAGGGTTTGTATCCTGCTAAACCCGACCCGGGTTCGTACCCGGGTTCACTAATACCCGGGTACAAAAACCCGGTTGGGCCCAAACCCGGTTTGTACCCGAGCCCGGGTACGGCCCAAACCCGATTTGCCCATCTCTATCTTTGATAGCCGCATAAAAAGGGTGGGTTTCGTGCATTGCCACCGTCTAGCTCATCACCCATGATGATGAATCTTCTTCCATGCTGATCACTCTAACATTTATAAGATATACAAAATGAAGAAGGTATTTGGTAGACTCACTTCTTCTACCTTTAACCCTGACACCACAAACTACCGGACACATGATTCGAATTTGAGTTTTTTTTTTTTAATATAAAATTCTAAACCCCAACCACTCCCAAAAGAGGTTTTTCTCGTTCCTATGAAGGCAAAAATGAAAAGGGTGATCTCTCTTAAGGTCACTAGCCATCAACTCTCACATTATCAAATTCTACTTTTCACTTAACGAATATTATCTTATTCCTAATCCATAAACGTAACATCCATATTTTGTAAATTCTCTTTTATGACTAATACAACTAGTTTTAAAGGTCGGTCCCAGATTATAGTACTCCGTTCACATGTATATATGACTTTAACAAACTAATTGATATTTTAACAACTAGTAGCGCAAATGTCATCACTTATATATAATACTCCGTTCACATGTATATATGACTTTTATCTCATTACGTTACGTTAACATAATGATACATTTTAATATGTGAAATATGTGGTTCGCGTATATAAAATTGTCATTTTTACATTGGACTAATATACTTTGGGTAAGTTTTAGAACGAAAAAAGTGATATCTTACTCATATGATACTCATTTGATGAGATTCAACAATACGAAGAATACCTTAAGCTCTATAAACTTCATGTTTAAGTTTTGATGGACGTGATATGATATATCTAGGTCAAAGCTGGTATTAATAAAACTAATAAAAACTTAAAGGCCTCATAAAAATTTTAAAATAAGTATAAAATTATATAGAACACTCATTATCTAATTAATTAAAATTAAATACCCCTTTTTCATAACTTAATTTTAAGAAAAATATTTTTAATTTAAATGAAATAGAGGTAAATTCAGTATGAATGAGAGATGACTAGTGAAATCAAAATTTTTGGAGTTTGAAGAGTGTGCTTGAGTTACAACCAAGGCTTGCCATTTAAGATCCATCATATTACAAAAGTGTCACCCAAGGCTTGTCATTTAAGTTTTATCATATTACACATTTCACCACTACTATTTTTCTTCATGATTTCACTAACCTCCGTATCATTTTTTACCCACATAAATAAACGTGCGGATACACGTGCCTTACACGTACACCTGCATGTACATATAAAGAGAGAGAAGAGATAAGCATAGGCATATACGGGAGGGTTCGAGCGAAAACTTGAATATATGGAAAGACTATTATGAGAATCAAATTTCAATTGCACTTTTAAAACTTTGATATATTTGCAACTAAATGTATATGTCTTATTTTAAATATAGATCATTAAATTTAAAAATCTGTTTTTATAACTTCTTTGAACACAAGGCTAGATAGGGATATGAAAATAATAAGGACGAAAAGGTTAAAGTGGATTTTGGATTTTGTGCATAACGTTTGTGCATCACTTTAACTAAAATGATGCATAAAATGTTACAAAAGATAATAATAATATATTTTAGCCCTTTTTTAATAATTTTAGAAAATAGTCTATGGTCAATCACATATTTAAAAATCATAAGAACGAAAAAATCTACTTCTCATTATCTCAAATATTTTTATTTGATCTTCAACAATATATAATTAGCATAAAATATGATGAGTATTTGTATTGAGAAGTAGATTTATGAGTTTCCTACATGGCTACATCATACGTAAATTCCTTACTATCACGAAATAAAGTGTTTTGTTTAGTTGAATAGACTCGAGTCAATTTTATTGTCAAACCCTCATACAAGCTTAGCTAAATGGATCGAGTCATCTAGACGCTTCACGCCTTATACTTTTACACTCACTTTTTTAAATATGTTTTACGTCATTACTTAAACTTATCAAGTGTTTCATGTCAAAATCATAAAGTTAAAAAGAGAGATGAGTATGAAGACATATAAAATATTAACATGAAAATGAAATATAATGAAATAAAATAAAGTTTAGGCTAAAAGGCTAGTATTTGTGTTTATTCATGAAAAAATCATGTTGCATTCTAGACTTCTAGTTCATGTGTCTATTACAATTTAGAGGTCCGTTTCATATTACTAGATTCGACCTTCTAAAACCTCACGGAGTGGAGGAGAGAAAACGTTGGGGAATGCTCAGGGAAAACCGGGACCGGCCGGGAACACCGCGCCCCTGGTACCGTGAAGCTACTACCCGGTGAATTTTCACCAAGATACACCGGTACACAACCCAACCATTTTTTTAATTTGGGAACAATAGGAAAACAGGGAAAACTGAAATAACACCATGTAAAACAAAATAAAACTAGAAAAATTAAGGAAAATATAAAAAACTGATGTGACGTTGTGTGTCGTTGATGTGTCACATGAAAAAAAAACAGAATAAATGCCAGTGGTCTAATCCGCAAACATAACCCGTTTAACACCCGCATATGAAAACGGTGAGATGTGAAGTATGAGAAGTCATTAATCCAATGAACTTTTGACGGCGATTTATAATTTTAAAAGTAGCGATACCTTTTTTTTAATTATTTGTCTCACACTCTCACATATATTATAAAATTATGAATCAACGTTATAAACTATTATTTTGTTTAGAATAGCCAAATGTTTATAACTTTAACTTATAGTGTTTAATTAGAATTTGAGACCGTGTGTTGTTGTGGGTATCTTTTAGGCGTTGGTTCTGAATTGTGATATACGCGTTGTTGCAGGTAAAAAATATTATGTTAAATAACGAAAGAGTTAACATCTTAGATAAATGTAAACAATATTTAAATATTAGTAAACATAAACACAAATCAGGTAAACCAAACCATTAAAGGAGCGAAAATTTCGTAAAGTAATTAAGAGAATTAAAATACATTTCTAAAAAAAAGAAGAAAAACAATGGCATCGCTAAAAGGCGTGGTTAAGGATCAAACCCTTGTGGGTTTCCTCACCCGCAACACATTCAAACCAACTCCTTCAAGCTCCTCTTTGGTAAACCTTGTGACAATAATGTTTATAAACTCAAAATAAATAGAACTAAACAATGAAATTGTTAAACAATGTGGGTGTTTGGGATTGATTTTCCAAAACTCCTTTTAACTTATAAGAAGGAGAAAAGTTAAAAGAAGATGAGATTGTGTTTGGATGAAGATGAAATTGTGAGAAGGAAAAGTAGATTTTGAGAAGTCACAAATTTTAACTTCTCAAAACTACTTTTTGAAAAGTCAAAAAGGAGATTTCACTGGAATCCCAAACAACCCCATCTTGAAAAGTCAAAAAGGAGATTTTACTGGAATCCCAAACAATCCCAGTATAAGAAATGATATGCATAGACGGCACAAGGAATAATCTTATATATTTTATTATCTTGGTCTACGTTGATGAAAGAGCGGGCAGCAAAGTAATAGCATAATCTGAGGACTTGTTTGCAAAGTAATAACATAATCTGAGGACTTGTTTGTCAATTAAAAAGATTTGGTGGTCAATCTGTGAAACCTAATATATGTAGTGTAGTTGCCGACCACCAGTTTAATATAATATATTATTAGAGAGTGAGCAACAAAATTACTACCTTACGCTAAGGACTTTTTTGTCAATTGATAAGATTTGAATGTCAATCTATGAAACCTAAATTTACACTGTAGTTGCCGACCACCAGTTTAATACCATATATAATTAGGTTACAATCTCGTGTAATACACGAACTAAATAAATTTACTGTTACATGATTAATAATATAAAAAAGTTATGTTTTAAATATTGTGTATTATACAGATTAAATAAACTCATGCATTACATATTTGAAAATTTAAAATTAACATATTTAAAATTTTAATTATGGATGATTATTAATTAATGAATAGCTATAAAATCTGCATTTTTCATCATAAACATTACGTAAAATGAACCAAAATAAATAAATATTTAACATAATTATCCAAACATACATGATATAATTAATTAATTATCACGAACACAAATGAATATAAACGGACGAACGAACATTAATGAACACATTACCGAATGTTCACGAACATAAATGAATAAACGCATGCTCTGTCCGTTTTCGTTTGACTAAACGAAAGAAAATTTTTGTTTGTGTTCGTCCGTTTATTATACGAGCGAACATAAATCAACTTCCTATTGAACGGTTATGAAATGTTCGCTAAACGTTTGATTTGTTTACAGCCCTAATTGTGATAACTTTATCCTAAAAATCTACTAGTTGCTGTTAAAATATGAATACCTTATTAATATTTTGTGTTTTTATCTTTTCTTTTCTTTTTTATAAACTTTAAATCACCTTTTATCCTTTTGACTCATACAATCATAAATAATTTGTTACCCTCACCTTCGTACAAAGTCTATATTTAATATTTAATCTAAATTATCTTTAAATATAAAGTTTTTTAGTAGAACTAGTCTATGATAAAACTCATTATACATGTTACTCTACAACCAACTACAGCACAACTGAATTACACAAATCCGCTTTAGATGTGGCTACCTAGACCTTAAGTGCAATCACACAACTCTACCTTCAACGATTTTATCATCAGACTTTAACATCAGTTATATATATTTTGGTAGGCTTATATTAATGTTAATGATGCTTGTGAAATGAGTAAAAAGAGAGTGTAAGATCGAAGATGGAAAGGTATTATATGTTACGAGACGTTTTAAGAAGAGATCAATTCTTTATGTTTATGACTTCAATTTACAAAGATAACGTATCTCTATACTAATAAATAAATAAAAAATCTGGACATTTGTCATCATTTTAGGTCGTTTTATAATTAGTTTTTCCGCTTCTCTCTCTTCTTAACTATGAATGTTATAAATTAATGTATAGCCATTTGTATTTGTTTATGCTAATAAACGCTCTTTTATGTTTGTTTATATTCATGAATATTTGTATGAATTCGTTTCATACAATTGTGTTCGTTAAATGTTCGTGTCAATTCATTTACTTAATGAAAACATGACCAATAAATCTTGTTTGGTAAGTTTCATAAAGAGTTTATGAATATATTCATTTACTTGGTAAAAAAACACCAAAAAGACTTATTATGTTCGTTTAAAAATCTAATAACAAGCTACATGATTTTAACAAACATGACGTATGCTTTTATAGTATTTATGAAATATGGCGTTGTGACTTGTGAGCCAGCAGGTCATGTGATAATATAAAATATAAACAAACATTTTTTGAAATCTTGCCTCCTAACGTGGCAGTTCATGATTGGTTATTGAGGAATTTCTGCAGAGGATAGGGTCATCTAATCATTTTGTCAACCTAAAGTGGTAGTCAGCTTCAGGACACTTTAAGGTAAATTTTGTTTTTAAAACAAGAAATTGATTTTTTTATTCCCAATTACACTCATAATTTTTTATAATTGTAATTGTTAAGTTGTAATTATAATAAAATCGCGTAGGATATGAAAATATTGTTTTAGAAGAAAAAAAAATTGTAGGCATAATAGTTCAATAATAGTTTGAGTGCTTACTTGTTCTTGATGGCATGAGTTGCCTATTAGTTGGCATTAATAACATGAGTTACGCATAAGAATGAAAAACATGAATAGTTAGTTATGTAGAATGTAGGCATAAGTTAATATGGTAGCAATATAGCTTATTAGTTAAAATAGCATGGTTAAAACGTTTAGCATGTATCTAGCTTGCATACCTAGTTATACCTAGTTATGTAACATATGAATGCTCTAGTAATGCACAACAAGGTGTGAAATTGATTAGTAATGAATGGTAATATATAGTTAGGGGACATCCTATATAAAAATAGAACTTTATAATAAATAAATAATTAAAAGGGCCTAGTCAAAACGTCACTTTGGCTTTGTTGCACGCTACCTTCCATACGCTAGAGTGGCGTATGATACGCCAATCCTGGCATACCATACACCGGATGTTAAACCAAACACGTTTTGCTCTTTTTTTTTAATGTGATAACTTATATCCCTTTGGGTCATTTGATCTTTTATGATTAGCATTGAAATAATTAATCTTAGGAATTGATTTTGTGGGTATACCTCATGAATAACTGAGGATGAAAATAAAGCCTCAACCAAGTGATTGTGAAGAACAGTTTTGTTTTATACATGATCTTTAGTGAAAAAGATTTGATTATCTTATAAACATGTAAAACTTTTTTACAAAGATTAAACTTGCTAATCATGAATAGTAGGTAACTAGGGTTGTCAAGCAGGCTTTGCGCGGCACTTGCTTATGATAGTGACCATAAATGTTTTCAATATATAAAACTTGATATACATATATAAAAATTGTGTTTTAAACTACACATTCATCTAAAACATAAAACAAATACATACTTACTTGACGCTTAGAGTAAATTAATGTCACGTTAAAACAATGATTTTCGAATTATTTTTAGTGCGTCATATTAAATTATAAATATTAATAATCATAACTATATATATATATATATATATATATATAATAAATTTATAAAAAAAAACTTTTTAGGCTCGCGAGCAGGTTTGAGCTCAATATATGAAGCTTGGCTCAAGCTCGATAATATAATGTGCTTTTTTAGGCTCGGGCCCGGCTCCCAAGACATTAGAGACGCATGCATGATACTGGAATCCGGTCGAATAACACGACTCACCGCCTTCTCACCGTCATCTCTTTGTATTCCCCTCTCTCTCTCTCACCCTATTAAAATATCATATATATATATGCACACACACAAAGGAACTACAAAGGGGCATGATCAAGCATTGTTAAGTAGTACAATTATGCTGAAGGTATTATGCATCATTAGAGCTGGCATAACAGGTCAGACACGACACGATAAGACACGATCATCAGACGTGCTAGATACAAACACGACACGATAACTTATCATGTTATTTTCTCCAAACACGAACACGAACCTGTTATGAAACAGGTTACACGAAATGATTTGTTTAGAAACCTGTTTAGGAACACATGTAATATCACATGTTTAAAAAACACCGATCGGGTAGTGGATCCGAAGATGTTGGTTGTGGATTCAAAAAACCAAGCTAGCAGTGGACTGAAACAACCGAGTGAGCAGTCGAGCAAGTCCCTAACACTCGAGCAATGGATTCGAAGTGATGTCAATCAATGGAGTACGCCGGAGATTAGAAGATTATCGATGTCGATTGTCGAACGCCGACAATTTTAGAAGTCTAACAATCGATTGCAGAGATGAGAGATTGAGGAGCCATGGAGGTTTCTTGCTTTGTATGTGGGCGACGATGGTGAGTTTAAGGCCGTAAGGGATGATTGAGGGTATTAGGGTAGGGTTTCTTTTAATAATAAGTATATTTATTATTTTAAATATATTATAAATAGGTTTTTTATCGGGCCTTAACAGGTTAACAGGTATTTAACCTATTTAGCCACGAATTTTATCGTGTCTTAACATGTCGATCTTTTTAAGACACGAAACCTGTTAACCTCAAACACGAAACCTATTAATTTCGTGTCGTGTCTTGTCGTGTCGTGTTAAGATATTCGTATTAGAAATTGTCAGCCCTATACATCACTATTCGTTTCCATTAATATTTAATAATAAAATAAAATATTAAAATTGATAATAAAAAAGTAATTATCATGTGGTAAGCATGAAAAACCAAAAGTTAAATGGTCAAAACAAAAACATATTAATGTCACTATTCATTTCTCATGTGTGTTAATAATAGAGTAATTAATTCTAGCTAACTGACTTACATCATCTAGTCATTCAATATGTAAAACTTAACCATGTATTTTGGTAATGTACTAATTTTCTAAGACCAAAATGTTTGAACTTATATATACTTTTGCCATTGTGTTTAAAAACTTAGGTGCTACAAAAATACATCTCTTTTAATATTATATTAAAGTAGGATTTAAATATAAGAAAATGATATCAATGTTACAAGTAAATTGATAAAGAGGGTCTACGATTTTCTAAAGTTATATATCATATTACATATCTTTACTATAATAAATAAGAATTTAAGGGGACACACAATATATTTTTAGAATATTAAATTATGATTTTTCTGCTCGTTTGTTGTCAACCCTTAATCATAAAATTTATTTTATGTGAAATATTATTTGCTTATTTTCTTCATTCACCATCCCCAAGATTGATTTTATGCGAAAAGTTTCTATATATAATTATGTCTCGTTTTCTTTTTTTTTTTTATGTGCATTCTTTTTCTATGGGATTTCCAAATTCCCATCGTCAAGATTAACTTTTATACACAATCACCTAAACTCTAAAACAATACTCACAAAATTATCTTTTCTTATTTCCAGTATTATTATGTTACTACTTAAAGTTTTTATTTTTATGTAATTTCAATAATATCATATTTCAGTTTCAAAATCTTAATTATCGACTATTTAATTTAATATTTTTTTATTACCCCGTATAATACACATGTTTCTAACCAAATATGATATACACACACATTCACATGCACTAATAATAATGTTAAATTGAATAACATCGACGTGCATCCATACCTTTACAAATGGTGTTAACATTAGTTGTAAAAGTTTTGACGCATATATTTTATGACATGTGTATCACCTTTAATGGTATTTGTAGCTCACTAGAATGATTCACCCAAAGTTACAACGTTACTATAGTCTTGAAATTGGTATAATAGTGTGTTTTATACCGTAACATTAGATCCAAACTCGTTATAACGATGCATTCAATTTACAGAGTTAATGCATTGTTGTAATTGATAAGTAGATACGTTCATGCTTATTTTCTCACAGACAAAAACATATTGTATGCGAACGTATACGATATTGCAAACTGTTCGATTTTATAACGACGATTATCGTATAACATCATTAAATGATAGATCTAGGGTGTTTGTGAGTCGAGAACCAAACCAGAATTGATTATGGCAGGTTTACAGGACCACAATCCGACCATTTTATGAGTGGTCCGTTTCTGGATTATGCATGTTTCGCGCATCAAGACATTATGGGTCGGGAACAACTGAAAGGTTAGTTTGGCTTGAAATTTTAGTTGCACAAAAACTTTTATGAGGCTTGTCATATAGATTGTGAACTTTCATGCAAACTAACCATTAGAGATGAAGTTTTGTAAAATTCTATGAAGATTTTATAAATGCATTTGCCTTCTGCTATCAGTACGTTTAAGATAACCTTCAGTTATTAGCAATAAAGTTAAACTGTTAGCCATTTTTGGGGATTTGTACATCAAGAGTTTTTCATGGATATCAGATCACCTCGAGCTCAAACGTATACGATATTGCAATTCATTCTATTATATACCAATGATTAGCAAAAACATTGAAAAAAATGATAGGTCTAGTAGTGTTTGTGGATCGAGAACCGGACAGGAACCGATTATGGCAGATTTACAGGATTGAGGACAGACCTTTTTTAGGTGGTCCGCTTTCGGGTTATGTGGGATTCGCTGGTTGAGACGCATAATGGGCTGGCTGGTTGAGACCGAAAAGGTTAGCTGGACTTGAAATTTTGTTTAGTCTATAAACTTTCATGCGAACTTACCATTAGAGTTGCAGCCATTTTATTTCTATCTAGATTTTATGTGTTTGCCTACTGGTATATTTGAAAATGTAAGATGACATTTGATTTTTGACCTTAAACTCTAATGGTTAGTTTGCAAGAAAGTTTACAGCCCAAATGAAATTTAACGCCCAACTAGCCTTTCCGGTCCTACCCGACCCATTATACGTCCCTACCACAAAACTTGCATAACCGAAACAAGACCAGCCAAAAAAGGGTTGGTACTCAGTCTTGTAAGCCAGCAATAATCGGTTCCAATCCCGCTTCGTCGGTCCAGGCCAATGTGGTTCTCGACGCACGAAAACCCCAAAATCTGATGTGTGTGCAAGAGAGGTCAAAAACTAAAGGGAAAAAAAGGACCAAATTAACCGACTAGGTAATGGCCGGTCCAGTCTACACCAATCGGTTATAGAAAGTGTTTGCTCAATCTTGCGCTCTAATAGCGAACCATTAACCGACATGAAATGCTAATCACTCCAATGCTCAAAAATTCTATTGATGAACAGAGTGATGTGGGGCTAGCAGGTTTCGTGGCTCCTTTCTATATTTGTAGTGGATTAATTTTTCTACAAAAATTAAGCGTTTCTCATAAATTAGAACTTCAAAACAGCAAACTTAACGATAAACCTACCCACTAAACAACCCTGCAGCCTGCACACATTCAGTTCTCCTGGTCCTCATCTTCATCTTCTTCAGAGTCATCTGTGCCAATGTCCTGTAAAAATAATTCCAGTTTAATCGATACCTAAAGCCCCTAAGAATAAATGTGAGGATTGGATCCGTTTACTTGTGGTTGATCTTGAAAAGTTTAAACGGGTCATATAAAAAATGTGGTTATGAATGAAATGGATAGAAGTCAAACGTCAAACCTGTAGAAAGCCACTTAAAAGTGTATTTTTAACGGAAACCATATAAACTGATTTATTTGAAAAAAATCAGATTATTGTTGTAACTGTATGAGTTCATATTAACTATCTATATGTAATGAACATCCTTTCGTCAAACATATTCAAATTGACCCGACCAGAATCGGTGCATATTAGAAATCAGCCATTTTAAACCAATACTCAACCCACCCAATGTTTTCAGTCCAATTGTTTACCTCTTCATCCTCCTCATCACCAAAGTCCTCTTCATCAGCATCCTTATGATCAAGAAATTTTGGAAAAGATCAGTAGGAAGAAAACTTCATTAATCATGGATGCAGTTATATGATAGATAAAAAACATAAAAGAAGAAAATAAAAGGATTACATTGTTAAAATACGGAACAGGATTAACCCATAAATCCTCTTTAATCAATTCAGCAACCTGCAATACATAATTAAGCATTGTGAAGTCAAAAAAAGGTTTGAAGTAAGCATATGTATGTTTTAGCATTTTCATGTGATTAAAAGATCTCCTGAACATACTCCATCATGAATTTCATCCAAAATCAAATCATCTTTCCGTTGGGTCTCACTGAACCAGCTAAAGAAGCTGCATCAAAATGTCCTTGAAAATATAAATAATTTGCATGAAAAACACTTAGAAAAGGAAAACCAGGTTGGTCAAACAGGTAAAAAGGAAAAACACAGTTAAGGCGTGTCAAGCATTGTCTAAAATGTATCCAAATGCTTATAACCTCCTAGATCATTTTGTTTAAGGAAATTAGATCACTAGTTTGATGATAAACTTTTTTCATAATCATATTCGATGTAGTAATTTATAGAATCCAAAAAAGAGGACAGAGAGGCTTCAACCCAGTCTGAAATATAAAAATAAGTTTTGACCGAAACCCATTTTGACCTTTTACATAATCCCACGCGTTATTCGCCTCTAATGCTAAACAGATGCAAATAACGTATTTATTATGCCGACAACAATAAAGAAAAGAGAGAAAGATAAATCATATTTATTAACCTGTCATCCTCATGAGTCCTTTTCTTTCCGTTCTTTTCATGTGTAACTCCATTTGGTAGTCCCTGCAGAAAAATTAAATAACGGCCCCAAGATCAGATGACTACAAAAGGACGTATAGATAGACATAAAATAACAAAATTCTACCATGCCCTCTTTCCACTTGATTGATGTAGCAGTAATTTTTGTAGATCCCTCATCAAGAAATGAGAAAGTTTTTGTTAGCTTTGTATCCTCGAAGTATGGGTTGGGACTGAAGTTCTGAAATAAGTATGAGATCTTATAATTACTTATCAATTATCATGCAACTAAATCAATCATATAAACCATGACAGTTTCAAGCATTATATATTAAAAATCCAAAACAAAGGTTAAGGGTGTTTGGATGGGTATGATACTGTGACTCTAGTCGAAGTAATCATTTTTTAGTGTTTGGATGAAGGGATTTCACTTGTAATTGTTTGATTATTTTAAAGGTAAAGTAATCAGTTTCATACAAGTTGCAACAAAAACTGATAACCAAAAGGTAAATTTTTTTTTTGCCTAATTACCCCTTCTTTTAACCTGATTTGAAGGACTTCTACACATTTTTCAGTCTCACAGGACTTAGCTCCTAAAAAGTAATCAAAACACGTCAAAACACTTGGCCAAAAGATTATTGACTATTACAACTTATAATAGCAATAGAACAACAGAATACCATCTCATATTGCCCATTTAGTTACAGCTACTTATATTATTCAAACATCAATAATCACTTCTAAAGTGCACATCTAGACAGCAAATAATGAACACAACAATTTCAATCAAAAGCGCATACATAAATGAAAAAAATAGACAGATTTGATGTATTTTCTCTAATTACAGTTAAAGAAATAAAATACTTACAAATATGATTGAGTAACCCGACTTCACATCTTTCATATCTTCAACTTCGAGAGAGGTCAGATGCTTAAATATCTACTAGTACAAATGTATGTCAGACAACAGAACTTAACACAAAGTATGTTTTCACGATTTAAAAAAGTAACCTTTTGGTCTTCTTCATTCAGAAGATCAGCGAGAGCAGGATGACTCAAGAACTGCAAGAACAAGTCCAAATTAGATATAAACATGATTATGAGATATTGAGCATTCAGAATCATATACTTTGTTGTAATTAAACAAGGTGTTGAAAAAATGGATGCAGGATGTGTAAAAAGTTGACCACTTACAGCAGTTAACCAAAAGTCAGGAATTGATTTAATGATATCACTGCGCTTATTGTACACAGGCTTCCGGATCTCATTATATTTCTGCTCAATTTCCAATACTTTATCACTTGCCTCCTCATTGATCTGGAGCCAATAATAAAAGATAGGATTTAGGAGGTTCTTGGATATGATATTGAAAAAACTGTTATGAAAGTGATTATGTGAAAATGAGATTGTTAATCAGTTTAATAGAATGAGTTTTGAAAGATAGTTTTCAAAAACGCTTCTGCTGCAGGACGTTGCTATAATAAGATAATTAGAGGTTTAAGTGCTTGGAAACTTTTATTGTTTGGAATTAATATATTAAATGATCAAACACACGTTATGTTTTCCTCTATTGCAACTTGAGTCACTTTTTCAGATTCAGATATTCAAGTGCTTAAAGTTAAAGACTTAGGTAGTCAAAGGCGCTAGGTGCACTCGAGGCGCAAACCTGTCACCTAGGCACTTACAAAGCGAAGGCCTCTTTAGACAAGGCGCACGGTATACGCAAGCCATTTTTAGGGGTTTTATACATGCTTTAGGCTAGTTTAGGTTTGTTCCAGTCCATTTTAAGATGTTTCATACTAGTTTTAGCTATGCCAGACCTGTGCAGACCAATTGTTTGCAGAATTCGGCCGGAATCAGCTTCTATGCACCTTGATGGGCTGCACGCTGGCGCCTAGGCGAGCGCCTTGTGCCCCTTGACTTCTACGATTAAGTAATTTTGATTGAATAACAAATAATAAAATTTTATGCAATTGTTGGCATTTTGGTTCCAAATATAATCATCTTTGGCAAGCGCTCTACTTAGTAAAAAGATTAACACTAAAGCCCCTCTTTTAACGGGAGAAAATTCAACAGGTAACAAACCCTAAGAATGCAATTAAGCACTACATATCTGGTCATACTGCAATCAAAGTCTCTCAATCATCTAATGTTGCTTCACAGCATTCCAAAGTTAGAAAAATCAAGATTAATCCCGACTAATCGCTAGTCAGTACCCAATTGCCCGCCTAGCAATTGAAGAGTACACTGCAAAACGTAAGTTTGCCCACATCCCACCCTAGCTTTGCTATGAATCGGATGTACCAGGTAAGTTTATGGGTTATTGATCATAGAAAGTGTTGCAACGAACAACGATTGCGATGTTTCCACAACAATTTCAAGTACAGTATAAAGCTTTTACAAAATTTACTGAAACAGGATAATCAAATCGATGATCATGAGAAACACAAGTACCTTTTCGAGCTCATCTTATATCTCCTGCAACTTTTCAATGGATTGAACAAGCTCAACGTCAATTTGCTCAGCTCCGTTGTCGATTTTTTCACCGACCTTCGGCTTCTTACCCATTTTAGAAACCTCAATTTGGCCTGATCGGAAGCCCAATTTCTTCTTGCTCTCTTCACAGAGTTTGTCTGTGTGAAGAAGACGAATGAAGGTTTTGTGTTGTTTAGGGTTTTAGGATGTTCGAACAAAAGGATTAGGGTTTTGGGAGTAAAATATTGGGCTACTTTGCGAACATCAAAATCCAAACTCATCATCTTGACCGTTGTATATTAACAAATACCAAGTGAAATAAGTTCAAAAGGTGTGATTTATTTAAAAATTATATATTAAGTAGAGGTGTCAAAACAGATTGGTTGAATTGGTTGATTGTCGTGTTCGAATTTGTTTGGATCAACATAGGTTTAGGTTAGGATGGATCAATTAGAGAAAAGATCATGTTTTGATGAAGATAAATTTGGGTTAAGTTGAGTTCGATTCATAATGGACTAACAAATTAATATAATATAACAACACTTTCATTGTATCAAAATTTATATAAATATTCAATCCTCGCCACTAAAAGCCCTATCGTCATAGCTATATCAAACCGCACATCAACTCAACTTAATCTTCTCTAACAAATCAAGGGTTACCGTCACCTTAATTTATTTTTATCTAACAAATCAAGGGTTACCAGTCTAATATTCACTTTCTCCTGCAACAAATATTCTGACAAAGAAACTTTAGACTAATCTTATTCACAATTCAAACCAGCCAAACTATTTATTAAAAAATTAATTTCTTTTTCTTCCACCTATACAACCCAATCAAACTCAATTTTTTACTATCATTAGCAACCAAACCAAACCAATGTTTTATTAAACAATGAGATAATGTTATAATTTTTTTAAAAAAAAAATTGGATGAGGTAATGCTAGATTTTTTTGGATGCATTGTGTCAATACAAAAGTGGATGCAAACACAATTAAGATAGCCATTTCAAACCACAGAGTACTCACTTCTGCTCCGTTAATGATCAGAACATTACCAATCAAAAACATCAACATAACTCATAATACGACCAAGCGGCATGTCCTATCTACGTGAACCTTCGTCCAATGTTGGAATTGTTTCAATATGGCATCGTTTGTATAGTCGTATAAATCAACTCTATTTGTTGGCAAACATGAATAAATGATCATTGGCGTAATGATTATTCATCTAAGTTGCCCTTGCTTCAGCAAGAAACGAAAATATGACCACGCTAAGCGATCAATCTTACAAGTATTACATGTCCTTGTCGACGAGCGAGGTCTGGACTAAATGGATCTGTTTATTTATGTATATAGCCCATCTCGACCCTCAAAAGAAAATTTATTTTGAATCTCTTAACCATTTTGACCGTTAAAAATTTTATTTTACCATCCTCGTATTATGCTTTTGTATTGTCAACTCTATGTAAAAGCCATTAATAAAACAAGAAATAGCGGACATGTGATAAGTAAAAAATAATAAATAATGAAGATTAAGAATTATAAATTATATATCAAGAAAATATATAATTAAAATCTTATGATTTAGTTATTTTTAATAAATTACTAAAATAATAATATTTATATTTTAGACATATAATTGTTTGATTTACTTATATAAAATCATTATCATTTAATTGAAGTGACGTGGGAAGCAACAGTTTAAACCTCACTAGAAGTCACTACGTGACTTCCCGATTATTTATTTATTATGTAGTATAGATTTTAAGATTACTTGTAAATTTACATATATTTATATGTTTTAAGAAGACACTTGTGAAATATTTATTTAATTCTATGCTTTTTAACTTTTTTATGTTTTATGATATATATTAAAATTTTAGTTTGATTAAAAAGTTATGTATGTATTGTTTATCAAAGAATTCATTTTTTTCATGTCGGTGGTTTGATAAAGATTGTCATTTGAATTCAAAAAATAAAATTTGCCTGGTACACAATGTGATTTCAAAGAAAAATTATCATTTGACTCCATTTGATAAACACAACTATCTCATTTGTCAATCTCTTTTGAATGAGGGATATATTTGTAAATTATGTGAGGGGTATATTTGTCAGACTCTTATCATTCCTTGATTCCATTTCAAAAGACGCATCTCTTTTGCCCTCAAAAAATACCACAAATGATTTTGGAACCTTCAATTCTCAGTAATGTTTGAACAACTCTTGTTTGTTCGTGACCCTAATGATGATTTCGATCTAAATTAGATTTACGGTAAGCTTGTTCTTAGCCTACTAGGTGCTTTAGTCGTAGTCGCAATTATTTATAAGGGGTTTTGGGTGATTAGTTTCAATCGCAGACGCAATTGTGCACATAAAAATGTTATTCTACTAATCAATGTAGTGCTAGGTGTGGCACTCTATAGTATTGAGGTTGACATTCCTGAAAGTTAGGTCTTTGAAGTTTATTACCTAGATACTTGATAGAAGGTAAATCAACATACAATTAATCCTATAAATGATAGAGATATGTTGTCATTTGTCCTAATTTTCTTGCCTAACAACCACCACACCTCCAAAACATCACAATAAATAGGGAGACCAAAAGAAATAAAAGGAAGTAGAATTGAGTCAAGGCATTGCAAAAAATGACAAAATGACTAAATATGACAAAATGACTAAACATGGGAACACTGTGACTTGTGGTATATGTAAAAAAAGCCATTATAAATGGTTATGCTAAGAGTCAAGATGGTCCATATTAGCCTTTGCTTGTATTGGTTTAAAGTTTTTTGGTTTAGCATTCATGGTATACTGAGCGATGATTGATGGACTATTGGTTTAAACATTGTATTTTATGTTTCTTTTATGCAGGTTATGTTGGGGTCTTTTTTTTTATAAATTTTATGTTTATTTTATGAAAAAGTAAAAATTATGCAGGTTGATGATTTTATATAAGTTATGCATTAATTTTATGCAGGTCAATATGTAAGGAGAGGAGATTGACGAATATACTCCTCACATGGGGGAGGTTTAACAAAAAAATAATAGTGTTAATTGGGTGGATCAAATGCTATTTTTTTTTTTTTTTTTTGGAATTATAGTATGCATGAGACTAAATCTTAATATTTGGATTCAAATGACAATATTTATTAAATCATAAGGACGAAAAAAACACTATAACTCTTTCTCAAAAATATATTATTATATATCAATAATATTTAGCTTTAGATTCATCTTGCATTGAAGTCATGGCTTCTGGTGATGTTTACGATTTGGTTAAAAACCATGAAACTGTCTTAATGGTCATCAGTTTGGTTTTGTAGCCGCCTTTTTTTCCTTTACCTTTTCGGATGATCGATTTAAGTTTTATATCGTAGGGAAGGTTTGGTTTACGGTTTATTTTGAAAACTCATCATATAAAACCGGGCCATAAGATTAGTATAAATTTATTTATTATTTATTTATTTATATTTTAAAATTTTATAATAGCTATAGCTTATTAATTATTTTGTGCATTAAAGGAGCTCCAGAACTACATTTTTCATTTTATAAAGGGTTATAATGGGGACACCGCAGGTGTTTTTGGAGAGATACCAGACCTGACCGTTACGGTTAGGCCTAAACGTGAGGGTTTGAAACCTAAGCGTGGCGGTTTGACCTAACCATCACGTATAAAGAGGCACGGGTCTGAAACAAAAGTACTCCCGATAAAAGTACACTGATAAAGAGGCACGGGTCTGAAACAAAACGTGACGATTTGCCCTAATCGTCATGGTTAGGGTATGAGGTAGACTTGATGTTGACAGAAAGTTTCATGAAACCCGACCACCTACCACTTCGAACCGTCACGGTTAGGCCAAACCGTGACGGTTTCTCGTCCAGATTTCACTATATACATGCACTTCGTGGTTTCATGCAACCAACCATCACGAACCATCACGAAAAAAACTTCATCGTTCCAAAAACACATAATTCGAAAACAATGCCTGGTTCGGGAGATCATTATCAAAAGCCGAAGCTTCCAGATTTGAATGAGGAGCCACCTATCGAAGATTCGAACCAGGTTAAAGGAGTGTCTATTTTAATTAAAATGTTTATTTGAAATATCTAACAATTACCTTTTTTAGGAATATTACGTATACGGGAGTCACCCTTCGTGGGGGGTGGAGGAAACCAACCCGTCGAACACATTTACGGAAGAGGCGTATAACTCATTATTTGGACCGACGGGTTACGGTGAAGGGTACAAACATCCCCCTTACCATTCTTACGGACATGCACAAACAGAGCTGGATTACGGACATGCCCCGAACCCGTACCACTCACAAACAGAGCCGGATTACGGACATGCCCCGTACCACTCACAAACAGTGCCGGATCACGGACATTAGGGACATCCCCCATACCAGTCAGAACCAGAAGTTACACATGTGTCGGATACTTTTAATGGGAATGACACAGATGAGAGTGACGGTTCGGTTCACCTCAAAGAAAACCATGGGGACACCACGGAGCACCATGGGCATGAGGATCGGATAAGAGAGGCTATGGTTTCTTATAAATCCGACAAAGTACGAAGAGTTTTCATTCGTTTGTTTAAATTATTTACTTATTTGTTTTATATATTGTTTTTTATGTCTGGCTTTATAACTTTTTCAACATTTTGATTCTCATGAGGGGAAAAAAGGCATGACACCAATGCAGGAACTTGAAAACCTGATAGAATCTAAAGAGTTCGTGTATGAAACATGGAAGAATCCATCAACTAAGGTCGTGGAAGATGTTTTCTTTTGTCATCTTACCTCGTACAAATGTGGCGCGCATTCCCGCACGTGATGTTGATAGACACGACGTACAAGACCAACATGTACAACATTCTGTTTGTTCAGGTTATTGGCGTTACATCGACGTCGAAGACGTTTAGTATTACGCACACATTTATATCGAGGGAACGACAGGACAACTTCACATTGGTCTTGGAGCGGATCAGAGATATGCTCGATAGGTTGTGGAGCCCCACATTATTGTCACAGACAGGTAGCGGATCAGAGCGGATCACATGGGTCTTGGAGCTGATCAGAGCGGATCACATGGGTGTTGGAGCGGATCAGAGATAATAATATTTAAAATAATAATAATAATAATAATAATAATAATAATAATAATAATTATAATTATAATTATAATAATAATGAAAATGATAATAATAATAATAATAATAAAATAAAAAATAATAATAATAATAATAAAAATAGTAATAATATTTATAATAATAATAATAATGATAATGATAATAATAATAATAATAATAATAATAATAAAAATAAAAGTAATAATAATAATAATGATATTAACAATAATAATAATAATAATAATAATAATAATAATAATAATAATAGTGATAATGATAATTATAATAATAATAATAATTATTATTATTATTATTATAATTATCATTATCATTATTACTATTATTATTAAAATAATAATAATAATGATAATAATAATAATAATAATGTAATAATAATAATAGTAGTAGTAATAATAATGATAATAATAATAATAATAATAATAATAATAATAATACAAATAGAATAATAATAATAATAATAATAATAATATTAATAATAATAATAATAGTAATAATAATAATAATAATAATAATAATAATAATAATAATAATAGTAATAAGTATAATCATAACCGTAAACCTAACCTTTAACCGTATCCGTCAATCTTCAATTTAATAAACATTATAAATAATAATAATAAATACGGATTTATGCTCAGATATGGATGCACATCTACCGGGCGACCCTGAGTTTATTCCCGGGATTGACGATTACCCGCATCTTCAGTTCGACGAGTGGACTACGACATTTGAGCGGTTCAGGACCCTGAGAGGACGACTGCAAGCACCGGGGACCGATTTTTCACATGAGTGGTTAGATCTCGTGGGAGAGCATGGGAAGTTTATGGAGATTATCAATGAGGATAGCCCGTGGGAACAGATGCTTAGCATGGATTTACCCGCACATCGAGAGCTCACAATGGAGTTTTACTGCATCGCATGTCCCTTAGACGAGGGTGAAATCGCGGAGGGTCATGTGGACACGGTGGTTTCTTTTAGGATGTTTGGGGTCCTGCATCGCATGTCCCTTAGACGGTTCACTGTCGTCAGCGGCCTCTATACCGAGGAGGAGACCCGAGAGCTGTCTACACCACGACTTTGATTCGAGGGGCAGATGACGCGGATCAGGTCTGGTGGTCTGCGATTGGTGACGGACCGTACGGTGGCGATTCGAGGGTCTCTCACATACGAGAGCCTCTCTATCGTTACATTCACCTACTGATCGCCACGTCGGTCGCTGGACGTGGAGCGAGGACCGACAGGGTCAACATCGCCGACCTCTTTTTTCTCCGATGTCTACTCAGACGTCGACACTGCCACCTCGCGCATGCTCTTGCGGATTACTTTGTCAGCTACTATCACAGGCAGGCGCGAGGGGCGTTGGTAGGCGGCAGCATCGTGGCGCAGATTGCTTGGGGGCCTGGGATACGAGCATGCCATGTCCCAGCTTCCACTGCCTGCGACTCCTGTGCGCCAGGCTGGCCAAGCCACCGCCACCGGGATGATGATCGCCCAGAGGTTTGGAGATGGCACGTGGACCCGCCCGAGTTGGCAAGGGCCGAGGTCCAGGTTTAGCAGGCTCACCAGCCGGTTGGTGGCGGGGAGGATGAGCCCATTCAGCCGCCGGACGACCAAGACACGCCGCAACATCCTCAATGCGTGTACCACGTTGTGCGGTTGCCTACTCACATAGTAGATATGCTTCAGGACACGTATGCCAGGGTCACGAGCATGGATGACCGGGTCACGCACATTGCGGACCGGCTCACGATTATGGAGGATATGATGGAGTGGGTCATCCAACACATGACCGCAGACTATGCGGCCTCCGGTACGCCGTTGTTGTCACCGCCACCCAGACGGTTAGGCCATGACGGTGCTAGCACCTCTGGTGCGGGCGGGTCAGGTCAGGGCATAGATGTTGACATGGCGGGTTAGATAGATATTTTGTTTGTATTTTGTTTCTTTTTGTATGTACAAACTCATTGTATTTATATATGCAGTTTTAGTTATAATGTTTTTGTTGTGTTTATGATGGCTTCTATATTTGGTTGTGTTTGTTTGGTTGTGTTTGTTTGTTTGTTCATAATGGTAATTATATACAATATTTGTAATTTTGATAATGTTAATTGTATATGTATGAACCAACTTGTTATGTAATTGTATATAATGTTTATGATAATTTCTAGGACATCCGATTTTTACAAAGTCGTAACGTCACAAAAAAAAAACACAAGCCTCAAATTAAAAATTAACAACCGATTTTTACAAATTCGTATTTTGATAAAAATAAATTAAACACATACCGTCACATTAATAATAACAACCGATTTTTACAAATTCGGAATTTGATTAAAAAAAGTATAAACTAAAAAGTTAAATTATAAACTAAAAAGATTGACGACACAAACCCATTGCTTCTTATTTTCGGATTAGGTTCAACCGTGCTATAAAATAAAAATAAACACAAACCCAACTCTAAAAAAACACAAACTAGTATGATTAAAAAATTTAAATATTATAACCAACATTTCATGGTTTGGCCAAACCGTGACATATACACCACCATCAAAACCCTAAAACCCAACTCTAAAAAAAGAAACGAAACACACTCCCCCAATAATTAACTCAATCCCGAGGTGCAGAACATTCTCTGAACTGTTAGGCACAACCATGACGGTTGGTTCCTCCACCTCACCTAACGGTCACGGTTAGCCCAAACCGTGACGTGTAGGTCCGGTTTTCTCCAAATCTCCCGTGTTACATCTAAAATTTCCGTTTATAAATTGTGTCTTACTTTTTCAACTTGCATAAAAACAAAAGGAAACCAAACCATTATTAGTGATGCACTTTGGATCTGCTTTAAACTTTAACTATTTGGTTCGGTTTCCAATAAAAAGACTAACCTTTACTAAAGTTTGGCTTAGTGTCTGACCTAAAAACCATTAAAAACTAGATTACACATATCCTTTATGGCTTCAAGGTAACCACTCATGACCGATTAACTTTTAATCTTTTAGGGTCTTCGTGAGCTAGAATGAATACAAGATAGTCCAAACTAGGATCTTTGAAACCTACGCATGAATATATCCTCTATAGATGATAAAAAAAACCTCAAACACAGCCATAACAACCAAAAGCCAACACACTCGGGTTAGAATCAAGCTACGTATTGGGTATGACTAACCAAAAACCAACACAATTGCATATTGTTACATGCAACTCACTTTCGAATAAAATTTACACCGACATATAGATTTTAAAGAAAACCGTAATAAGTATAAAGTTATTTATAATAATAAAAATCAATCATAAAAAACAAAAACTATACTAAAGACAAGACAAACAATGCACCAATAGGAATCAAGAGTTCCTCACGCAAATTAGTACGATACAGAATTGATAAAAGAAATTTAAATATACGAACATTAGTGATCTTCATATAGAAACTTTGTAATTTCTTTAATATTATAAAATATGTTATAAGCAAAAAGTTGTTAATATATAAAAAGTGAAACTAATGTGGCCAAAACCTAAATAACTATAAGTTTAGCGTAGCATTTCAGTCAACTTTAATATATAGTATAACATGTTAATATATTAAATATGTATTTAAAAAACAATAATCTTTTTTGTCCTTATAGTTCCCTTGGGCTTCATTCATGTCATAACATTTTGATATTTGAAATTTCTTTTAGAAAATATATAGCAATACTTGAGTTTTTAAATGTTTTTAAGTCTTTTCGCAATAGGTTTGGGATGGACTTTTGGGTAACACTGTGAGTGTGGTCGGGCTAGGTAGGGTCACGCCCCTCCCATGCTTTAAGCTAGGGGCAGTGTTTCACGTTCATAAACTATTTATGTAACACTTACGTCCATCACTCATGATAGTATGACACACGATACTTATTAACTTACTCATAACACGAATACTTTGAGAAAATAATATGTATTATCATGTTAATTCCAACTTGCTACAATCTTCATCAGTTAGTAATCATTTGTTAACCATGTAAATTCACCATCGAGTCATTGGTGGTCATTTAAAAAATATAGATATTTTCATGGGTCATATTTATATTTTCCTTGATATATTCCAATTATGAAGAGATAGATATATAATCAATGATGTTTTGTTTCATTTAGTAAAACAAAAATTGAGATAACATCCAACGTTCTTATCTTTATTACGACCATATGTGGTTTTCTTAATTATGATGTTAACGTCTAAGAACATGAAGATAAGAACATGACATGATCCCTTGAAGACATTCTCTTTTCTCTAGCATTCTTTTTGACACTTTACACAATGCCCAAATAATGTTGTACGCTTCTGAAAATCTTTTCTCACAAGCATACAAATAATGTCTTTGTCACGTAGCAAAATTGGTTTCAGACATGAACAATTTGAGAAATGTCATTGTTCGATCACCACCCCTGTCCATGAGTAATCTTTATAAATTCATTGTACATTGATGAATCAATTTGATTGGACTATCATTTGAATGATCACTCAAGTAGCTTGATTACTTGTTATTTGATGGGTGTGGGGTTGTTTAACACTATAGCTTTTGTCGGTTAAGATTGTTGAGATTCATCCTTATAAAAGAATTACATTTGTAAAAACGTATAAAATGTATTGAAGAATGAAGGTGATGTTTGACATTTTAGATGATGGAAGGTCTCTTTTTAAACAAGAATATACAAGTATTTGATGCATGTTTATTTTTATTTTTACTTGACACATGTTTATTTGAGGTATTCTCAAACTTATCCACTAAAAAGTCTCATCTTTATGTTCCACAATAACCATATAAACATTCCCTTAATTTGTGGAGACAAAAGAACTCATGTGTCCATTGCCACTTTAGCAAAGTTCAAAGAATCTTATTCAAAATTTCAGTATCAGTGGCTTGTGAAATGTAGATGTCGATCCCACCTTAGTTGGTTGAAAGTTACATACCTACAAGCAACTTACCCTACACCATCAAGTATATTCTTATGCACTTCAAATCTATTAAAATGTGTATGTAATGTGTAACACACATATCGTCACTATCAATTCAAATAAATCATAAATACCTGACAAACTTGTGAACCATACCGATGGTCCACTAGTCTTTGTTTATATCTTTACTGTTTTCAAAGGTTTTTCTATACTAATAATAAAAGTAGTTTTTTTTAATAGGAGAAATATAATATATTTTAAACCATGTAAATAATATGTATATGTTCTTAGTTAAAATGTCATTTCTATACATACGATCCTTGAAATACTGTTATTTATTAGAGCCATTTATCATTTATTGTACGATTAAAGAATCCTTGTAGATCATAGGGTCAGGATCATTATATAACTGTTTTTTATTTTCAGAATTAAAACAACCATTAATTTACATAAATGTAAATTACGGGCTATTGATTTACATATATAACAACCATTAATTTACATAAATGTAAATTACGGACTATTGATTTACATATATGTAAGTTAAGGCTGGTGATATTTAGTTGTTTTACATAGTTTATTATTCATATCTGATATAAACAGATGTAAACAGCTCATGTATTACCGGACTTAATCTACATTTATTTAATTAATGGTTCTTTTGGTTCTATAAATAAAAAGTGATTTTGTAATGATCCTGACCTATAGATCATAAACACGTTATATTTTTTGACATCAAAAAGCCCTAAGGAAACACAATAGATATAACTACAAGAAGGCACCTATACATATAGTAATACTCGTAGAGTCATAAACATAAATGATAACAATAAAATTTGTGATTAAAGAAAAAATTACCAAAATAAACATTTGACCAAACTAAATTACCAATATAACCAATGAAAAATAAATTTACAAAAAAAACAACCAATAAAAACGAGCCACGTGTCCATTCCTCGTCACGTGGCGAGGAAAATCCATATATACTCGCTAAAAAGGTGACTGGGCGAGGGAATTACATAATTCCTCGCTGACATGGCAAAATTTCAATGGTTCCTCGCTGACATGTTTCATTCCTCGCTGACTGGGCGAGAAATCATAGGTTTTTCTCACCCAAAATTACCAAAATGCCACTCCTCGCTCAGAATTTTTATTTTTTCTTAAATACAAAATTTTTAAAAAATTATTACCAAAATTTAAAAAATCCTTAGTTTTTTTTCCATTTATTGTTTTTTAAACACTTAAATTTGTCATTTAATGTGGTCTTCCCCTGTATAATACAAGTTTTCCCCTTAAAAAACTTATCTAATCTTAGTTTTTTACTTTATTCATTTTACTAGTTTTAAAATCTATGTTTAACACAAGTTGAATTAAAATATCAAAATAATAGTTAATATTAAATATTTAAAAATTATAAAATAATTTTTATATAAGATATGATTCAAATTACGTATAATCAACTATTTTATGTAATAATAATATTTTTTGAACTTTCATCTTTAAAAAGCTTTTGCTTAAATAAATGCTTTTTAAACATAAAAAACTGTTTTTAAATGTCAATTACAAAAAAAATAGTTTTGTTTTTTAATAACGCATTTAACTCTTTTTTAAAAAATAAATAAATATTATTTTTTAATACAAACTACCTTTTCTAAATGACATTTTGGAAACAATTTTTTATGTTTAAAAAGTATTTGTTTAAACAAAAGTTTTTTAAAGATGAAAGTTTAAAAAATATTGTTATCACTTAAAATAGTTGATTATACGTAATCCGAATCATATCTTATCAAAAAAATCATTTTTAAAATTTTTAAATTTTAAATATTAACTATAAATTTAATATTTTAATTTAACTCGTGTTAAAAACGTATTTCTAAACTAGTAAAATGAATTAAGTAAAAAACTAAAATTTGATAAGTTTGTTAAGACGAAAGCTTGTATTATATAGGGAAAACCCACATTGAATTACAAATTTAAGTGTTTAAAAAAATAAATGAAAAAAGAATTAATAAAACTAACATTTTTTTAATTTTTGATAAAAACTTTTTAAAAAAGTTTTGTTTTTAAAAAAAATGAAAATTCTAAACGATTAGTGGTATTTTGGTAATTATGGGCGAAGGAAACCCATGATTCCTAGCCTATTCAACGAGGAATGGGACACGTCAGCAAGGAACCATTGAAATTTCGCCATGTCAGCGAGGAATTATGTAATTCTCTCGCCCAGTCACCTTTTCAGCAAAGGTTATGGATTTTCCTCGCCCACGCGGCGAGGAATGGACACGTGACTCGTTTTTATTGGTTGTTTCTTTTGTAAATTTATTTTTTAATGGTTATATTAGTAATTTAGTTTGGTTAAATGTATATTTTAGTAATTTCTCCTTAATTAAAATGGTAAATATAATGTAAAATAAAATATTTACTATCAACAACAACAATAATAATAATATTTGAAATTTCATCAGTTTTGCTATTATAGTCAAATGTAAGGGTGGCAATCCTAACCCGTAAACTACATTTTGGGTCTATTTGGACTTTTAGTTAAAGTCTATGGGTGAATATGAGTAGTGTATAATTTTTTATGAGTTTAAATGGACGCAAATAAAAAAAGAAAATGAGGAGAATGGGTTAGAAAAAAATAATTGATGGGTTAGAATGGGTTTGGAGGGGGAAAAAAGAAATAAAAATTTTGTTCATTCATTTCCACTATCCACCGGTGACGGCGACTAATCGCGACCAACACCGCCAAAAGAACCTAACACAACCGCCATTGCAAATAGTTTGTGAATTGTCAAAGGTACAAACGGGATTCGAAGCATGTTGCAGCTAATTCGTGAATCACAACCGTCTTTGAAAACCATCGTTTTTATCGTGATTGCCCCTCGGTTTGACTGGTACCCACCGATTCCATCGAGCTTACCTAATTTAGATACTTGTTGCTTCTATAAATTTGCAATTTGGGTTGGATTGTAGGGGTTATCGGAATCGGTGGAAGTGGTGTTAGAATTGATGGAAATGACGAAGATGAAGAACAGAAAGATGATGAAACACTTGCATGTGATAGTCATGGAAACCCAAGGTAGCTTCGATTGCTTTAAACAAATAACACATGGTGTGTTGTGATTTGAATCAGCAAAGGGTACGAAGAAACCCAATCCGAACAACCCGAAAACCGTTTATTTTTCGGTTCGGGTTTCGGATAGACTTTATAACTGCAAAACCCGAATAACCCGAACCGATTAACCCGAAATTCAAATAACCCGACCCGATCTCACATGTACTTTTTTATGGGTTGTGTTGAAAAATTGAGAATTTTGTAATATTTGGATTTAACCCGTCCTGACCCGACCCATCCTGACCCGAACCCATACTGACCCGAACCCATCCTGACCCGTTTCTGAGTTGAACCCATTCTGACCCGGACCCTTGTTGACCCGAACCCGTCCTGACCCGACACCTAACCCGACCCAACCCGCCCATTTTGCCAGGCCTAGTCAAATGTGTTCTCGATAGCCCCGTGTGTTTTGCCCAAAGGCATTTCCGACCACTAATCCAACGTGCACACTCCTCTTATAAGTCAAGGTTGGCCTTTGTTGGGTTTTGAGGAGTTTTGATTTGGGCTCGAGTTAGAAGACAACTCAGTAGCAGGTTAATTAAATTAAATATCTGGTTCGTTTTTTATTTAATTATAGCCCATTAAGTTTTTCTTAGGGATTAAATTGTAAACCCTAATTTTTCCTATTTATATTGTGTATTCTACTTGTAATTCCTTACGAGTGAGACAGAGAGCAATAAAAGTATTACCCTGGTTGCAAACTTGTAGCCCGTGGACGTTGGTCACACCGACCGAACCATGTTAAATTTCACGTGTTCATCTTTGTTATTATTTTCTCTCGCAATTTGATTGTGTTGGTGTGTTGATCTACACCCGGATCCCTAAAAGCGTCAACTTCCAACACTATCCATTGATTTACAATCATCCCTATTTATTCATTCCTCATAGTTTTCGATAAGTTCACTGTTCACACTCTTTTGTTCACAACATCACGTCATCAAAACCTTAAACACACACGTCTACATCTTGCCTTTATGTTCATAAGGCACAATTTAATAAGCTAGTATGATTATACATGGTAACACAATAACAATACACATGTTTAGATTTGAGTTCCGTTTCAGTAATATTATACGTATAATCTAATGTAATTTCATACTATAATAACTAATTATTTAGAGAAATTATATTTATAATTATGTATATTAAATGTATTAACTAATTTATGGCAAATGATATTTGTTACATTTATAGGTATACATTTATATCTTTTGGTTAGAATCGAGACATAAATTTTTTGTATGTTTTATTTAGAGACATAGGTGTGTGTGTGTGTGTATATATATATATGATCGTGTTGTCGTGGTTGGATAAAAAACAAGTTAATATTAAAAACTTAATTATCTATAACTAGTATGAGTAATTAAGAGTCATCTCTACAGGAAATTGGTGGAAAGTATGAAACTTTATATCTAAGAACTTGAACACGAAACGAAATTACTAAAAAGCAAATATTTTTGGGTTTTATTTAAACTGAAAAGTAAATTGAATGAAAATAATTAAGAAAGCAACGAACTTGATTATGGGTTTTGAATCTTATGAGAAAAAGGCAACCACTTTCAAGATTCAAGTTCAAAGATTCACACTTTGTTTCATAAGAATTGATTGGAAATCACATAGACATGATTTTGCAAAATCGTTTGACTAAAGTGATAATTATGAAAAAAATACTTTTAAGACTCGCTCGTTCACACAATTACCAACTCATTTATGCAAAGAATTCACATACATAACAAACTGCTCACGATGCAAGGAAACCAAATGCGAATGAAAGCAAACAAATACTTAAACATAAACAAGTCTTTTAACTTTAAAAAAACATACAATTATATTCTTGTGTCAAAAGAACATAATTCAAAACATCAATTCAAACTAAACCTTCACTTACAAGAACTCTCCTCCCGAAAGTGATTACCAACGAATTAGTCTCTCATCAACATGCTTGGATCTTCAATGGTTGATTGGATGTTGTTAATGCTTGGTTCGGCTGAAACCGTGGTGAAAAGAACTCCCATAGACGCCTTGAAAACCTCTAAAATTCGTAGGGGAAAAGTCTCTTTCGAAACCTTAATGATTGGGTTCAAATAGGGAAGAAAATCCTTAAAATCCAAAGGTTGTTAGGGTGACCGGCGAATCATACGCCAGCCCCGGCGTATCATACTCTGGGTGTGAAGTTGTACGTAGCTCGTTCACTGGATTCTGTCCAGGATACGGTGGCTGATAAGGTGGTCAGCGTATGATATGATGGTCAGAGTATAATATGATGGTGGATACGGTGGTGCCTGATTGACTTGATTTGACTCCATCTTTTGTGTAATTATACATCCGGTCGTTCCATTTGCTCCAATACTTCCTTGAAGCACCAAAATATGTAATTTTGTCTTCTAGCACCTTCAAATATTAACACATTCAAAGTACACATGTTCTACACTAATATTCATATAAAATAAAGCAATTAAACATTATAAATATTGAATAAACACCCCACGATCAATATAATATATATATAGAGTTAAATGCAATTTGCAACCCTGAGGAATACACCAGATTGCAGGTTGCAACCTTATTTCAGAATTTTCGCTATTTGCAACCCTCATATTTCCAAACTCTGCAGTTTACACCCCTCCGTCAACTTGCTGTTACTTTATTCCGTGAATGTGAGGGTAAAAGTGTCTTTTACTCTGTGTTGTTTAAACCCCTAACCTTTGAACGGACACCATTCGCCGATTGCAACCCTAGAGTTACCATTCTCGCCAATTGAGACCCTCTTCTTCTCCATACGCCATCTTCTTCTTCTCCACCTCATGTTGAACGATCGCGGCACTCAGCGGTCACCCCAAATGCTGTCAATTCGAGCTGAATGCGATTTCAATTCCTAAATAGAATACAGTAAGTGTTGATTCGGTAACTGAGTGTTGATTCCGCAACAGTGTTTGAATGAGATTGTTGAATGTGTTGATTGCGATTTGTTTGATTGCAACTGTGTTTGAATGCGATTTGGGAAAGTTCCTTTTGTTGATATAAGTAGCTAAAGCAGTATGGTCTCTCTTTGTTTGAATGTGATTCAGCCACTGTGTTTGATTCGGCAACTGTGTTTGATTGCGATTTGCTGAATGCCATTGCTGAATGCTATTGTCGAATGCTAAATTTAGTGTTGGTTTCGAATTATGGTTTGACTTTGGGTGTTTGAAATGTATCTTGCATGATAGTAATGTGTTTGACTTTGGGTGTATTTAAATTACAATTGATTTCTATATACTTGAAACGTATTTTATTTAAATCCGAGGCTACAATGTGGGTTTTGTTTTTTATTTCAGGCGGGAGTGTTATGGCAAGCCTAAAGATTTAGCATGGAGGTTATTTTTCAGATTATCCAAACATGGAGTATGTTGATGGTAAGCAATTTTTTGTTGACTATGTTACTTTGGAAGACATAGGAGTAAAACAATTTAAAGAAATACTCAAGGAGGTAGGGTATGCAGCTGACATGGTGTATTATTTCCATTACTTGCAACCTTACCTTGCTATAGATTTAGGTTTGAAGGCTTTAGTTAGTGAGGTTGATTTTGAGAACATCTTTGAATTTGTTAAGAATGGAAGTAAGGTAAAGTTGCTAGGCCACTGACACCATATGCAATGCAACGTTTTGAGTCCATTAAGAAAGAAACGTCGCAGTTGAATGTGCTGATGGTGAAGAAGGATAAATACCAGGTTACTTTGTGTTGTTAGTATATATTGAAATCAGGTTAAACAGATAGTTGATCTAAACTTTATTTGCAGGTCACTGGTTCAAGATCAACAAGTGTGGTGAATACGAGTGAAAAATCATGTTCTTGCAGGAGGTGGGAGTTAACCGGTATGCCTTGCAAGCATGCTATGGCAGCTATTTGGGACATGAGCAACAACGGCATACAAGCAAACATACCAGAGAATTGGGTTTCAAAGGTTTATTGGCTGGATACCTGGAAGAGAGTTTATGACAATATGATTGATCCAATCTGTGACCCAGATATATGGACCCCTCAACATTATCCAACAAGACTGCTATCACCCAAACATCACACCCAGGTATGACACATTGATATTACATTGATTCAATGCTATGGAGCTGCTGTTCTTTTAATATTTAAAATATTTGTAGATTGGTAGACCCAAGAAGCTTAGGAAAAGGTCAATAGAGGAGGTGCAAGAGCATTTGCAAATGATGGTAAATTGACAAAAAAGGGAGAACCGTCAAGTGTGGCAAGTGTGGCAACATGGGTCATAATTCAAGAACCTGCAAAGGTCAAGGTAGACATAAAGGAGGTCAAGATCACCATGATGAAAATGTGAGTCAAAATGCTCCTGCACCCAGCCAAGCTTCAAGTTCCTGATATGAGTTGGATATGGGCTTTTGTGTTTGTTATGTTTGACTACTTGGGAGTCGTCTCCAGAAAAAGCACTGTCTGAATAAGTGTCCCACTCGTACGAGTTGTCCCAAAATTGCCATTCATTGTCATACTTTTCATGGTCAAATGCTTCCTTTAATACTTCTGGATCATAATCCAATTTAGGTTTCATGTTGAAGTTTGCTTCCATATCCACTTTCATATCTTCCGGATTCAATGGCAAATAATCATTATCCACAGATAAGTCGTGAATCAACATTAACTCAAGACAACATCAACATGGAACTTAAATAAACTTATTGAATTAGGGAACAAAGCTTTGTTAATTCATAAAGTTCGGATACATTAAACCCACATTGCACATCTAACAACATCAAGTACATACTATCCCTTTACCATCATACAAAATACATACAGATCAAACAACAATAATATAACAATTGCAAACTTCAATTTCAACACTTGCATTGCTTTGCTCTTTACCTCCTCATCCCTCGTGTTCAAACACCTTACCAAAACAGGTATGAGAGCTTCACACCTTGCACATATAACTTCATCAACCCATTTGATGAATCAACATCGTTTCTTCTACGAATTGCAATTAGATCAGTAATAGGGAGAAACAAAATCAAGAATTTAGTAGAAACAACCTAATCAACCCGACTTACACAACAAACAAACGATCGACCCGGATTAGCTCGGGTCTTTGAGGTTCGAATGGTTGTCTCTGAGCCACATTTCGCATAGAAATCACCGATTGGATGAGAGGAGATAGACGAACCCGAAGTAGACATCGGCTGTTGAAGATCGAAGGTTGGATGAACGTGAGGTTTGCAAATAGCTCGGCTGCTCTTTGATGGCTCTATGAGAGCCCGACTCTCATTCGCGACTTCTCTTTGGCGGCTCTCGTTTGCGACTAGGGTTCACGATTGCAATGTATTTCTCCTTGATGGCTATCGTTCACGATTTTGAGGGTTTTATTTAGAAGAATAGGAGGGTATAAATGACTTTTACCCTCACATTCACGGAATAAAGTAACAGCAAGTTGACGGAGGGGTGTAAACTGAAGAGTTTGGAAATGTGAGGGTTGCAAATAGCGAAAATTCTGAAATAAGGTTGCAACCTGCAATCTTGTGTATTCCTCAGGGTTGCAAATTGCATTTAACTCATATATATATATATATATATATATATATATATATATATACCTATTCTAATAAAAGGGTAACTAGAGATGCGATATGACAATACCATATTTACTCTTAACAAAACTTTCCCGTTTTTCTCTCCTATTAAATAACTTCATTAATTACTAATTATATTATTTAATTCAAGTTTTGATTAAAAATTATTTTAAAAAAATTAAGAAATAGATATTTTTTAATGTTTATTTCTAGTGAAATAAATTTTTATAAAGAGAAATTTTCTAAACCATCATACCTTTTTTTAAAACACAAAATATTTTAAAAATGACATTTTTTTAACATGTTTTTTTTAAACGAAATGTTTAACTTCTTCTTTGGGAAAAACCATAACAGTTTAAAAACAAAAATTTAAAAAGTTGATATCATTCTTTTATTAATTATAGTCTTTACTCGTATACAATTCAAATCATATATTATTTTATAATTATTAAAATTTTATTATATTTAATATTTTATTTATTTAACCCGTGTAATACACGGGTACACTAAAGCTAGTGTGTGTGTGTGTACATATATATATATCTATATTAGTTTTAGTAAATCCATGTATTACACGAGTTGAAAAAATAAAATATTAATATAATAAAATTTATTAATTATAAAATAATATTTTAAGATATGATATGACTAAAATTACATATAAGTAAAGACTATAATTAATAAAAAAGTGATATCAACTTTTTAAAACTTTGTTTTTAAATTTTTTTTCAAAACAAAAAAAAATTATTCTAAAACAAACCATATAGAAATGTAATTTTTTAAAATTTTCTTTATTATAACTCAAAAATTTAATTATTTTTGGTTTTTAAAATATTGACTTCATAAAAATACCAAATCTAAAATATTTCATATTTTTAAAAAAGTTTTATGCTTTAGAAAGAAATTTTTTATTTTATAAAAATTTCTTTATATACAAATAACATTAATAAAAATACCTATTTCTTAATTTACTAAATCTAAAAAATGTTAAATAATATTATTAGTAAATTTTAGACTATTGTTTTTAAACTTTTTTCCTAAAGAAATTAAATATTTTTTAAAAAACAAACTGTATTAAAAATGTCATTCTTAAGAATTTCTTATTATAAATCCTAATTTTAATTATTTTTAGTTTATAAAAAAATTTACTTTTTAAAAAAAAACAATTTTAAAATATTTCATATTTTAAAAAAAGTTTGATGTTTTAGAAAAATTATTTAATAAAATTCATTTTCTAGAAATAACATTTATAAAAAGACATCGTGCTTAATTTATTAAAAAATTATTTTTAATATAAAAAGAATTAAAATTATTTAATCTTTCTTAATTTAGGTAATTATCTAATAGGGGTGAGGCTAGAAAAATAAAATTAGGGGCATAGCAATGTGACAAGTGTCCCCCTAAATTACTATTTTGGTATTATATATAGATATAGATTTTAATTATTTTAAGTTTATAAAAAAATTACTTTTTAAAGATAAATTTTTTAATATTTCATATTTTAAAAGAAGTTTGATGTTTTAAGAAAATTCTCATTTTATAAAAATTTATTTTCTAAAAATAACATTAATAAAAAGACATATTTCTTAATTTATTAAAAAATTATTTTTTATCTAAAAAAATAAAAATTATTTAATATTTCTTAATTTAGATATAATAAAAATATATGAAGTATAAAATGATATTCTAAAATAAGATATGATTAAAATTACGTATTAGTAAATAACTATAAGTAATAAAATAATGATATCAATTTTTAAACTTTTGTTTTTAAATTTTTTAACCCAAAAAATTAAGCATTTTTTCCAAAAAAACCGTATTAAAAATGCCATTTTTAAGAATTTCTTATTATAACTCCTGATTTTAATTACTTTTAGTTTATAAAAAAAATTACTTTTTAAAAATACTAATTTTAAAATATTTCCTATTTAAAAAAAGTTTGATGTTTTAGAAAAATTCTTATTTAATAAAATTTATTTTCTAGAATTAACATTTATAATAAGACATCTTTTTTAATTTATTAAAAAGTTATGTTTAATATAAAAAGAACTAAAATTATTTAATTTTTCTTAATTTAGGTAACTATTTTAGAGGAAAGAGAGGCGGGAAAAATAAAATTAAAGGGCCTAGGAAAGTGACAAGTGTCGCCCTAAGTTACTCTTTTAGTACTATATATAGATATAGATATAGATATAGATATAGATATAGATATAGATATAGATATATAGATATATAGATATAAAAGATATAAACTTATGTAAATGATTTTATGTAAGCAAAAGTATGTATGAATTTATTGTATAGGATTTACTTTTATCATGGAGCTAACTAGTTTTGTATCACACCCCGGTTAAAGAGAAAACACCAAGGAGTGATGAAATTGAATCATAACATAAGGATAAAGAGTACTAAAAAAATTAATTAGTAAACTGAATAGTTGGTTTCATCCACTCCTAATAACAAATAAACCAAACAAGTAAATAAGTTTTCATTTTATTCAAAGTCTAACTAGATCCAACTAAAGCTTATCCTTGAAACCTAGCATGAGCAAAGCAACGAAACTTAGTTTTCATTACCTGAAAACATGATAAAATATGTCAACTAAAAAGTTGGTGAGCACATAGGTTTAGAAGTATACATATAGTAGATAACAATGTACAAACCAATAAATAATTTTCCAAATACAAGTAAACTATTATACATGAGTCCACAACCAACCTAGTGATCGAATGCCCTCCCGTCCAACCCCCTGACACAAGAGGTTAGATTAATAGTATGTTTGTCTAGTATGCAGTTTCTGAACATCCAGCTCCTTCCAAGTCAAAAAGAATACGTTGACTCAAAGGACGCTTGGTATTGATTGGCATGCATCAACCCAAGTACCGAATGGGCTTGTCAGGCCAATACATCTATCTACGTACTCTCGTGGCTTCCCCGAAGTTAATGGTTGTATAGATTTTAGAAAAATAGGAACTTTATAGTAAAAGGTGTCATAGAATATAGCAACATGTATAATCAGTTTAGTTTCACTAGTATAAGAAAGTTGTCATTGAGTTTGCAACAAACTAGTTTGACTTTAGAATTTGAATTTCCAGTTTGATATAGAGAGCATGTTTTCACCTCAAAATATAAAAGAAAAAAGGGCTATGAACTCACATTGTAAAGTAGGTGGGTTGATCTTGCAACTTCTAGTAACTTGGAGTTAGGATTGCCCTAAGTAAGTTTATTTAGTTAGTTTATTGTATTTGTCGATAGTTGAGGGGTTGTTATTGTAAAAGTTCAAGAATGGTTGTCGTATACTAGATATGTGTCATCTCATAGTAGCACATCCAATAAAAGGATTTCCAGGAAAGAGTTGGTGGATTTTATCACTTAAGTACCACGTCTTTCCTTAGCCAGAACCTTTTGCTTGCCATATAACAATATACCGGGTGAAACGATTCTAAATGTATACTAGACCAAGTCAAAGGTGTGTTTGGTATGTTTATAAAGTATAAGGAACAAGTTTAAATATAAGTTTAGCAAGGTTGGGAATAGACAAGTTGTATGGTATAGGGTTATAATTGAAAATATGAAGAATTTTACTAGAAACATGATTTAAGTTGATGGATAATCATAAGAATCATAAAAGATTGAATTTTTATTGTTTAAAACATGTTTACATTACTTATTTTATAATATAAATCGTTGCTTTACATTATATTTATGAAAATATTGAAAAGTTGTAACATTTAGGGTTTTGACAGCTTTGGACAGATTTACGTACTAAACTTGCACGAGCCATTTGATAGGTCAAATCAATGAGTTAGGAGGCGTTATTTATATGGTTAGAAATACCTTTGAATTTAATTATGAAAAAAAAGAATCATTGAAAAAGGATTTGTTATGAGGGAGATATGGCTGTCCGAAGTTTGCCCTGTGAATCTTTCAAAATCCGAAAATTTATGTTTGATGTGTTTAAGTAAAGTCTTGATGATTTCATGTTTATTTGATGTTTTTATCCCACTTATATCTATGATTACTTCAAAAACATGTTATGTAATCATAGATCCAAGCTAGTTATGATTGAATTTTGATAAAACAAAATTGAAAAGGTATGGACACGAAGAACACGAGGAACACGAAGAACACTAAAACTTACACGATAGGGAAAACTTCTTGGATCTTCAAGAGATGTGCTATGAGTTGATATTTGATTCTATAGAAGCTAGATTTAAATTTTGGTGTGAAAGATAATAAGAATAAAACCCCCTATTTATAGTTGAAAAATAAGGGTTTTAGGTTTGAATTAGGATAGGCTTTCTTAATATTTTATTAATAAAATTTATATTTTTTTGTAGAGATAGGGGTTGAACGAATTTTAATAGATAGATATGATTTAATATTATTTTAATTTGTTAGTTTTTAGATTTAGGATAATTACTAGTTAAATATTTAATAATATATTAGATATATATCCCTTAAATGATTAAAATAATAAAATAAAAAGAATATATATATATATAATTTTGTAATTGTCCATGCATATATATATATATATATATATATATATATATATATATATATATATATATATATATATATATATATATATATATATATATGTATATATGTGTCTGTGTGTGTGTATATATATATATATTTATATTTCATTATGTTTAGATAATTATAAGACTTAATTTAATTAATTAAATCTTTATCCTTTGAATAATAGTAACATATGTAACCCTAAATTATATATATGTAAATTTTTGCCCTTATAGTTATATATGTTTCACTTATGTTGAAATTTTAGCATTGTTTTAAAATTTGGTTAATGTTAGGGCACTTCCAAGTTACTGTTATAGCAAAACCTAGTATTTACACACGTGTTATCATAAAATCATAATAACATTTAATAGTTTCATTATGAATCATAATGCATAGAACATGAGATAGTTTTCATAAGTAGATTCTTAAATTTAGTCAATGGCTACATTGAAGTACTAGAATCATTCAAAAGTTAAGTATGAAAAATCAAGGATGTTACATTTTGTTAGGAAAATAAATTCAATATATTAAAGATATAACTCAAATGATCCCACTGATCAGGGGCAGACCTATCCTTTCAGGGTGAAGGTCACCCGACACTCATAGAAAAAATATTTATTTTAATATATATTAACGATCCCGAACGACACCCAAAAAATTTTAAAACCGACCCCATAAAAAAGTGAAAGAGAAGAGGAAAACGAAAATAAAAAACATAAAATGTACTTTTGACAACTATGAAAATGATAAAAGAAGTTTGAAGGAAAAAGGAAAGAAGAAAGAGAAAGTAATAATTAAAATAATTGATATAGTTCATTTACTATATTACTTGTATTACTTTTAGTCTTAATTGTAGGTCTAGATTCTAGGTCATAAAAAATATTGTGAAAAATTATATTAACATACATTTTTAGTTTTATATCACCGGTTAAAAAAATTCACTTCTTATAAAATTTATATATATATATTTTAAATTGAATGTCTCTAATTTGTAATGTGTTCTTTGCTTTCATATAAATTATTTACTAAAAAATGTTTTTTATAATCTATTGTTAATTATAAATTAAAAATATTATAATTTATAGTTTAATATTTAGTCTAGCTTTTATACCTTTTTAACTTTTAATTGTTAAATAGTTTGAATTGTTATTTCAGTAAAACGTAAATCACAGGTTTCATTATTACGTATACCATCTAAAATTATAAGTAGTATACATTTGCTATCATTTTTCTCTACATGACCCGACCTGAGCCACAAAATACAAAATCAGATAATAATCATCGGAACACCAAAAAATTCCGACACCCATAGGAAATTTTTCTGGATCCGTCACTGCTGCTGATAGATAGTTTTTGAAATTATATGAACCATGATTGCTAAATGTAAAGAACTAGGAGGCTATCCCGCGCTTTGCTGCGGGTACGGTTACATGACGGATTGTTATACGTCTATGTTTGTGCTTCTCGGACGGGTTCAAAATATAGATACATGACATGTAAATGTTACATAGTTATTAGAAAATACCGCAAGTATATTAAAAATCTTAAAAATATGACGTTAATGATGTGGGAGATAACAATAAATTATCTAATTAACTTAAAAACTTTTAGTTAGATATTAAAAGAAATCAAAAAATAAACTATTTAATTTTCGTTTCATAATTAAAAATCCAAATTGAAAAGCTGCCACAAAAAGAAAATAAACCATAGAAATTAATTAAAAAGCATCTTTCTATCAATGCATCACACCATAATATTTGTTTTAGTATTGAAAATAATTGTATATAAGTAAATAACAAATCTGTTAACAAAAATTGAACACTTGGGCCAATCAAATGTAAGTACTGTAGATGACCATCTCCTAAATTTTATTATTAGAATTGCATATTATGATCATGTAAATAATATTATAAAGGATATTTTACATCAAGATTAAACAAATAGTGAGGGTGACACCCCTCTCCTCATTCTCATCCATGAGATCACTTTGAATCTTAGATTATAGGTTAGCATCTTTCAGGATTTTAGTTACTCAGATTGAATTACTTATATAGAAAAACTTATTCATGCTGGTGATTTTAGTGTCATCAAGTTATTTTAGATAATTGAATTTACTTGATGATTAAACATCAAAGCATATATAATCAAACATCAAACACGTTAAAAAGTGTCGAGTGCACGCTTGTTCTAAGGATTTCAAGTGTTGAGGAACACAAAAGCACTAGAAAGAACCTAGACAAAGGATTTTTATCATTTACAAACAATACCTTAGAAGTGAAGTTCCCCAGACCCTATCATTTAACTAACACTCGCTAGATATGTTGTTTATTTTAGAATTGAACTATGAGCATGCATGTTGTCTTAAACAAGTTAAAAGTCCGTTTTACCATACACAAAACCGTAAAGAGAACACCCTAGAAAGATCGAAGCAACGATAAGGTATATCGCGGTTCAATAAAAAGACATTTTTGCCCTTTAAAAAGATCCTTAGAAAACATTGAAACACCAACCACATAAGATTCTCTAAATGTTATCACTTTGTGAAGCAAGGATCTATGCTGTGGGCCCTTCATTGTTAAATAACCGGGTATTCTAAACTTTAAGATATAGCAGCAGAATATTATTGTATGCATGTTACTTAAAGCACCTTTGTTGAGCACTACACATATGCTCCAAATATGATATGAAAGCTCAAGTACAATTTGATCCCCAAAAAAACAAATTTGATAACTATATTTTATTCCTTTACAACTTTTTCATCTGTCTTGTGGGTCCTAGTTATTACCCCGGTCTTCTCAGATCAAGTAAATGGGACCCACAATCAAAAGACAGGACGCAACATGATCCATTGATACGATGCATTGTATCTAGCTATTCATATGAACTTGCAGACAAGAATGGCCATTGAAATATTATTATTTTATAATACAAAGTACTTTTTGATCACACTATAGATAAACATATGACTGAATATAATTCTCATATACATTAAAACTTACAAAGGTAGCTAAGGTTTTGACTTGTTGGTAGTTTTATATACAGGTTCAGCCACTTTAACTGATTGTTGACTCTTGCATCCCAACAAACTAGCAGCAATTGTTTTTTGAGGTTTTTTTCGCATACCAATTTTGTTTTTGGCAGGTGTCTGACAGGTGGTGGTTGTATGAATTGTAGTCTTTTCATCATAATCAGAATAAGCTGAAGAAAACTCTGCAAATGATCCATTTCTTGAAAAAATCTCTATCTCAAACAAATCTGAGCTGGCATCGCTCCCCACATCATCATAGGTGATTGACACAAGCTCATCATTGGCCTTTGGAATGGCATCCCAGGTCAAAAACGACATTTTCCTTTCAAGATTTTTCATTATGTCACCTTTGTTGATGGTTTCAGAGTGAAAAACTTCAAAAGATTTTCTTGATTTATCTTCAAATTGCTTCTGTTTAGCAGTCAAATCCGGGAATGCAAACGGGTCAACTGCTTTCATGGTCAAACAAAGACTGGCACGCCGAAAAATACGAGAAAACCTCTTACAATTTTGTTTGTTTTCACGAGGTTTAAGATAACAAGAAAATGAAGCTACACGATAATCAGTAGAATTAAATTTAGCTTCATTCTCCATAGAGAAAATCTACAAAATAGAAGAATAAACAATGTTTTTTGAGAGGTGTTTGTATGTTTATGGTATGGTCTTCTGAGGAAAAATAAGCCTATAAATAAAGGGAAATGAAAAGGTACTTACTTGAAGGGATTGGCCTCAGTATGTCACATCATATAAATTTTACCTAGAAAGATTTAAATACAAGCAACTAATACAAAATAAATTAATAATAAATACATTATAAATGTTTATGATTTGAAATTCAAATGGAATATAGGTCATGTAACTGTGATAATAATATAAATAATATTTTTTTCAAAAAAAATTGTTGTTTACATTTTGAACCAATATTGATTGTTTCACGGGTCACAATTAGCCTAAACTAAGATTTCTACAAAACAACATTGCCATGAAACAAGCAATGAAAATTAGGGAAATATCAAGTGATAATCAACTTGAAGATGGTGAATTTGTTTCACCTGCAGCAACCCAATATTGTTTGACTACAAAAAGTATTTTTTCTGGAACAAGAGGGCCATCTTCATGATCCATCATTTTTGTATTCCAATTCATTCCAGAAGCAATTTTTTTCACTTTAATCACTTCAATCTCATGATCGCGGATTATAACAGTACCTTCAGGTCTTAAAATCCTGTCCATTTCTAAAAGAATGTCTTCGTAATTACACCTGCAGGTATTTTAAGTATAAAGAAACTCAATAGATTACAAGAAAACTAGCTAAACATTAAGAAAAACTTACTTGTCTTTGTACAAGCTAAAAAGACCGTTAGCATGAATTAAATCGTATGTCCTAGGGTATGCAGAGAAGGCTTCACACCTGAAGAGATTAAAAACAGAGATGAAAAAGAAACAATTTCAGTTCTGAAAGAGGCCATACTTATGACCTGTATACTTAAAAAGTGGGTTAATTTAAATTGTATTTAAATCAGCTCAAACAGGTCAAATAGATTTCTTTAGCTAAAATCAAAATTGTCAAATGGTTCATAAGGGTTGAAAGGTGCCCAAAGTCTGTTTTTATTGATGAAAAGAAATCAGGTCAAATTATTTCATCCAAAGATTTAGATTACTACTGCAATAATATTCTTTTTATAAGCATAAATGACTAACACATTAACTGTTCAGAACTATCTTATAGTTAAAGAAAAGGTTTTCCAGGTCAACTCAACCAAATTGACCTGTTTCAACCCAAAGCTTTTTGACCAGTTACACAGACCTCCATCTTGCCACATCTAAGCAGGTGGGTCATTTAGCAATGAAGATAACCGCTTTATAATAAAGAACGATGTCCAGAATAAAAAATAGCATACTTAAATGCAAAAGTTCAAGATTTACCAATCATGATAGATTCCAATCAAGCCTCGTTCATAGATGACACCAAGAGTGTCTTTATTAGCTATGGTAGGTACAACATTCATAACCCAAGATTTTGGAGATTCAAATGCAGCAGCAAAACTTCCAAGACCAGCATTCATATCCATAATATTACGATAACGCCCTGTACCAATAATCTTATTCACCCTCTTATAAGCATTCAAATGTTTAATCCATAATTTGTTGTCTTCTTCAAATAACTCAGAAGAGATTCCATGTAAAGAACCACTTGAAACTCTTGGAGGAATTTCATAAAGTCTTTGTGGGAATGGTTGTAATTCACCACCAGCAACCTCATCTCCATTGCTTGTTTTAGGATAAGGGGTTACACATGCTTCCATCCTCTTGTACCTACATTGACAACAAGGATTTCTTCAATAAAAAAAATGATTTTTGCATGCATATGAACTAGAGGTAGCAGTTTCAACTCGTTTACCTATAAATGTCTTGTTTTAGCTCTAACAGGTAAAATATGAAAACAACTTAAAAGAAAACTTGTCAAATGGATCGAACATCGCCTAAAGTGTATTTTTATTACATAAAAGTATAAAACATCTTAAAAGCATTTTATTAAAACTGTCAGATATTAATATTGAAACAATATAACTTTTTTATGGTGCAATTTCACATATATACACAAGTGTGTGCGCGCACACACGGATATGTTTATCATCCTTCAAAGCTTCATATATATGTTTCTAATTTTAAAATGTCATATTTACCCTATCAAAACACTAAAAATAGTACTTGTAACAACCTGTTTAAACATGAATAAACGAACATTATGTGCTGAGATGATTTATAAGTAACTGATTTATTTTATTTAATATGTAATGGACACATATGATATTTTCAGTGATTTGAAATGGTATACATGGTATTATAGAGTTTGAAAGAGTGTGTGCGTGTGTTTGTGTTTGTGAAAATTCAATCTTCTAGGAGGATATATATGAAATATCCAATTTCAAATCACATTATGCTTCTTTTGGATAAAAACTTTTAACCCCAACCCATTACCTGTTGTGACCCCACCCATGGTTCAACATGACCCGTATCAATATTTCAAGTTTTGACGCTAACCCATTTTGACATGTTACCAAAAATGCCAGACCCATCCATTCTCCCACATATTGTAATGTAAACTATTGCAAGTCAAAAAGCTGGCGGGCAAATGGAAACTAGGAAGCGTACTATATACCAGATATCATCTACACTTGTTTCTTCACACATGGTCACACGAGATTCTCTTTCTTGACAATCATATTTATTTAACCTTTTCCTCCAAACCGCCATGTCACCTTTCTCGTATTTCTTCTCCCAACAAAGAAGTTCAGCCATTTCCTCAATTTTCTTCTGTTCTTCTTCAAGTTCTTCGTTAGGACGTTGCCATATTTTATATTTGGCCTTCCAATTAATAGGTGGGCCTGAAAGCACCCAATATCCACCCGGTCTCAACACACGATCAATTTCCATCATGTACTTTCCATCTGCTCAGATGATTGTTGATTTAATCACATATAATAGAAGTATTTCTAGAGCACTTGTGATTCCAACATATTTACACATATAGTTCATGAGCATACCATTTTGGTTCCATGGGATCGAGCAATGAGAACAATGAGCCATGTCAAAGGATCTCGAAGGAAATGGAAGTTTTATAGTAACAAGATCATTAATAAATGCAGGGACACCTCTTTCCAGAGCAAACTGTATTTGTGCTTCATTTGAGTCTTTTGGAGAAAATGACAATGTTATAACATTTTTCTTGAATAGGTACGCACCCAAACTTGCAGCCTATGTGTAAACATTATTTGAAACAATTGAATACCAACAAGATTGAATAAAGCAGACCATATCATATCATAAAAGATAAAATACTAAACTTGAAACTAGAGGTGTTAAGTAGCGGGTCAAAACAAATTCAGGTAGAAAGGGCTAGGTTTGGTTGACCTGGGAGCACTTTATGTTCAAATTTTTTACCTTTCATAAATAATTAATGTGTTAATAGTGGTTATAAACACGATATTGTAACAACAGCAATCTAAGTTTTTGAACAAAATTTTTTTTAGGAAGCTTCAAGCATAAAGAACTTTAGCCAACTTTCAACTCACTAGGTCCATTACCTTTTAGCTAAAAAATATAGCCCGCTTGAGATAAAAACACAACCAAGATCTACCAAGTCATAAGTAAAAGAAATTGCCACCTCTTCTCAAATATATCTACTTACCCCAGAACCAGTGTCCAAAGCAGTTCTGACAGTTCCATTGCCTATTGGAATTACAGATGCCATTTGATCGATATACACATCAAGCCCATGAGGAAACCGTGGTCCTCCACCTAGAAACCTAAAAACATTGCCTTCGTATTTTATCCAACTTTGATCCGCCTTTTCAACAACCAAGCTTTTATCAGGCACATTAGCAAATGGCACATAATCACGGCTTTTGGGCCATAGAAACGGGGTCACATACCCTTTTGGGGCAGGAATAAGGCAATGTAGCTTCTCATCATCAAAAGGACAATGTCTTTCCCCAACATTCATCTTATCTTGAGGGGAACTCATTAAAAGGGCTTGATCATGACAAGGTGTGTGATCAATGTACCCATCATCACATGGTGGGAAAATCCTATTTTCTAGTTTCAAATCATTAGGGTTTTTCACTTCAACCCCATGATGGGTCTCAATATTTAGATTTGATATGACACTACAATCGGCTTTTTTTGTTATCTCATGAGCTATAGTGTCTCCTTTTCCGAAACCACTTCTTTGCCATGCACCCAAGAGATAGAAAAAGCAACATAAACCAAATAGTATAAACAAAGAAAAAGACCTTCTAGTTCTACTGTCTCCTGGATTCCCTTTAGTAGCCATTAGTAACCTGCAAATTTTTCAGCAAAATCAAAACACTGCCATAGTACTTCTTCTAAAGTTCAGATAACCTCTAAATAACCATCTCCAATCAACCAGCAAATAATATTTATCATCATAAATTAGTCTCCCATCACTGAGTAATTTGATCGAACACTTCACAGGCATGATTCATGAAGCATACGTACATAACAAGAAACACCCTTTTAACATTAAAAGAACTTGCAAAAACAAATCTTTACATCAACAACATTCAATCACACAAGAAACAGAGAGTGCAGAATCTTGTATCAATCAAAGAAAAAGATTGGATTAACGGGATTATTCTAAACAACACACGTAAACAACGATTAGTTAAATTCTGCCCTGCAAGAACAACCATTGTAAAGAAATAAGATAAATTCATGCAAGGGATGAGAATCTTACGGATCTTGACGTGAAATTGAGGGAAATCTTTTGGGTTTTTGATTTATCGGAATATGATCGGTTAAAGAAGTTGAAACATTGACGGAGGTTCTTGGGGGTGTTGTCGATTATGGTTATGGTGATGAGAATCGAGTAACGATAAAAGGGGAAATTGATGAATGAAGGGATTTGTTGTAATAAGATACGTTGGAATTTGATGATAAATGGTAGTGAATTCCAACGTGTTTCAATATGAACATCCCTAATCAAATCAATGTGGTTCGAATATTCTTTGCAGGTTTTTAATATTTTTAACTACCACTCCTATATCCATATAATTTAATTTTAAATTCATTCCCATTTAATATACTTTTAAATTCGCTCCACGTATTTTATTCGCTCAATCGCTCCTACTAAATGCGTTTTGGTTGCACATATTTAATTATAAAAATTCTTTGACATTCTTTTATAATTCTTGTTCTTATAATCTATGAATACATATTTATATGTCATCACTAAAAAAAAAAATAATCAAACTTTACAAACTTAATGTTAATTTTTAACTTTCGTTTTAGAAATATATATATATATATATATATATATATATATATATATATATATATATATATATATATATATGAGTTAATTACATAAATGGTCCATGTAGTTTATATAAAATAACAAATTTAAGTACTAAGCAAAAAAAGTAACAAGTTTGAGTACTCACTTTTAATTTTATAACAAGTATGAGTATTAACACTAACAGACGTTAGATTTTCTGTTGAGTTTGTATTTTAGTCTTTTCACGTTATAGGACTACTTGTGTAAATTAGAGGGACTAGCTGTGTAATTAAATAAAAGTACAAACAAACAAACAAACATACCCAGTGTATCCCACTGAAAAGCAGGGTCGGGGAGGGGTGGGTGGTGGCGAGTCTTTCCTCCGTCTTGAGAGATAGAGAGACCGCTTCCAAAGAGACCCCCGGCTCGAAAACGATAACAAACAGGTACAAGTGCATACAACACATAGGTATAAAATAACATTTAACTTTAGACAAGGCATAAGCATAATCGATAAAGATAAGCATAACAAACAGAACTAAATTGTATACATCTCTAAACGCATACATCCCATAAGCATATGCATATGCAAGTGCATAATCATAACAACCCGGAGATAGAGTAAACATGAAAAAAAACATCATGCAACACCTATACCGAGCAAAAGTCGATAGCCTACCTAACACGCGAGGGGTCACGTGTCAGGTCTTCCTCTACACCTCCTACCAACAGAACCCACTAGAAGTCTATAATTTTAATTCTACGTCTCCATATACTCCTATCCCCGATCATGTGCTCGGAGAGGTGCAACTGTACCATATCCCACCTAATTATCTCATCCCAAGTCAACTTAGGTCTTCCTCTACACCTCCTACCATCTAAGGTGATGTTCTCTACTGCTCTAACTGGCGCCGACAACGGTCTCCTCTTCACGTGCCCAAACCATCTTAATCTTTCCTCTCGTATTTTGTCCGTGATACCAGCCACCTCTAGCCTCTGCCGAAACACTTCGTTCCTTATCTGATCCAGTCTTGTGTGTCCACACATCCACCTCAGCATTCGTATTTCTGCGACCTCTATTTGTCGTTCGTGTGATTTCTTTATGGCCCAACAATCTGTTTCGTATAACATAGCCGGACGTACTGCCACTCTATATAGTTTTCCTTTTAGTCTTGTTGGGAACCTCTTATCACACAAAATCCCTGATGCTGCTCTCCACTTGCACCATCCTGCTTGAACACGGTGGGCTACATCACTGTGTATCTCACCGTCCTCCTGTAAGTACCAGCCTAGGTATTTGAACCTCGACGTCTGTGGGACTGCCATACCCTGGATACTAATTTGGGTGTCCTCTTTATTCTCTCCACTAAATTTACAATACATGTATTCCGTCTTAGAGCGACTTATCCTTAAACCTTTGCACTCTAGTGCCGCTCTCCACTGTTCTAACCTCTCGTTAAGCGCCCTTTTAGATTTTGATATTAACACTATATCATCCGCAAACAGCATGCACCACGGGATTGGCTCTTGTATAGACTTGGCCAACTCATCCAGCACTATTGTGAAGAGAAATGGGCTCAATGCCGATCCTTGGTGAAGTCCCACTTCCACCGGGAAGAAGTCTGTGTCTCCGACTGTGGCTCGTACACATGTTTTTGCCCCGTCATGCATATCCTTGATTATCTTTATATATCTCTCTGGTATCCTTCTATCTCGTAGGCTTTCCCAAATGAGTCGTCGCGGGACACTGTCATAGGCTTTTTCTAGGTCAATGAATACCATATGAAGGTCCCTTTTCTTTTCTCTATATTTCTCCATTATCCTCCTTATGACGTGTATGGCTTCTGTTGTAGAGCGCCCTAGCATAAATCCAAATTGGTTTGTCGCTATCTGAGTTTCGCGTCTAATTCTGTTGTCGATAACTCTTTCCCATAGTTTCATCGTGTGACTCAAGAGTTTTATTCCCCTGTAGTTTGCGCAATCTTGGACATCTCCTTTTTTCTTATATATGGGGACTATAACATTGCTTCTCCATTGTTCTGGCATCTTCCCGGTCTTGAAGATAGTATTGAATAACTCTGTTAGCCATTGCAGTCCCTTTTCTCCCAGGCATTTCCACACTTCAATAGGTATGTTGTCTGGCCCCACCGCCTTAGCCCTCCCCATTTTCTTAAGGGGTCTCTTGACTTCCTCAACTCTGATGTCTCTACAATAACACTTATTTTGTTGTGTTGTCTGCGTTGTTTGATCGGACTCTGTTTGTTGACTAGGGTTTCTTACATTGAAAAGGTTATTGAAGTAAGTTTTCCATCTCACCTTGATGTCTCTCTCTTTCACCAAAAACTTTTCCATCCTCAGTCTTTAAAGTAATATATTTATATATAACTCTATATATATAGACACACATATATACACACACATATATACACAATAATTAATACTTTCACCACCGCCACCACCGTCCCTAATCATACCACTGCCCCTAACCATCACCACTGTTACCACCGTCCCTAACCATAACCACCACTATCCCTAACCATCATCATCGTTGGCTATCAACACCAGCCATCACAACACTAGTACCCTCACACCACCGTCACCGACCATCACACCACCGGTACCCTCGGACCATTGTCGTCGTCGGTCATCACCACCGGCCATCACACCACCGCCATTCATCTACGGTACCGTTATCATCATTGCTATCAACCATTATCACCAAATCCCCTTTCCTTTTTCCCTTGTAAAACCCTAAAAGTGACCACCTACACCAGCCATCGCCACCATCTCCAGCCATCGCCACCATCTCCAACCATCTCCACCATCTCTCATGTAAAAACCCAGATCAAGCAAAGCTCCAAATGCTCCAAAATTGAAGCTCCAACAGGACAAACCATCTGGTTCTTTTAGGTGGTTTTTGGTGACAAGTTTAGGGTTTTTGGTGATGATTTGGTGGTGATTTGAATGGGCATTGACCAGGGTGGTGGTGGGCTGCAGCGATGGTGGGTAATGGCGGTGATGGATTCGCAGTGGTGGTACTCTGATTTCTAAAAGAGACGTGGGTGGGGATTGTGGGTGGGGGTTGAATTTTTTTTAACTTATAGGTAATTACACAAATGGTCCCTGAACAAAAGAGACATATAGAATTACAAATTTAGTTCCTACAGGGGTATTTCAGTTATTAATTTAACAGAGAAACTAACGTCTGTTAGTCTTAATACCCATTCTCGTTACAAAACTAAAAACATAATACCTCAACCTGTTACAAAAAACCCTTAGTACCTAAACCTGTTATTATCGATAAACCACAGGGACCATTCATGTAATTAACTCTCTCTCTCTCTCTTATATATATATATATATATATATATATATATATATATATATATATATATATATAAATCAAACTTTACAAATTTGTTAATATTTTAAATTAATACAATTTTATTTAATGTGATAATCGTTTCTAATAGTCAAAATTTTGATTTATCATAATCGCAACTCAATTTTTAAAGTTTACAGATCATATGATTTAATACGATAATAACTTTTTAAATTAAAACAAATTAAATAACTAATTTTATGTATCTCTTATTCATCTCGTATAGTACACGGGTCACTAACCTAGTATGAGTAAATGCATTTATAAAAACTTACTAACTAAATAAAGGGTTAGCATCCTAAAAAAAATGTGTTTTTTTGTTTTTCATTTAAAAAAAATATTTCAGCCCAAATTAACATGATAAAGTTACTAAACTTGTAAAGATATTTAAAAAATTACTAGACTAATTTTGTGTGTTAAAGTCCATAAAATTATCTAAAATGCACACACTTGCAATTTTTTTCTTTACATTAATGATGTACTAACTTTTGAATCGGTTAACTAACATTCCATTTTTATAAAAAATATATGATGCCATCTTATTTAACCGACTTAAGGGCTAAAAAGTAATTACTTAAAAACATAAAATTCAAGAGTGCGTGTATTTTGTATATGCTGAAACTTTAATATATATTTAAGAATTAGTTTGAGTTTTTCTTGTGTTTTTATAATGTGATGAACTTCAATGAAAAAAATAATAAAAAAGAGAGGCTGCTGGGCTTGGAAAATGAACGTATATTATATTTTCAATGATATCAATTAGCGATGACACGAATAGATGTATTTCCTTGTTACATGGAGAGTTGTAGAAAACATTTTATTTTTATTCTTTTTATCCTTTTATGTTTTCTTGTACTTTTATTATATTAGAACTACTGATGTGTAAAGAAAACAATTAAGTCAAGATGGCCGAGTTGGTCTAAGGCGCCAGTTTCAGGTACTGGTCCGAAAGGGCATGGGTTCGAATCCCATTCTTGACATCGTGTTTTTTATTTATTTTTAAATTTGTTTTTGAGCACATTAACTTTGTAAATGAGGCATATCTAGACCCTTTGTAGTTTCGTTGTGGGTTTCTGGTCCCCAAAACATCACTTAATGACACTGGCTTAAGTTCTTAAATAAGTGTGAGACTTGTCATAATTTTAAAAATACATATATAAATGTGACCTTGAAATTTAAATAACTTTCAACAACAACATAACCTCAAATTGTAAGTTTATTTGATAATAACTTTTGGGAGTTTATATATCACTTGAAATAATATATGGATTTAAAATTCGCTAGAAGTGTATTAATTATGTTTATACAGAACTTATGGTCGTTAATCTAACTTGTTATATATGCTTATGTAACGTAATTAAGTTTTATCATTTTCCTACATTGCATTGATATTAATTTTTGTCGTAAGTGGTGTGAGTATAACTTATTATTTATCAATGGTACAAGTCTACAAGCATTTAGTACAAGTTGTTATTGCATGTTATGTTGTTTTCTTTTAGTTACTTAGAAACTTGCTTTTAGTATAAACAAGTATTGAATCCTAGTATTACGGCAGATACGTAAAACCATAAAAGAAAAAAAAAACTAATGTCGAAATCTTGCCTCGAAGCCCCGCATTGAGATAAACAAATAGTATTTAAAAAAAGTAAAAGTATATTGTATTTGGCTTGGTGTGGTTTTAAAGACGTAAACAAAATTTCAGAAATTGCAACGTATATTCGTTATCTCGGAAATCGTAGGTTTAATAAATATACCATATTTAATCGCTGGCTCGATTTTAAATAAAATTACAATAAACATAATAAAGAAAAGATCTGTGCACCAGTATGCTTATAATTTAAGAAGGTGTTGTTTTTGTTATACATTATTATTATTATTATTATTCAAATTCTATGCGCCGCATCACCTGAGTTTAATTTCTAGTTTATATCAAATTTATATATTTCTAATACTTTTTTTACCCTATATGTATAAAAATGAAAAAGTCACAACTTCTTTAAACCTTAAATTACATATTAAGCAAGGTTAGTGGCTTTGCCACCCGCCAAACCCCCTGCATATTTTTATATATGCTTTGAGATGATATATGACCTATGTTTCGACGTTCGTCTACGTTTTGATGTTAATTTTGTTCAGAAATGAGTCGGGTCAATATAAAACGTTTTCGTGCTCATTTTTATATATGCTTTGAGATGGTATATGGTCTATGTTTCGACGTTTGTCTATGTTTTGATGTTAATTTCATTCAGAAATGAGTTAGGTCAAATATTAAATGTTTCCGTGTTTATTTTATGTACGTTTTGAGATTAACGTAATGTTTATTTTATGTAAGTTTTGAATTAAACTACGTTAATTTATGTGCTTATTTTCCAAAGTATATATAAAATTTACCTTAAAAGAATTTGGATAGCCACATTCGTGTTCCTATGAAGTCAATTCCTTATTTTCTCGCCCAGTTAACTTATAGTTGCCCTCATTAATTTTTCTTTCTTTTACATGTGCAATCTCTGTTTAAATGTAACTTATTATTAGTTATCTATACTATTATATAATTCTAACTCTTTAAATAATATTGTAATTTTAATATATGTTTAAGACACTTAAGAACAATGTTGTTACATTTATTACAAGTGATTATGCAAAGACAACTTGTTATTTACAACTTTGTTCCAGCATATAGTAATATAGATATCTTTACTATCTCACATTGACCAAACAAAAAAGCAAAATGAGAGTTCAACACCTACAAAAGATGATACATGGACTTGAGGGGAAACACATTTATGATTTGAACATCATTTGCTGTGTAAAGCCATAAAAAAGATCAATTCCGGTTAAAATTGTAAAGTGTTATTTTTTTCCTTTTTTTTTTTTTTGATTCATCTCCGGTTTATATGGTTGGGTTTGAACTTAGTTCTCCTTGAGTCCCTATTAACATGGTAGATACGTTATGTTTAAATTTGAAGTGTTTTTAAAAATTTATAAATTTATGTTAGTCGGTTTATAAAAGTCTATTAATATTTTACTAGAATAATCAGTTAGTGTTTATCTTCAACTTTAAATCCTTAAAAATTTAAATTTAAAACAGAGACAACATTGGTTGCATTTAATACAAGTGTTGATACATAAGTAGTTTCACATTTACAATTTTGTCCCCAAATCAAAACTATAGCCAATGTTTCTATCCCACATTGGTTATGTGAAAAAACCAAAGTAGACTTCAACTCCTATATAAGGATTTCTTTTCTTAAAGTTAAAAAAGACAAAAAAAAAGTTGTGTTTCTTATGTATGTTTTCTTGTATGTTAATAAACATAAAACCTAAATGGTAAAAGAATGTTTTTGTGGTTTTCGAAATGGAGGCACCGCTGGTTCTCGGTTAAACCCAATTGAATTCGTCGGTTTAAATCATTTGTTAGCACAATAAGTGAGAGTTAGCTAAAGATAAAAAGTCCTAAAAACATTTATACTCTCGTCGCACCTCAAAGGTTTCACCATTAGTTATAATAACATATACTAGCTTTAATAAACTCATATATTACATGAGTTGAATAAAAAATATTAAATATAATGAAAATTTATTAATTATAAATTGATATTCTTAAATAAATATGATTGAAATCTTTTTTTAAATAAACAAAATAAAAATTTTATTTCAAAACAAACACATTAGGAAAATATCATACTTAAAAACTTTCTTATTATAACTCTTAATTTTAATTATTTTTTGTTTATAAAAATTTTACTTTTTAAAAGCACTAATTATAAAATATTTTGTATTTTTAAAAATGTTTGATGTTCTGAAAAATTTTCTAATTAATTTTATGAAAAATTATTTCCTTAGAAATAACATTAGTAAAAAGATCTCTTTTTTAATTTAATAAAAAACTATTTTAATTAAAAAATAAATAATATTATTAGTAATTAATATGATTTATTAAATAGAAGAGAGAAACGAGAAAAATTGATAAGAAGTAATATAGTGTTGCTATGTGTCCATTCTAAATACACTTTTATTAGAGTAGTGAGATGAGATCGGATGACATTGTAATTAAGGATATTTCACATGTGAATTATCCATAAAAATATCTAAAACACCACGAGAAGGTCTCATGCTTTTTGCAAATTATTTTTAAGGCTAACTAGCTTACCTTCTAATTCTACCTCTAAAACCGTATATTTATCCACTAGAGGATTTAAATCTTCAACCACTTAAGGAGGTACATGTTGAATACATATCTTCAACATATACATTTGGTACTGACAAATCATACACCCTTTAATAAACATTTTATTCAATTGCATATAAAACATGTAGTATCAATAAATGAAACACTATGTGAGTTTTATATTTCGATTTTAGATTCCATAAAATTTAGTGTTTGTTTATATGCTATATAGTTTCTTTTGAAATTTATTTTTACTGAAAATTATATATTTCAGCATTTAGTTATTGCAATAATTATTAAATACGTATCAAGCAATACAAATAGATTTTCGAATTTCTTTTGTAGCATTAGAAATTTATCTTTAGTCATTACTCACGATGACATGATATTTTCGTGATTGAAAAACCAATTAAAATATTGTTACAAATCATTAAGAATTCAAACATTTATACTTAATATTTTGCTTATATGTTTCGTATCATAAATAAGCAGTCAAATAGCCATAAATTTTAACACACTCTTTAGTTGTATTAAATGTTATCTGTTATTTTGTTAAAGAAAACATTATTAGTTATTAAGTTATGAAAAAGAAACTATAAATCTTTGTATTTTTAATTTTTACAATATTATCGTTTTATACACAAGTTTAGCTTGAATTTATGAGCTTTATAAAATTACTTAATTTTTTTATGAGCTTTATAAACAAATTACTTAATTTTTTTAGACGATAGTAATATAGTAGGAAACTTCAAAAGTTATAAAACATCAGACATCTATTTACATTGTAATTTAAACCTTCTATACCTAATATTAAGTTGGTTACATCACTTGTCACAATTCTATGAGCCCGTGATTCTTTTTCCGCTTCTTTTGTCTATGTATGTATTTTTTATATGTGATAAAAACATACGTAATTTCAGTCATATCTCATCTCAAAATATTGTTTATGATTCCTACATCTACATTACTAACTAATTAATATTTTTTTATTTAACCCGTATAATACACAAAATTATAACCTTCCGTAAATATATAGATTTTCATGTAGTACAACATGCCTTTGAAATAATAAATTCATCTAATAATAACTTCAGAAAGTTTTAATGCACCTGAAACAAGAAAATGGATTTAAAATTCACTTAAAAGTATATTAATCAAGTCCATACACAAAAGCTCCTTAATATCATTTGTTATGCCTTTGTAATGTAATTAAGATATAATATTTCCTTACATTATAGCTTAATAGTTTAACTATATTTAAAGTATATTTTATTTGGAAATACAATGAGGAGAGAATGATGGATTTATGCACTTAAGCAAATTTTATTATCATAGTCCAACAATATCATACTCAAGACAATATACATGTTACATAGTTACCAATCATATTTTTTAACCCAACCACTTGGAAATGGATCTAATTTAGAATTCAAATAAAACCCATCATCTTTAACTAGCCAAAAACATTTTCCTGACCCATGGCTGCGAGAACATTGGTTTTCTATTGTACGATCGAAAATAGTATAGTTTTTCATTTTTGGTGGCCAAGCAAATGTTGAATAATAGATAATACTTTCTCTAGGGTTGTCACAGAATCGCCAAACATAACTTTCTAGTGGTTTTAGGACATGAGGTCCGTGATCTTTACCATCACTCGTCGTAGGGTGGCTTATAATCCGGCTACTTCGAATGCCATTGGTGATACGAATATTCCAGGTTGTATAAAAGCAGAAACCATTTGATGTGTTGACCATAGAGAGGTAAAGTAGAAACAACACAAAAAGGTATGTTTTGGTGGCATAAGCCATGGCTTGATTTGTAGAGCTAATGCTAGGTGGGATTTAGTCGGTTGTGTTAAAAATGGTTGAGTTTCATTCTTTATATACTTGAAATTCCGGATTGATATTACAAAAAATAAAAGGTGAAAGAAATAGATGAAGTAAATGTTGTGTAATATCATTATAGTGTAATGAGAATTTAGTGTCATATTGCTAAATACAAAATATTAAATTTGATGATATAACACCTTAAAGTTTAATCAACAAATAATTAACTTACATGATGAGAACATAATAACAATGACTATTTCAACATAATTATGCATATATATATATATATATATATATATATATATATATATATATATATATATATATATATATATATATATATATATATATATATATATATATATATATAGAAATGTTCAAATACAAAAAGCTCGAAAATAAAAAAGTATAAGAAGTAATCTCAACTATTCATCTACTTAATTAATGATTTGGATTAATTTGTAGGAAACAATTTGTTAGATAAGTATTTTAGTAATAACAATTTTAATTGACTTTTTGCAAGTTTTTTCATTTTTTTAAAGTTCATAACTTTTATGTACGGCATTATTTTTTTTATAAAAATTACACCATAAAAACGAGCAATTATTTAAAACGAGTACAATATTGTTATATGAAATTTTGATAATTTATTTTTTTACGTTTTAAGCTCATATCTTATCATTTTGTCTTTTAATACAGTTCATTGTATCTTTTTGTTAGTTATTATGTTTTTCTAAATACTATTGTGTTTTTCTAAAATGATAAATTTTATAATGATGGATTGCTGTGTATCTCTAATATGCAAAACACAATAATAAATTAACAAGTAGTTGATTTAATACATAAAAAAACAATGACAAAATAACACAATATCTCATTGTATTAATTTTTGATCGTTATTATGTAATCTTGAATATTATGATTTTGAAAAATACATATACACTTATAATTGTAAAATACAATGATAAATAACAACAGGTTTATATAATGTATCAAAAATAATGACAAAAATAAACATAATGTTATTATCAACACTATGAGTTTTGAAAAATATATTGGTGAAAGTATATTATTGTGCACTTTTAATTGTAAAACACAATGATAGGATAACAAGTTTATATAATCTAAAAAAACAATGACAATAATAACATAAAATGATCTAAAAAGTAAAATACAATGATGAATACATATAACAAATACCAATGATCCTTAGCTAAACTGGTCAAGGTGAGATACTCATGACATGTAAATAAGGGGAGGTCATGGGTTCAAGTTTTATTCTGAGCAAAATATTTAGAGTTGAGTCATGGGGTTTTCTCAGCAATGAGTTTTCTCCTAAGGGGGTTGGGGGTTCGGTCCCGGTTGGGAAACGGTTAGGTAGGCCCGATTAAGATAACATCTATTCTCCAAAGCAGGGTTGTACGTTTGCCGTTCAAAAAAAAAAAGAATACATATAACAAATAATGTAAAATATATGACACAATGAGCTGATTTATTTGACACAATGACCAAAATGTCATGCTCTTTAGAACAATAGAAGGACGAGTGTCAAGCTCAGAATCATTCTTATACTTTTTTTTAAGAAATACTCTTTTTTCTATAACTCTACCCATATTTTTATGCCTTCATTCTTTCAGTTAGCATCCCAACATATCTTATGCTACCGTATATTTACAGTTTCAAATCGAACAAGATTGTATATCTATATTTATATTACTATATAATACATAACTTTAGGATACAAGTGTAATTTTTTAAAAATTTAAGACACCTAATACAACTTATTAAACATTAGGTATAAGTGCTCCATGCAATTATTCTTATTTTACCCCTCATTTAGTAAACTTCTTCTAATGAATACATTATATAATGCACATTGTTGATACATTATTTAATAATATAAGATTATTTAATTTACTATATTAAATATTATATTATTTATAATACTCTAAATTAACATTTAAATTTATAAATAAGTATCATCTTATTTACGTAACTATATAATTACTAAACACTTTTGTTATAATAATAATAATAATAATAATAATATATAATAATAAAAATAATAATAATAATAGTAATAATAATAATAATAATAACAATAATAATAATAATAATAATAATAATAATAATAGAAGAAGTAGTAGTAATAATAATAATAATACACAACTATAATCAATGTTTAAGACAAGTCGAAGAAGAACCTTAGTAACACGCATAACATCGAGCGGGGCAACTCATTATCTATACTACCTTATAAAGTATCATTTTAGGGAAAAAAAATATTTCACTTGATTTTAAAACACTTAGTAGGGATATTTTGGGTATTAGTATTTTGGTATTTATTGCTACATTTTTTTATTTAATAACATATTATTTAAATTAAAAGATTAAATAAAAACATTAATTAAATATCAAATAAATGAATGTTCTAATTTAAATTGAAACTTGTAAAAGTTTAGGGAAATGTTAGAATAGAAAGGCATTTAAAACTAAAAGTGTAAAAAATTATCTTAATCATCCTTATTTTTAATCAATGGTTAAGATAAAATTGTAAAGAAAAACTTGTTAGAGCATTCATATCTTATTTTTTTTCAATCATTATAATTACACTAAAAACAACTATTTTTTCTTTTTCCTTTCAATTAAATAATATATTTTTTTTATATTTTACCATTACATTTTCTCTCTCCTTCACTCACAACCACTTTCAAAAATATTAAAAAATTTATAAGTTTTGAACAGTAAATCCTCAAATTTATAGATAAATAGTAACATTGTCACTCTCCTACACTCACAACCACTCAAAACTATTCTATATAATTTAAGGATTTCACTCACATTTTTTTAAAAAAAATGGGATGTGAATGCTCTTAGAGAAGTATTTTAGGAATAATCATTTTTTGTTGACTTTTTGCAAATTTTCTCATTTTTTTAAATGTTCATAACTTTTATGTACGATATTATTTTTTTTATAATAATTACACCACAAAACGATCGTTTTTTATCTTTGAAACGAATACAGTATTGTTATATAAAAAGATAAAAAGTTTTTAAACCTATATCTCGTCATTGTGTTTTTAGTACAGTTCATTGTGTTTTTTGGTTAGTTATTGTGTTTTTCTGCATATTATTATATTTTTCTAAAATGATTAATTTTAAAAAATATAATGGTAGAATAACATTGTTGTATATCTTTAATATGTATAACACAATAATAAATTAACAACTAATTAATCTAATACATTAAAAACAATACATAAGAATAAAACATCTCGGTGTGTTTTTTGATTATCATTGTATTATTTTGAAAACTATGTGTTTTGAATAATATATTGATGAAATACCATCATTGTGTATTTGTAATTGTAAAACACAATGAAATATAACAAGTTTATATAATCTATTAAAAAATAATGATAAAAATAACACATTATGTTATCTTCAATACTATGAGTTTTGAAAAATACATTGGTAAAAGTATATCATTATGTACTTCTAATTGTAAAACACAATGATAGATAACAAGTTTATATAATTTATAGAAACAATGATAAAAATAACATAAAATGATCTGAAATATAAAACACAATGATTAATACATATAACAAATGATTTAAAATATATAAACACAATGAACTGATATTTGACACAATAAACGTATAAGACATAATGAACTAGCGTATTTGACATAATGACCAAAATTTCATCCTTTTTAAAACAATAAAAGGACACGTGTTAATTAAGCCCACAATCCTTCATAGACTTTTTAGATTAACATACTTTTTACTATAACCATAACCTTTATGTACTTTATTTCGGTTTTTATAGTATGTCAATTTAGTCTTTTTAAATGTTTTAGGGTAATAGATGTTTTTGGTTTTGATATATTCTTTTTTAATTTTTAATAAACGATGATTTATTAAAAAATAAATATTTCATAAAATTTGTTTATTTCATAAATGATTGTTAGGATTATTGATTGATATAAAGTGACTTAAAGAAATGAATGATTGTTTTAAACAAAGAAAGAGTTAGATTAAAGGTTATTAGCCTTTTAAACTTATTATTTTTTATATATACTTAGTATATGAATTTATTAATATATATTACATAAACTAGAGTTTAAAAGATAAATTTTATATATAAATTATAAGATTATTGAGCGAGTAAAAATTATACTTTGTCGCGAAATGCGAGTTACCAACTAGTATAATCATCGTATACATGCATATTCTTATGCAATCTACTAAAGAAAATACCTTTGTTAGAAGGGTAATTGTAGGGATACTTACATTTGTCTGTAAGAGCTCTTTTATCTTGCCAGTTACGTTGATATGTTGACTTCACATCCCTAATAAGCCTCTCGTGTTTGCAAGTGAATCACTTCAACCCAACATTAGCATTCATTTCATAACATTTCCAATGCACAAAGTTCCAACTAAACAACATTTTTTCTTGTTTATAAACTATTCTAAGCAACTTAAACACAATATGATGCAAAGCTTTGAACTCTTTGCACACATTAAAAACAATATTATACATTAAACACTTTCTCTTGATATGCTCGTTAATTATGACTATAATACCTCAAGACCCATACGTTATGTTTCATTGGATTTACACATTACTTACATAGCGAAAGACTTGTATCCATTTCAAAAACATTCTTATGATTTAAATACATTGACGAAATCAATGTCTGTGAAACTCTTTTAATTCGTTCTGTTCATGAGCTCAGAATTGCTTCTAATATCATATTTGTTAGAGATGTTGATTTGATCCCCCGATTTTGTTTTGAATTTAGGATAACATATGTTTTATTTGTGGTTCGCGTCTTAAGTTTAAAACTTTTTGGGCATCAACCTTAATCATCTTAGTTTTCCAATGCACTTGGTTTTTCTTAACATTAAGTAAATGAATTTTCTTATAGACAACTTATCATGACACTTGGGAAATGGGATCCAAAATGGTAGAATGATAGAGTTCAACTACATGTTCTCGTTTCACGTTAGACAATCCGTAATTAACGGGACATGATGACCATGTTATTTCAGCCAATCACCAGGACACACCACCCCCATGGGTGTGATGAGGTTGGTGTGAGGGTAATCACAGGCAAAAGGGCAAGAGAATGTGTTTTTTGATTTTCTTTTTTTTTTTTTTGGAATATTTTTCCACCAAACACAACCCTCCACTTTTATCTTTTCTTGTTTAATTAAACCTGACATTTACACATCATTACACATCTTTTTAGTGATCACTTTACTATGTACGTAATGCATACGTTACATCATTTTTTAATTACTATTGCTTTCCTATTACAATGGTCTTAGTCAAGCAAAACAAACATGAGCAAATAGTCAGCATTTTTAGTTTGAGAAGTTGAGTATTGTGAGTGAAGATGTCATCTCTAATTAGAGATGCACAAGTTTGGCCCACTACAAGGCCAAAACCAAAGTCAAACCAGTTTGGTTCGGTTTGTTGACCGGTTTTAAGTGGTCTTACTGGTGTTGATCAATTCGGTTTGGCTTCAAACCGGTTTCGATGGAGAGGATTACAAACCGGTCCCAAATCTATGGTTTATAATCAGTTCCAAATAAGTTTCTAGTAAACCAGTTTCAAACTGGCTTTGTTTGCCGGTTTTGGTTAATGAATCAGTTTTTGGTTTCAAACCGTATCTTTAGTATTCGAGTTTATTTTGATGCTAAATTTTGTTTCTTCTTGTATGACCTTGATCCTAGACTAATTATCATTGTTTAGTTAGTTCTAGATTGTCACAAACTCGTGTGCAAAATGACAATACTGCTATAATTCGTATGGAAGTTAATTATTAATCATTTAATCCACGCCTAAAACAGTTAAATCCATGGAATTCTAAAGCTACGGTTACTAGTGGGATTAATTAGGCTTCTAAAAAACCTTAAATTTGTGAACATGAAGCGCACTGCCTTACCGTGCATGACAGATCTTGGAAGTACCAAGTGCAATGAATCCCATGAAAAGCTAGCAGCTAAATGTGTTAATGCGAGAGCAGCATCAAAAGAGCCTGCCTCTTAAGAATATATCGTGTGGTAGCCAAAAACAAAACCATGAATCAGCGGGCCAAAGCTGACAATATCATGGTCGAGGTAGCGGTATTAACATTTATTGATACCAACAAAGAGAGGCATAACATATTAGATCCATGAATTTTGAATTGTCATCAAGAAGGATTTTAGCAAATCATATGATCATGACAGCAACGAGCACACTGAGAGGACCAACAAGCCGCCGGTAAAACATAAAATATCAAATGAAAGAAACTCATTTAAATTAAAATCGCTCATTATCTTCCACAAGAATCTATAAGTTCACATCTTATAATCATTGTGTTTGATGTCAAAATTTCTTTCAATTAAATTGCTAATTGCAAACCTGTTTCAACTCTTCCCACCTTGCTTTTCTTTGGTCTTTTGAAGCTTCAAAACCTTCTTCACAATCTTTTGCTCTTCAACCAAGAAAGCTCGAATGATCCTGCAACAAAAAAACCGATAATATAGAGAATAGAGTAAGAACCATTCACCAAGTGAAAAAAGATTACAAATTTCTACATCCAACAGTTTTGAATCATTTACTTATGAACTAGTTAATTTGGGTCAAGCTATTTAGCTTAATTGGATAACCCCTAATAGATCAGATGCAATTATTTCAACCCAAACTGACCAGTTTTGACCCCGACTATAAGATACCTAGTTTGACCACAAACTGTTTAACAACGCCTACAAAATTCACAATCCCAAATGAAAAGATTTCACGAACCTCTCACGCACAGCACCAGCAGACAACACACCACCATAGGCCCGGTTAACCGTCCTCCTGTTCCTCGATAGCCTAGACCTTTTGTATTCAGCAGGCCTCAAATGAGGAATCTGCACCAAATGCAAATAAGATGATCAAATTAACACTTACATCCTTATGCATCACAAAAAGGTCTAATTTTTATTAAATGTTCATCAATCACAGAACCTAGATTCTAAGATTCAAAGAAGCAAAGTGTAATCAAACTAATCATCCTAAAACCCTTAACTTTGATCAAACAATAATCTTAATTCGAATCCCAAAACAGCACCAATCACCATGAAATCACATCCAAACACCCTCTAAACAATCATTAAGCAACAAGAATTCAACATTCGATCAAAAGCGAAAACATTTCATTACCCCTTGGATTCTCTTGCCGGTAACAGGGCATTTAGGGCCGCTAGCCCTCTTTTTCGTAGTCTGGTACACCAACTTCCCACCTGTTACAGACAAACATCATATCAATCATCATGAAGTTGCTTAACAATGATCGAGTTTCAGGTGAAATGAGGGTGTACCGGGGGTTTTGACGACCCGATGTTGGTTGGATTTGGTAGCGTAGCTATGGCGTTTGCGGTAGGTAAGACGCTGCACCATGTTCGGATCCGATGGAGTATCTCTGACGAACGATTGTTTAGCTGATTATGGTCGAGAGGAAAGAGGGCTTTAGGGTTTGTAAGTCGATGTTAAATTGTTTCTGCTTTGATAGTGCCCTAGATCTGACGGATCCCAGTGCTTCTTTTCAACGGTTCAGATTCTTTTATTTCTATCACTAGGTTAACACTCCGTATATTACACGATTTTAATAAATAAAATATTAAATAGTTATTAATAAAAATTAATAAATTATTAAACGATCATTTGATATAAGATATGACTGAAATTATTTACAAATGATATAATGACAATGTCAATTTTAAAACTTTTGTTATTATTTTCTTTTTTTGTATTTCTCAAAAAATGTTGGTTTTTAAATAAACTGTGTCAAAACAAACTGTTTTTAAAAAGTGTCATTTTTAATAATTTTTTTAAACTTTGAATTTTAATTATTTTAGTTTCATAAGAATTTTATTTTTTAAAAAACACAGGTTTTAAAATATTGTGTTTTATAAAAAGTTTGATACTTTTTTATAAAAAAATTATTTAAAAAAAGTTATTTCTTTATAAATTGCATTTGTAGAAAGATCTTTTTTTTAATTTAATAAAAAAATTGATATAAAAAAGAATTAAATAATACCATTAGTAGTTAATGATCAATTTATTAGGAGAGAAAAACGAAAAAATAAAATTTAATAGGCCTAGAATTGTGACATACGGATTCCAAAAACTTTTTTTTGTTAGTATAGATAAATTTTACGATGAAGATAGCCAAGCAGTAAGGTTCCTAGGTACGTAAACACTTACGGTGATGTTATTTGTGAGCTTAAATTAGGTTTCGAGCGTTAAGCAATGTTGGAGAAAATACATTAGTTCAAATATCATGTCTTGTTTTTTGGTGATCGTATAAGTTATAGTCGCATTACTTCTTGTGGATTTCTTTGAAATTCTTGTCAACATAGACGTGTCACAATTAATGCCATTCGTCGTATGGTACAAAGTATGCATGTCATTGGTTGCTTCGTCTCCTAGGCAAATTGAAATATAGTAATGAAGTCTACACCAATGGTACAATGTCATCTTTTGGTCATTGGTCACTACCGTATAATTGTACTACTTTGTCAATGAATTATTGGTTGACCACATTTATTTTTTCTTGCCTTGCAAGTATTGATCGGGTTAGTTAATTGGTTCGAGTTATTCCGGTTTTCTAGCGTTGAAAGTCTACCCAAAACACGACCCGAATAACATTCGGATTAATCGGTTTCAGGTTGTTCCGGTGACGGGTCGTGTTTCGGGTATTAAACAATAGATTTAGGAGTTGTTTGTTTCAGTTTCGTAATGGTTCAGATGTCTAAATGGTTCAGCACTTAATGGTTCAGACTGTTTGTTTCGCGAGCAAATGTCTGAATGGTTCAGACATTTGCCTCTGAATGGTTAAGCATTATACTAAGGGGCTGTTTGTTTTAGCCTCTTAATGGTTCAGATGTCTGAATGGTCAGCACTTAATGGTTCAGACTGTTTGTTTTCGCGAGCAAATGTCTGAATGGTTCAGACATTTGCCTTTGAATGGTTAAGCATTATGCTGAGGGTCTATTTGTTTCAGCCTCTTAATGTCAGATGTCTGAATGGTTCAGCACTTAATGGTTCAGACTGTTTGTTTCGCGAGCAAATGTCTGAATGGTTCAGACATTTGCCTCTAAATGGTTAAGCATTATAATGCGTCTGAATGGTTAAGACCTCTTATCTGAATTGGTGAGACATTTGCTTTTGAATAGTTAAGCGATGTACTAGCTCTTAATGGTTCAGACCTCTTAGTGGTTCATCACTTAATGGCCTAAACCTCTTATTGTTTCAACACTTAATCATTCAAAAATTGCCAAATAACCCCTGAATCTGAATGGTTAAGACCTTTTATCTGAATTAGTCAGACATTTGCTTTTGAATAGTTAAACGATATACTAGCTCTTAATGGTTCAGACCTCTTAATTGTTCAACAGTTAATGGTTCAAACCTCTTATTGGTTAAACACTTAATCATTCAGAAATTGCCAAACAGTACCTTAATTTAGTAGATTTTAATGAATTTTCTTTTAAAATCTTATAAAATTAGTGGACTTAAATTAGTTTAATTCTATAAGTTATAAAATGTGCTTAAATATATAATTATATACAAATAATTTGCTCGATTTGGACAATCTAAACAAGTGTATACAAACAATTTACTTAATTATAATGCGTGTTAAACGGGTTATTAGGATTTCATGGTTAATCGGTTCGGTTTATTCCGGTTTTTGAGGTTATAAAGTCTACTTGAAACCCGACCCGAATAAGAATCAATTTTCGGGTCGGGTTTCTAGGGTACGATTGAGATCGAGTCGGACGGGTTAATTCGGTACGGATAAAATCGATGGTACTAGTACATCATCCTCCCCTAACGCGCATAATAATGGGTAAGTATATAGAACCTCCTACTCTTTTAGTCCAAATTGATTAATGACCTAATAATCTAGTGTAATGATATTTAGTGTTCATAAAAGTACACATGTTTTTAAAACAAATTTATTCTAATAATACTGTACACTTTTTGACACTTGTCATTTCCACATTCATTCTTTCATTTATTTTCCCGCCTAAACTATTTATTTCATTTTAAAAATTAAATAACTAATTTTTAAATATTTCTTTTTCTCTCTATATTATAAATCTAAGTTTTTCTTTAATCAATTATATTAAAAAATTCATAAATAAAAACCAGATATTTTGATTAAAAAATATATTTTTTCAAAAACAAAATTTTCTAAAACTATAACTTTTTTCTAAAACAGCGAAACTTTTTTAATTAATGAAATTATTTTAAAATCATTCATTATATAAAATCAAATTTTTATATTAAAATATTTACAAAACAAACTCGGAGTTTTTAAACAACGAAATATTGATAAAAAATAAATTTTAATCAAAGCAACAATTTATTAAAACAAAAGTTTTAGAAATAATAATTTTTTTTATCAATTAATGAAATTACTTACTCATACGTAATTTCATGTATATCTTATATCAAATAACGTTTTTACAATTCCTAACTATTCATTAATAAATATTTAGTATTTTTTCATTCAACCCGTGTAATACACAGAGTTATACCCTAGTATAAGATATTTTTAAATGTTTTTGGTATTAAAATTTTTTAAATCAATATTGAAGAATCAAATAACAACTTATTACTAGCAACAACAAAAGAAAATAATACCATATTAGTAAAATATCTGAAAACAGGTACCGATACCGTTAGCTTCAATACAGTATACGATACTTATTTATTTATAAATTTGTTATCAGTATTTTTGATACAGGTAGAATACCGATGTCATCTCTAGTTCCTGCGTTTCAAAAAAAATATTTGTCAAAATTGATCTTGGCCTGATTTCCCTTCAAAAATAGTAAATACTATGCACTTCCCCATACATGTATTCCAAATACGCACACGTATATACTCTCTTGTGGTCATGAAACCACACTAAAAGGTTCCCAAATTCCCCCAAAATTCTACACGATTTCTTCTCCAATCTCGCAAATGTCAATGGCTTCCTCTGCAATCTCTCACTTCTCTTCTGTATCCACTTCATCTTTATGCTTCAATTTCTCCACAAAACTCCGTCGTCCAACAGCTTTTACCCGATTTCCCAATCTATACACGAAATCGCTCACTGTTAACGCCTCAACATCTTTGGATTATTCAACCAATTACTCATCTCTCTCATCAAAGGTTAGTGTTTGATCTATTTACCGCCATTGTTAGTCGATAAAGCTTGAGTATTTGTACACATGTTCAGTAATTTTGCATTGAAACTTACGGTAATCAAATGTTTCAAGTTCGTTGATAATCTGGTGAAATTTGGATTATCTACTTTATATTGTAGCAAAATTTTATGATCAGAGCTAATTAGGCTCTTAAATGAACAAATTAGACCCTTTTTGGTAGGTGAACCCATAAACAAATATTTCCCATTCAAACTAAGGTTCTGATTTAGGAATTTTGACAATGGAGTTACTTACGTATGTCATGTGATAAAAAGGGATCCAATAGGATTATTAGTTGTTTGTAACTAAGGGTGTAAACGAGCTTAATCGCTCTAGTGGTCATCTTTGGATTTGTTTTAGTATGTTTATGTGCCAATCGTTAGTCTCGATGATATTGAATTTCCAGACTAGCAACTGGCAATGGAAATTCAAGGATGATTCTATCAAAATTCACTATGAGGAGCATGGGAATGAGAGTAATGGACCAAACAAGAACATTCTCATGATGCCTACTATTTCTGATGTTAGCACTGTGGAAGAATGGAGATTGGTCGCTAAAGATATCATTCAACAATCTGGGAACGTTAACTGGCGAGCTACCATTGTTGATTGGCCCGGTCTTGGTTATTCTGACCGCCCGAAGCTTGATTACAATGTGGATGTCATGGAGTCGTTCCTTGTTGACTTCATTCTTGACCCAAGTAGTCCTATAAACCACATGGGTAGGTGTTACATTTATGTGATTATTGTGACTAATCAAACTTTTTTTAGTGGTTGGATGGACAATCATTTTTATACAGATATGAGCTACATAGAGAAACAAAACTGATTAGGTGTTGTAGAATTGCTGTCATATTTTGTGTGATTAAATTTTGCAGAAGACTTGGTGATTGTTGGAGGAGGCCATGCTGCCACCATAGCGGTCCGTGCTGCTAAAAAGGGTTTGGTCAAACCAACCGCCATCGCTGCTGTTGCTCCAACCTGGTCTGGCCCACTTCCCATTGTATTCGGTCGTGATTCCAAGACAGAATCAAGGTAACGGGTCAAAATGGATGGTCCTCTGCCTGTGTAACGGGTCAAAACTGGTAGTTTTTGGAATCAGGTCGAAACAAGTCTGTTGTGTTGAGCTGACCTAAAACACTCTTCTATCCAAAAGTTTTATAACTTTTCAAAATAGTTAGCCTATCAAAAATGATCACAAGAATGATATAGGAGATTTTATACACTTAAAATATACTTCAGAGAACTCCCTACCCATTTAACCCGTTAGAGATCAAACATAATCCAGATTGACCCATTAATAACTAAATGGGTCAAAATTTTCAAACTGCTGATATTATTTTTAACAATTTACAGATATGAGCTACTTAGAGAAACATTACGCGCCCCAGCTGTGGGTTGGATGATGTACAACGTGTTAGTCAGTAACAAAAAGTCCATTCAATCCCAATATAAATCCCACGTGTATGCGGATTCCACAAACGTGACACCAGCCATCATCGAAAACAGATACGAGCTTACAAAACAGAAAGGAGCGCGTTATGTGCCTGCTGCTTTCTTGACTGGCCTTCTTGACCCGGTGAAAACCCGTGAAGAATTTCTTCAACTCTTTGAAGGGTTAGACGGTAAATTACCAGCTTTAGTTGTTTCGACATCAGGTGCACCAAAGAGGTCGAAAGCCGAAATGGAAGCCCTTAGAGAAGCTAAAGGTGTGAGCAAATTTGTTGAGGTTCCAGGAGCCTTGCTTCCACATGAAGAGTACCCAAGTTTAGTTGCAAAAGAGCTCTACAGTTTCTTGCAAGATGTAATATAAGTTGTTGATTATTCTTTCTATACTCATTAATCTGTAGAGCAATATAAGGATTGGATTGAATTGGGTTGGGCCAGATGTGTTGGGCCGGGCCTTGTTGGGTTGATTCATAACATTTCTTCTTGAAAGTTTTTAGCTTCTTATATAATAGAAACTGGGAATAAGAATATGATTTGGAAGCTGTATTGTTTCATTAGTGATCTAATCTTTTGAAATTTTGAAAATGATTTTAGGAGGTTCTAAATTTACTCACTAAAAAGATATTATGTTACAAAGTCATTGTATGTTTGTACATGGAAATCTACATGTGAATACAACTATTAATCATTCCCAATTCTATCAAGATTCAAAATTTTCTTTACAAAATATTAAAATATATTATTGTTGGAAATTGATAAAAATACATGTTAATGGAATTCAAATGGTAGCAAGAGTTTATGATTGTCATGATAACGGAGGAAAAATGATCCTTGAAATCAAAGATAAAAGATGACCTCTCAACCCAAATAGCCTCAACACCCAAACCTCAACCCATAAACCATCCGATAGCCTACAGATCAGTATTAAACTGAACAGCCAGAATTATGCCCTCTGGGCAAGGATGATCCGTGTTGCCATTGGCGGAAAATCAAAAGCCCTATTGAATCACCTTTCTGGAAACCCACCAAACCAAACAGATGAAAAATATGAACAATGGGAACAAGATGACCTGGTAGTGTTTTCTTGGCTCATCCAAAACATTGAACCCTCGCTTGCTAGCAACCTTACCGAGTTCCCGACAGCGAAAACGCTATGGGATGCTCTGGTGGTCACGTACAGCAGCGGAAAAGATAAGTTGCAGACTTTCGATCTACATGTCAAAGCTAATGAATTTAAACAAAACGGCCTAACTCTTGAAGATTTCTGGATAGTGATGCAAGGAATCTGGGGTGAAATCGAAAGACGAGATCCGAATCCAATGACCTGTGCCACCGATATTACCGCCTACAACACCATTCGGGCAGAACAAAAGTTGTTCCAATTTTTGAATGCCCTAGATCAGAAGTTCGATCCCATAAAAAGGGAAATTCTTAGATGGGATCCTCTACCAACAGCCGAGGCAGCGTACGCTGCTGTGCGGAAAGAGACGGCTCACCAAAACATTCTCGGGGGCATCTCCTCACCGACACAGGGGGTCGCCGCCGGTCTCATTACTACTGAGGTAGAAGGGGTCGGATTCATCGCGCGACGCAGGCCGAATCCAAGTATCAAAACTTCTGGAATTCCGACAAAGGTTGACAAATCAAAGCTAAAGTGCACTCACTGCAACATGACGAAACATACCAAGGAGCAATGTTTTCAGTTAGTCAGTTATCCAGATTGGTGGGGTGACGGTCACAAGAAACGAAAGAAAGAAGAAGGCCACCAGCAGCGGCAGCTGTGGGCAACCCGAAGGCCACCAGCAGCGGCGGAGACAACCTCACCGGAGTCTTTGTGGCGGCGGCGGCCGAACCAGTGGAGATGAACGGTATAAGTGGTGGAGACGAGGGAGTTTCTTTTAACCCTTGTTCAATTTCATCCTCACACCCTTTTTTCTTGTGATATTACAAAAAACACCCCTCAAGTTGTTAATATTAAAAATAACACAAATGTTGGGATGGCCAATATGGCAGTAAACAATGGGAATCGGGGCCATGGATCTTCGACTGTGGTGCCACCAACACCATGACGTACGACCCTTCCGACATTTGTGCTACAACAAAACCCCATAGAAAACACATACAAATTGCAAATGACGAGATTGTGTCTGTAAAAGGAGGGAGTACAATAGAATTGTTACAAACAAAGAGATTGCCAAATTGGCTCTATATACCATCCTTGTCTCATAAACTTTTGTCTATAAGTCATGTGACTAAAGAATTAAATTGCACGCTTCTAATGCATCCCACTTTCTGTATATTATAGGACATCAGGACGGGAACGATTATTGGACGTGACACTGAGCGGCAAGGATTGTATTATGTAGATGAAGTGACTCAGCAAGGAACTGCAGTGTTGGCTCATGGAAGTACAAATAGAGAGGCATGGTTATGGCATAGAAGACTTGGACACCCGTCTTCTGGTTATCTACATCATTTGTTTTCTAAACTTTTTCGTTCGAATGAACCTCTAAACTGTGAAACTTGTGTCTTGGCGAAAAGTCATAGACACACCTTCAAACCCAGTAATACTAGAGTTGATTACCCATTTGATTTAATTCATTCAGATGTGTGGGGTCCTGCACCGATTAATTAGGGGGGGGGGGAGCAAATTTTTGGTATTTTCTTTTATTTGTTGATGATTGCACTCGTATGTCTTGGGTTTATTTCTTAAAAAATAAATCCGAGGTGTTTGATAAATTCGTTATCTTTCATGCCATGATTAAAACTCAATTTCAACGAGATATCAAAATTCTTCGTTCCGATAATGGGGGAGAATTTGTTAACACCTCCATGAAACAATTTTTTGAAACAAAAGGGATGGTGCATCAAACCTCTTGTTCACATACCCCGGAACAAAATGGCGTAGCCGAAAGAAAAAATCGCATCCTTCTAGAAATTACCCGTGCTCTCATAATCGAATCACAAGTGCCAAAAACTTTTTGTCCTAAAGCTCTTGCCACGACTATTTATCTTATCAATCGTCTACCTACAATGATTCTAAAGCTTAAAACTCCATTACAAACCCTATCCGAATTCACTAAAATCCCTCCTATCCTCACACTTGAGCCTCGCGTTTTTGGAAGTACTGTCTTTGTTCACATACCAAAGACTGAACGTACAAAAATCGACCCTTGTGCTGAGAAGTGCGTATTTGTGGGATACGGTGTTGATAAGAAAGGGTACCAGTGTTACAATCCAAAAAAACGCCATGTGTACACTACTACACACTGTGATTTTCTTGAAACCGAGTATTTTTACCTCACCCAACACACTGGTCAGGCGGAGAGTGAGAGTAATGACACATTAAGTTGGCTAAGGTGGGTACCATCATCAGAAGAAGTTAGTCATAGTACCCAAGCTGAGTCACCTACATCTACGATACCTACAATCAGTGTCACGAAACATGATCTTCCCAACCAGATGTCTGAGGTAAGTACTTCTCAACCTGGTGCTCAAGACAATATTGATAATTTCAATAATAAAGATGCCAGTAATGTAGAAAACCTTGCTACTCATGGTGATCATGAAGAAGCAACTGATTCATTACAGGGGGAACAACTTCTAGATGAAAATGAAGAAGCACCACAGAGATATGTCCTTCCACAGAGAGTGAACAGAGGTGTTCCTCCAAAAAGGTACTCACCTGAAAAAGAAAGTATGAGTTACAGATATCCCATGGAAAATATTACCAAAGGAAACCTGTCAGAAGAAGCCAAAGTTTTATTATCTGCTATTTAGTCTGAAAAAACCCCAAACACCGTCAAGGAAGCATTGGAATCAAAAAATTGGAGAGATGCAATGCAAACAGAAATGAAGGCTCTAAAGAAAAATGAAACATGGGAAAAGTGTGTCCTTCCCCCTGGGAAAAAAACAGTGGGATGTCGATGGGTGTTTACCACGAAATACAAGCCTGATGGAACTATTGAGCGGTACAAAGCCCGGTTAGTGGCTAAGGGGTACACTCAGACATACGGGATCGATTATTCTGAAACTTTTTCCCCTATCGCCAAGATTGACACAATCAGAGTCCTCTTCTCAATAGCAGCTAATGAAGATTGGCCTCTTCATCAACTAGATGTCAAGAATGCTTTCTTGCATGGGGAACTAAAAGAAGAGGTATATATGGAGCCTCCTCCGGGATTTGCAGAAGAATTTGAGAATAATGAAGTTTGCCACCTTAAGAAGTCTCTATATAGGCTAAAACAGTCTCCTAGAGCTTGGTTTGGGAAATTTACTATAGCCATGAAGAAGTATGGTTTCAAACAAAGTAATTCTGATCACACTTTGTTCTTGAAACAAAGTGGTAAGTCCATAACATGTCTAATTATTTATGTTGATGACATGATTATCACTGGGAATGACAAAGAAGAGATGAAGAAGTAATGACAAAGAAGAGATGAAGAAGTTAAAGGAAAATTTATTTGCTGATTTTGAGATGAAAGACTTGGGAAGACTTAAGTATTTCCTAGGAATCGAAGTCCTCGGGTCTAAACAGGGAATCTTTATTTGCCAGAAAAAATACATTCTTGACTTATTGGCAGAAACAGAGATGATCGATTGTAAACCTGTGGATACCCCAATGGTAGCAAATCTAAAACTGCACATGGAAGAAGAAGCTCAAACCAACGATTAGTGGGAAAACTTATATATCTTACACCCGCCCCGACATCACATAAGCAGTGGGAATAGTGAGCCAATTCATGCATCAACCACAAGCAGCCCATATGGAAGCAGTCTGGAGAATCATTAGATACCTTAAGGGGACAGTTGGCCATAGGGTCTTATTCAAACCAAATGGGCATCTAAAGATTCAGACATACACTGATGCAGACTGGGCAGGAGATAAAGAAAATCGAAGGTCAACTGCAGGATACTTTACTCTAGTCGGAGGGAATCTCGTCACATGGAGGAGTAAGAAACAAAAGGTGGTTGCACTTTCAAGTGCCGAGGCTGAATTCAGAGGGATTGCACGAGGTCTAGCTGAGGTACTCTGGATACGTAAACTCTTAAATGAAATAGGTTTCTTACCAAGTGAAGCAACCAAGATCATGTGTGATAATGAAGCAGCTATACAAATCTCTGAGAACCTAGTACAACATGATAGAACCAAGCATGTGGAGGTTGACAGACATTTTATCAAAGAAAAGTTAGAAGCCCAGATCATAGAACTTCCATACATTCAATCTGAAGATCAGCTCGCTCAGCTCGCTGACATTTTAACAAAGGCCACAAATAGAAGAATATTTGCACATTGTCTGGACAAGTTGAATTTTGATGATCCACTATTCAACTTGAGGGGGAGTGTTAAAAATAAAGAATATTATTATAGAGAAAATTATGGATCAGTTGGCATTATATCCATATTTATCAAAGGTCCAGCTCACAACTCCTAGAAATCAGTCATCGAGATTATTTGTTTCTTTTTATAGCTTCTTCTTGTCTTGTTATTCATTCAGAAAAAATACAAACCAATACAATTATCAATTTCCTCTGATTATCATTGTGAAATTTAAACTAATTACCAACCCATGTGTTCAATTATTAAACTATTAATACCTTGTACTTGAATATTGCACCTAACTAAACTCTGTTTAATTGATATAACAAACTATAGTCAGTTTATTTAAAGGAGCAGGGTTAACTGCTACATCCATCTTATCATTGTTAAATTCAGTCACGCAACAACTTTATAGAGGTAATATTTCAAAAAACTTAAGGGTTAATCGAAAAACAATATACATTACAATTAGAAAATAAAAACCCGTTGAGTCACATGATCACAAAACCTATACGGTGAATCCGCCCATGGCATTGGCACACATCAGGGGGTGTTGATACAATTGGTGCTTTGCACGAGTGAGAAAGGCCGAGGTAGAAAAGTTTACGGGTTGTGTTTTGTCTCCGCCTCCAGGTCTCCGCCCTTATGAACACATCACTCCCTTTTCGCTTGGTATCTCCATAAAGTGAAAGATGGAACAAAAGGGAACACCGTTTGAGGTAGTTTATCTATGATATTCTTGTTTTTTTTAATTGTATACCATTTACATAGCATTTATACATTATGTATAATGATATAAGTAGTTTTTATCTTATGTAAGGTTTTGTATTGAACGATTATCTCTTTATATACAAGCATGATATATATAATTGGCTAGAGGTCCTAAAGTTGCCGCTTTAACATCATCACTGGCCTACCACAACCACCCTCAACGTGCCCTAATAACCCTCATCTGTGGTGGTTTCACCTTCTCTTCCTCTCGAGCCCTCACCCCTATATCGGTGAATGTTAACTATACACGTCCATTCTTATGTATGTGCATTATTGATTGATTTCACACAATAATGAGTTGCTATGAGTTTCTAAACTGATAACTAATTATTAGAGTATTTGAAATACGTTTATAAATAACTTAAATGCCAATTGTGTGTTGGTTTAAGTATATGTGGTGTTTATTCTTACTAAATTGATGCATGTATGATCTTCACAAAATGAACAACACCTAGACTTTAAAACTAGATCCAAACATAGTTGTGTGTTCGTGTTATAAAAAATAATACCTTCAATCAAACTTCTTAAATTTCTAGTAATGTACCGAAAAGGTGACGTGCAATTGCTATTGAGTTGTCAAACGTCAATAAATAGTTCCATTTTAAAATAATAAAACACCAAAAAACTCGTTACTTTGATTAAGATCGGACACTTCACAAATTATTGCATATTTTTTAATTTTTAAAAACTTCATACGTGTCCATGAAGCTCACACGTGTCACATGCCAAGTGTCAAAAGGTGATACGATATTAGAGCCCAATTTAATTCTAGAGCAATCGTGTCTCCAAGCCCATAACAAGCAATTAAAATAGCCCAATCAATCTTTTACTTTGATTATATTGATTGGCCTTAAATTGTTTCACATGTACACGTGTCCACTTGACATGTGACTAGACCTGTTGGATGGTATGCGATCAATGATAGAGATACGCCATAGATAGGTTTAATTATTAATATTGTACTTTTATGATGCATGTATGTATTTGATTAAAAGTCATGTAAAAGAATATTTTATTGGTAAAATAAAAAATACTCTTCAGTAAATAGTTGTGTTTAAATTCTAGAAAATGCAAAGGTGTTATTCTAAAAGTAAGCCAACTGTAATAGAAAATATGTGTTTATTGGTTAAAAGTTGTACTTGGTTTAAAAGAACTCCATAGAAACTATAATTTTCTAAAGCATCAGCAATAACTAAACGACACATGTATTATGTACGTGTGTGTTTATGAGTGAAGGGTGTTTACGTCCATTTAAATATACATGTAATTGTATCCACGTCATGTAAATGACACAACATTATTTAGTTCATAATCCAAACCTATTGTAGACTTAACTAGACACACATCTGCACTATGTAAACTAGTAAGACACACTATACGTCTTGTACGCAATGCTATGCACCTTTTAATGCATATCTTATATTTCACGAGATGAATTTTTTTCAATATGTAGTGGTATGTATGATCAAATTAAAGAAACTACGAATTTTAATTTTATGTTATATATATGTATATTATTTAAACATATGTTCGGAAAAATTAATAAAACTATATGTAAGTAGTAAAAGTCAAAGGAGAGGAGTTGGATTTCCCATATGATAGAGACATAATAAAAAAAAAAATATAGATAGATACATGTATATATGTAATGCATATGATACATTGTTATGTCTCATATGAGTGTACATGTATGATGATTTGTCATCTCTCTGCTAACAATAATAATGACAGACGTTCAAAAATGTAAAAATAAAATAAACATATACACAAGTTAAATAAGAAGTAAGACAATTTATGAGAAATTATATATCTTCCTGCCTTTTATGTTTGATTTAATTTTCTCGTAGTGTATTATAATTAATATAAAAGTTAATTTCAATTTTGCTTATTATCGTTTGGTTGAAGTAACAATTTTCTTACAAAAGATTAAAAACATCATTTGATCTTCAAAAGTTTCATATGTTGTTTCAAGTTTACTCTAAAAGTTTTATTTTTTGGATAAAATTGAAACAACTAATGAAACTTTTGGATTAAAATTGAAATAATATAAAATTTTTGAAGATAAATTGTTATTTTTAATTTTTAGTTATTTTTAGCAAACCTAAAGAAGCAAAATGAAACTTAACTTTCAATATAAAGAAATTAAAATACGAGATGAGGGAAAAGAATATGTGTGAATATACGTTTTTATTTCTTTATTAGGCGATGAATGCTTCCAAAAAATAGGTTCAAGAATATGAAGTGATACGTGTCCGCCTAAAATTATAGCGGATGCTAAATAATGAAAAGTTATAAAATGTTTAAATTCTTTTGAACGGGTAATTGAATTACTAACAGGTCATTGGCGCGCTCATATTCATTACTTGAGTACGGAATCTTTGATCACCAGACTGTCACGTCTCTAAAGAGAAGCTTTTACATCAATTCGTTCCCATCAGTCTTGAAATTAAGACTACTTTCAGGAGAAAACTTATGAACATGACTTTTTAAAAAATCCTACTCATGTCTTGTAGGACTTGTAGCTTGACACCATATATTCTTGCCCTGAAATACACGTGTCGTTTCATGTATACTTTGAATGCTTTATATAGAAAAGCCACTTAGTACAGAATCTCTCTCTCTTTCTCTCCCTCTTTCTACATACGTTCTTTTTAGAACATAATACGTTAAGATCCACGTTATACACTTATACATAGTACATAAAAATCAAATGAGAGACACAAAGGTGGTTGCATAACCGTATTGTGTATCACAATAAAAACAATGAGTACAAATGCATAATGTAGTTCTAACGGTTCTTTTGTTTTAAAAAATGACAATCTGTCTTTCTATAAAAACACTCTTGATATTCGTTCATAACTAGATGTCTAGATGTTTTTTAATGAATCATCTTGATGACAAATGATATACTTTTCAATCAAATAGTTACGTGTTCAAATAAGAGTTTTCAAAGTAGATTTTCTATATTTTTGTGAATGTATTCTTTAAATTATAGGGAATGATTTAGAGGGGCTGTAAGTTAAAAAAAAGAAAATTTTACTGTTCATCTATATATTTAAAGAAATATCTATAAGTTTTTTAAAAGTGAAATAGGGAGAAAAATTAATGATATATATATAAGAAGTATTATTAAATTAGAAAAGAGAGAGAAAATATGATTATTTTTAATTTAATTATATAAACCTGTGCGCATAGTGTAATGCCAACTAAAAACAAATGACGAAGCAGAAGTTGCAGTAAAGAAACAAATCAATGCCTAAATAGTTGAATACAAGGACTGGGACTGGGTTTTACTCTCTGGGCCATTGGGGCCTGGGGCCATCACGTATGGGCCTCCTCAGTTACTTATGTTTAGGCCCAGTTGACTGGGTCATGCGGGCCCCAATCACTCACTCAGTAGTCAGTGCCCTCCTACGGTTTCTCAAGTCCCTAGTGTACGAGAGTCGAGACAAAACATATTTGACAAAATATTAATACCAAGTGGTAATACCCTCTCCAAGACGATGTTTTCATAGATAAGCGAACTAAAGGTTGGTTTACTGGTCTAAACAATTTAAGAATAAGATAACAAGATAAATAATATGAATATTACAGTAAATATATTCAAATTGCACAAAATTGCTCAAATTTTTATCATTATTTTTTAAGTTAATTTTAATTTTGCTTCCTAAGGTTTGACTAAATTAACAATTTTCCATCAAAATATTAAAAATATTAATTTACCTCTAAAAGTTTCATATGTTGTTTTAATTTCACTCCCAAAGTTTTATTATCTTGAATAAAGTTAAAACAACTAATGAAATATTTGAACTGAAATTGAAATAACTTATGAAACTTTTGAAGTTAAATTGATGTTTTTAATCTTTTGAAAGAAAATAATTTTTTTAAATAAATCTTGAGGAGTAAAATTGAACTTAACTCTTATTCTTTTAAGCTGACAAGCTAATTAGACACTGGTTTTTGCATCGCTAAACGGATCGGAGAGATGGGCGGTCCATTCCAGCTCTTCATAACATTGCTAGAGTAGCCAGTTGTTTTTTCATAGTTTTATGTTAGCAACTTGGTTGTATTTTAACTATTAAGGTCTTCGTTTAAACGTAAGGTCAAAATAGAATTAAATGAAGTTTGTGATACACACTGAATATGGACTTCTCTAAGTCTTATCAATTTCTTTTACATTTAAATATGCATGTTTTCCCATTAATTATAACAATATATGTGATGTTAACCTTTTTCATTAAGATATGAGACTGGTCCTAAAACTTGTAGTGGTATTTACTTAAAGTTATTTGTGTAATTAAGATGTGATGGGTAGTGTATCAACAGATGTAAAAGAAATGAAAAAAATATCAGTGTCTTTTTCTAACATAAGATTTAGGCGTACTTATTAGACTTATACTACGTCTAAATTGAATGGTAATAGTACGTAATATAAACTCAAATTTTCTTCGTATTCAATGTGCATTTAATGCATTTTTAATGTTAGAATTATTTCATCTCATAATTCAAACGGGTCTAATCAACATTCATGTATCGTTGCAAATTGTTATGGGTAGAGTAAAATTATAAGCATAACCTTATAAGGATAAAAGTAGAGTGAGGAGATTGATCATTAATCCAACCATATAAAGTAGAGTTTGATACCTTCTTTCAGACAATCACTACACTATGATGTTTACAAGTTGAGTATTTTTGTGAGACAATCACTATAACTTTTAGCTAATCATAAACCCTTTGGCTTAAATGCCTGTCACTTCGATCAAATCAGAGTGCCTCTAGATAAACCTACTTAAAATTTTAATTTTCTAATACATTAGATACTTGAATGTATTTTTGACTCGTGCCTCAACAAGTAAAGGTGACGCACTCTACTGAAAACAATGTAGTGAAGTAAACCTACCTTTTGACATTATAGTGTTGAGACCACATGCATCTCTGTGTATGAGAACTAACATATCTTTCGTCTATTAAACGATATAGGTAGTAGCTATTAGACAATATTATTAGGGTTATTAGTATGAGTTTACGGGCCCAGTTAGGTTTTAAGGTTTGTATTATATTCTTTATATATTGTAATCAAACCTATCAATAATATTCAATTCAGTCTTTTACCATCTTACATGGTATCAGAGCCTTAGGGTTCTGGTTACCTTCTTCTCCGCTGCACCACCATAAAAATATACAAACCCTAGCCGCGCCATTGAGTTCAAAACCTAGACAGGGCGGTGTGCCGCCACCGCCGCCGCCCTGTCCCACCTTCGTCTTCTGTTTCGTTCTTATCTATTTTCTAGTTTATGCTTAATAAAGCTTCGTTATCGGTTGAGGATTCAAATCTATTACCCATATCCATTCTCTTGGTTTGTTCATATCCATTCTATTGGTTTGTTTCTGGATTATGGCTCCCAATTTGCAGCGGTTACTATGTTTTCTTTGTTCTTTTTATTTTTTCGTTTATTGGTGTTTTAGCCGCATCAAGGACCACGGTCCATGGCCGCCGATCTCAAACTACAATTTGATTAAATATTTCTATTATTCTTAGATCTACGGATCCAAGAGACCGCCATCTGACCACGGTCACCGGTCTTGCTTTCTTTTATTTTTATTATATCTACTTATGTCATATCTTGATCTATGGATCCAAGAGAGTGCCGCTTGCTAGCTTTGAGACATAACGACTACGGTCGCCGAGTCTCAACTTATTATTCCAAGAATCAAGAACCATCAAGTATCAAGCAAATTATGGATAACACAATCAACTAAAATATGGATGATAACATCAAGCACAATATTGTTTGTTGGCAATAGTTTGGATAGTCAAGTCGATCGAAGCATGTTTATCTTATTATTATTGTTTTATGTTTTTTTTTTGTTTTCCAGTCATAGCATCAGGTTACTTCCGCTACGACCGCGAGGGAGTATTAGACAATATTATTAGGGTTATTAGTATGAGCCCACAGACTCAGTTAGGTTTTAAGGTTTGCATTATATTCTCTATATATTGTAATCAAACCTATCAATAATATTCAATTCAGTCTTTTACCATCTTACAGTAGCTATTTTCTTAAACTATATAATTCACGTGTTGGTTTTCTTTTTAAATCTTAACTAGCTAGCATAATATCTTACATTCAACCGTATATATAGATTAAATAATAATAAAACACAATAATATGTTGTTTTTCATTGTGTTATTGAAACCCCATATGCTATACAAACATTTTTCAAAGTAATTATAAGAATGAGAATGAAGAAACTGATGTTAATGCTTTAAATCGTTACAAAAAATTATGGTTTTTTGATTAACATAGATCTCTACTTGGATATTTTTGTTTTTTCATTTTTTTCATCAATGATGTGGTCATATTTTTTTCATAAAACAATTGTGTCAATCGTAAAAAAAGATTAGGGTAATTCGAAATTCTCATATTAAAATCTAAAGGTTTTCCAATGCACCAAATAACACAATACACACACAAACATCCATTTGATAAATAATTACTTCTATGATCATGCATGCATGAGTACGTTTGTAATATTTTAGAGAAAGTATATATAAGTTGTTATAAATACATTTGATTTTTCTTTGTAAAAGAGGACTTTTTTTTCTATACATTTCTATTAGACAAGAATAAAGGAACTATATATTCTACTCTTGGGGATCGTATATGAAATTTAGAAATATTTGCAATAGGAGCGTGCACAATCATTTTACAGTCTTTAAAATTCTTCATCAAATATTCACATGCATGCGAGTCAAGGAAAAAAATACCATACATAATGAGTCTATATGAAAATAAGGTTTGAAACTATAACTGGAAATGGATGAATGAGCTGAATACAATGCTACCTTCAAAATGCTAGCTTCGAAATGAAGAAAAAAAATTATTTTTTGCTCTATTATACGGCTGCAAAATGTAGTCGGCATAGAGTAATACTTTTTTTTTAATTCTAGAATAAACGCAATGATCTCTTTCCAGTAAAGTAGCAACGACTATTAATCCTTATAGCAACGATATGTCGTTGCTGCAGGCTTCATTTAGGTTTAACCCAGTAACAACAAATCGTCGTCTTCATTTCCACCCCAAAACCCTAATCCACCACTCTCTTTCAGCGACTGATTCACCTTCCACCGGCAATTTCCACCTACTATACATTTTGAATCCCTTCAAATTAGATATTTTGTAATCGCACAAAGATAATTTTAGGACTACGAATAAATTGATAACATAGTACAATCTACAATGTGTTTCCTAAAAGGAAGGCTTGATTGTTCCTCTTATTTAACAAATAAAGTTTTCCACTAGTCCAAGTAAAAGAACTAAGATTGCAATAAAGTCCCAAGAAATAAGCATTGCATTTTAATATAGGGCCGAGTAGGAGGTACTATGATAAACTAAAATGATGTAGACCGATTTGTGACCATATATAACTTCACACACAATAATAAACCAAGTTGAAAAATACAACTTATAATAAGTTGTCTATGTGACCATCCTGTAATAACAAGTGGTCGTGTGTTGATCACCAATATTATGACCGGATGATATAATGCTCGAGAACAACTATAATACTAATAATCTAAATTTACATGCTTTACTATTAACATCCATGAAATTTAAATTATATTTACTCACTAAATAACTCTAAGAATTTAATACTAAATTGTTCTGTATTTGTTTTGCATGTATGAATATAACAAAAGGAACAAGAGCATGAGATTTGAAGAAAAAATAACGCACGGCTATGTGGTCTCCCATTATATAGTCGTGTGACACTTTTCTGAACACATACCTTTTGGATCTAAATTACAAATGTGCACGTCAAACTGACATACTCGACCATAGAAGACATGACTATGTATCTTTACTTGGCATACGGATCCACTAGAAGGCGCTACTATGTGTGTGTCCTTTGACATAGTTGCGTAATATTTTATGAACTCTGTTAATTTACATTAAAATGCATGGTTATGTGTAATTATACATAGGCATGGCAAGGATAATCCCAAAACAAATTTTGAAAGGGTATGACTATGTGATATCGGTTCACTTGGCTCCAAACCTAAGGCCATGTTAATTACATTTTTTTTTGTTTTCTTGTATAATTCTAGTCTTAGATCAACCAGTTGTGTCCAGACAACCGAAACCATATCCATCAATGCATATTGATACAGAGCACCGATGTGGCAATTTACAGAATACAAATAGATAACCATAGGGTTTAAAAAACTTGTACATGTTCATGTGGTGGAATGAACGTTAAACTTTGTATGAATGCCAACATGGTAAATTACTATATATATAATTTGGATGTACATCTCATTGTTAGGTTTATTTTCTCGACAATATGTAGGGATGTGCAAAAACCGAGTTTTGGATCGAAAAACCGATAGAGCCAGCTGAACCGAACCGACCACAACCGATTAGTGTTATACTATAGGTTCTGTTTTCCGGTTCCTATATTCTGTCTATTTTGGTTCCCGTTCGGTTTAGTTCCGAAACGGAATTACATTTGTGAAAACTGCTAGAACCGACTTAGGATTTTAACTACAATAGAACAATTAAGTAACAGATTTTAATGCCTAAATTTTTTGAAAATTCCAATTGCTATGCAATAATTACGTAACAAGCTTTTTGACTTACCCAAGTTTGTAAACTTTGTGATGCAAATCTATCTAATAATACATATGTATTGTTGATTTATATTGACCATAATATTAATTGGGACCGAAAACAGAATTGGAACGATACGAGTTATGAATAAAGATGTTGAAACATCTTCTATACACATCAATTACTAGTTCTGAAGCCAAAATTCCAAACTGATTCTCCATGCAATAGCAGTTCTGAATCTTTAGTGGTTATATCTCAAAACCAAACCGGTTAACACGTTACATAACCGAATCGATAATGCTACCATAAGATGCGGCTCTGGTTCTTATTATTGTGCTAATCGGTTTCCAATCAGAACTGGTTGCTCATCCTTTCTATTTGAAAGATAATTTTGAATGCTCGTGTCTTCCCTAATAGTACTGTATATACTAGGAACAAACGAGTCCTCTAAAGAGACTCTATATTTGTTTTAAGAGACCCGTTTTAAATACGAATTGTCAGCCATTACCACGTGCTTTTTTACTCTTCCTAATATTTGTCTTGGAACTCGCACTCGCACTCGCACACGAGCGCGCGGCGTGGGCATGTGGGCACAATGTGGCGTTTTGATGGCACACTTCACATGCTCGCATTGCTGCCTTAGTATTTTTAAGGCTGGTTCAAGGGTCTGGTCAGGTGCGACTGATCTTGGTGCATGGTCTGAGTCCATGTGATTCGAAACAGTTACACCTTGACTGAAACCGATGACAGTTTCTGACCAAGTTATTAAACCAAATTGAAGACTTTAGTGAGCAGTTGTGATTTTGAATTAATGGCTAACTGAGCTGCTACAGTTCGAGTTCCCAGTATATACTGAGGGCACCTCAGTAGACAACACACCAACAACAACTCGAGTACCTGAAACAAACTGGTTCTCTAAATGTCCTCCATCTCTGGTTTCTCTTTTACAATCTATTCGGGTTTTAGAACAATCCTGGCAGTAACAACTGCTTCGGCTGTTGTACCCTGGAAAGCAAAACGAGTTCTCATGGGAGGCTTAGAATTTGTTTTAAGGGTCCAGTGTTTAATACGATCCTCAGCCTTTTTTATTTCTGTTCTTTTGAATCTGTTTATTTATAAATGTAACGATCATTATAACTTGTGTTTTATGATTGTATTGTATTGTTTATATTAATAAAATTTGTCATTATTTAATTTTTATATGAATGGTTTCTACAAACATAAAACAAATTTAAAAACACCGTTCATATATTCTTATATATTAATATGTGTTTTTAATAGTTTATCTTTTTTCTACTGTTTTCATTTCTTATTCACGGGTAATTTTCAAAGTTGAACTTAGAACATCTTCTGTTGAATTTTATAGAATTCTGAAAATGGTTTGAAAATTCATTCAATTTTGTTTGTTATTTTTTAAATTGTTCTAACCTAGATAGTTTCTGTCAAATAGCAAACAATATGTCTACTAGTGCTTTGAGCTCTTCTGTCTCATCTCTTTTAACTGCAATCACTATGGGAGCGACCACTGTGACGAATCATGCTGGAAAACCCGAAAAGTTCACGGGTGTCCACTTTAAGAGATGGCAACAGAAGATGTTTTTCTAATTGATCACTTGAACTTAGCAAAGTTCTTAGAGAAACTGTTTCCCTACCTAAAGTAGGGGATGATGCTCAAGCTTTGAGTGCTATTGATGCTTGAAAACATTTAGAATTTCTGTGTCACAATTACGTTTTGAATGGTCTTTATGACTAATTGTATAACGTGTATTGCAACATAAAGACTACAAAGAATTATGGGAGTGTTTAGACAAGAAATATAAAACCGAGGATGCTAGTAGCAAGAAATTTATCGTGGCATGGTTCTAGAATTTCAAAATGGTTGATGACAAGACTGTGATTAGTCAAATTCAAGAGTTACAAGTTATACTTCATGAAATTCACACTGAGGGGATGCCTCTGAATGACACGTTCCAAGTCGCAGCCATGATTGAATAGTTGCCTCCAAGTTAGATAGAGTTTAAGAATTATCTTAAGCTAAAACAAAAGAAAATGACTGTGGATGGACTTATTGTTCATCTTCGAATTGAAGAAGAGAACAAAATGGCTCAAAAAGGCACCTATGTGGAACCAATGGCTAAGGCGAATGTGGTTGAATATGGGCAGTCATCAAACGGTTACAAAGGTAAAGGGAAAAAGGCAGTTAGGAAAGCAAAAGTGAACCTTGGACCAAAGAAAGGGGTTGTGAGAAAGAAGCCTCCACATCCACCTTTCTATGAGATTTGTTACAATTGCAATGAGATGGGGCACCGGGCTAATTAGTGCAAGCAACCAAAGCGTGAGCGTGCGCATATGGTGGATGAAGATGGTGCACCATTAGTGGCAGTGATCACCAAGCTATCAGCAATGGTGGAAGAAGTCAAACTCGTAGGAGACAACCCACATGGATGTTTTATTGATATGAAAGCTACCCATCATGTGTGTGGTGATAAGACCCTCTTTAGCAATTTTAAAGAGGCTCCGGGTGATGAAAAGCTTTATATGGGTAACAAATCTACTGTTGACATCAAAGGTGAAGGAAATGTAATCTTGAAGATGACTTCCGGAAAGGAACTCACCTTGAGCAACACCTTGTATGTACCGAAGATACGCAAGAATATTGTTTCGGAATGGTTGTTTAATAAGTTTGGATTTCGTTTAGTGTTTGAGTCGGACAAGTTTTTCCTTACTAAGCATGGAATGTATGTAGGCAAGGGCTATGCCCTCAATGGTATGTTTAAATTGATGTAACCATAGTAAAAAAACAAAATGAATAACAATATTGCTTCTATTTATATGCTTCAGTTTTCAAATATTTGGCATGATAGACTAGGACATGTAAATTATAATTCTATTCGTCGTTTAATAAATTTAAAATGCATACCTACATTCCATATTGACACAAACTCTAAATGCGAAACATATGTTGAAGCAAAACTTACAAGATCATCATTTAAACCCGTTGAAAGAATAATCGAAACCCTTGGTTTAATTCATATTGATGTGTGTGATTTAAAAGCACACCCAACAAGTGGTGGCAACAAGTATTTTATCATATTTATTGATGATTGCACTAGATATTATTATGTATACTTACTTAAAAGTAAGTATGAGCAATCGACAAGTTTGTCTTGTATAAAAACAAAGTTGAGAACCAACTAAACAAGAAAATTAAAGTTGTGAGAAGAGAAAGGGCCGGTGAGTATGTTGCACCTTTTACCGATTTATGTGCAAAAAGTGGCATAATATATGATTGTACGTCACCTTACTCATCACAATCAAATAGCATTGCAGAACGAAGAAAACATACTCTAAAAGTAATGATGAATGCCATGTTGATAGATTCTAAGATGAGCCATGAAATGTGAGGGGAAGCTATCCTCTTGGCTAATTATCTTTTAAATAAGATACCACCAAAGAAAATGGATGAGACCCTTTATGAGTTATGGATGGAAAGTAAACCATCATATAATTATATTAAAGTGTAGGGGTGCCTAGCTAAGGTAATTATACCACCTCCTAAGGCTGAAAAACTAGGACCCAAAACTATTGATTAAATATTCATTGGATATGCTCTTAACAGTAATGCACATCGATTTCTTGTTCATGAGTCTAAGAATCCCAATGTACAAAAGAACGCTATCATGGATATAAGGCTAGAGAATGCTTCATACTTTTCAAATGTGCTTCCTATGCGAGGACAAACATATGCATCTTCATCAACTTGGCTTGATAATGGAGGTGCAAGCTCGGCAACACAAATTGACAATATAGTCATGATAGTCAACATGAACAACCCAAGGTTGAAGAGGGAGAGATTAGACAAAGTAAAAGGGCGAGCATTGAGGAATCCTATGGTCCGGACTTCGTAAGTTATATGGTTGAGGGTGAGCCTAATACCTACCATGAAGCGCTCACCTACTTAGAAGGATCTTAATTGGAAGAGGCAATCAAGAATGAAATTGATTTAATTCTACAAAATCATACTTGAGAGCCAGTAGATCTTCCTCCTAGTTGCAAACCACTTGGAATCGTTGGATATTCAAAAAGAAAATGAAAGCGGATGGAAGTATTGATAAATACAAAGCAAGGTTAGTTGTCAAAGGCTTTAGACAAAAGGAAGGTCTAGACTATTTTGATACTTACTCACATGTGACCTGAATAACTTTTATAAGAATGGTTCTTGTTATTGCGGCATTAAGAAATTTGGAAGTACATCAAATGGATGTCAAAACCGAATTTTTAAATAAGGATCTAGAAGAAGAAATTTACATGGAGCAACCCAAGGGTTTCTCTGCCCCTGGTCAAGAGGGTAAAGTATGTAAACTTGTTAAGTTATTGTATAGCTTGAAGCAAGCTCCAAAACAGTGGTACCATAAATTTCATTGTGTCATGATTGACAACGGTTTTAAAATAAATGAGTGTGATAAATTTGTCTATGTGAAAGATACACCGGGAGGTTATGTAATTTTATGCCTGTATGTAGATTATATGTTTATCATTATGAGTAATGACATAATGATCAGATCTACTAAAGACATGTTGGGAGGGAAGATTTGACATGAAAGACATGGGTTTAATAGATGTAGTTTTAGGAGTGAAAATTATTTGAACCCAAGACAATCTTGTGTTACGTCAAGCTCACTATGTGGACAAGATTCTTGAAAAATTCATCTCGGGAGACACGCGTGTTGTACGCTCTCCAGTTGATACCACCCAACATTTAAAGAAAAATAAAGGTGAGATGTTTCTCAGTTAGAGTATTCAAGAATCATTGGTAGTCTTATGTATCTAATGACATATACTAGACCCGACTTAGCATACGTTGTGAGCAGGCTAAGTAGATATACTAGTAATCCAAACTCAAAACATTGAAAGAGTATAACGAGGGTTCTTAGATACATAAAATACACAAGAGACTATGGATTGCATTATACGCGTCATCCAGATATGATTGAAGGGTATATTTATGCAAAGTAGATATCATATATGAAAGGTTCCAAATCAACAAGTGAATATGTGTTCTAACTTGGTGGAGCAGCAATATATTGGAGATCCTCCAAGAAAATTATTATAGCTAGATCCAAAATGGAATAAGAATTTATCGCTTTGGATAAGGCCGAAGAGGAGGCTAAGTGGCTACGTCAATTTGTGGAAGACATTCCAAGATGGCCAAAGCCTTTATCGGCTATTTGCATACATTGTGATAGCGAATAAGCAATTGGTAGAGCTCAAAGCTCAATGTACAATGACAAATCAAGGCACATCAAGCGTAGACATAACACAATACGACAACTGATATCAATGGGTGTTATCATGATTGACCAAGTGAAGTCAAATGAATAACATTGTAGACCCATTAACAAAAGACTTAAGCATAGAATTAGTTTTTAAGTTGTCAAGAGGAATTGGACTAAAGCCCATAGGAAAGAAGAATATGAGGAAAACCTAATTTAGTTGAATGGAGATTTCGAGATCTAGGTTCAATAAGAAAACTTAAATATATGATCAACGAAGTCATTATAGGGGGGTACCCTAAAACTAAAAGGAGTCACGAACTTCCTAATCCATTCACTCTAGGGAAGTACCCTGAAGCAGTGACCAATGAGAGATTAAGCATATTAAGGTTATATGATTTGTGGGAATTAATATAACCATGATGCTTTTAATGATTTATGGAATCACCTATGTTAGAGAGAAGTGGGGTCGTTTCGAATGATTTGTGAGGATGCGCAAATCCTAGAGCTCTCGTAGAACCAGAAAAATGTTCCATGACCATTAACGGGCATGACAATAAGAGGTTGATCAAACCAGGGAGAGTGTTATGTGGATGTATATTGTCTTCCAAAAAATGGGGTCTGTTCAAAGACATCGCGTCTACACACCACCAAGAGGCTAAGTATGCGTCATAAAGGAAGGTTCAAAGGGAACACCTACCTAACCTGCAACTCTCACCTTCTTAATTCTTCTTGAAGAATTGATTTTCATTCATGTGGGGGATTGTTGGAAATTTATTAATATTAATATGGTTATTAATATTATTCAATAAATTTACTTTGTTGAATGTGATATTAATGCTCATAAGTTTAGGAATTAATGGTGTGGGAAGTCGTCTCACATTGGAGGAAAGATAGAATGTCAAGTGGTTTATATTCTATAGCCTCATTATATTGTTTCCTAGAATATTACACTAAGTGGATTCGTGAAGGGTGCGCAACACCATTAATTCGCACTCGCACTCGTGCGCGTGACGTGGGTATGTGGGCGCAATGTGGCGCATTGATGACGTACTTTGCACCTGGCACGCTCGCATCGCCGCCTTAGTATTTTTGAAGGCTAGTTCGAGGGCCTGGTCAGGTGCGACTGATCTTGGTACGTGGTCTGAGTCCATGTGGTTCGAAACAGTTACACATTGACTAAAACCGATGACAGTTTCTCACTAAGTCATTAAACCGAATTGAAGACTTTAATGGGTAGTTATGATTTCGAATTAATGGCTGACCGAGTTGTTAGAGTTTGAGTTCCCTATATATACACCGAGGGATAGATATGTCAAACTTATGTAAAAATGCATTCCAGAAAGACACCTAGGTGGATACTACGATTATACGTATGAGCAATCGAATTGTTTTACGTATGATATACTCTAATATAGTGTAAATTTCATATTGATTAAATGTTTTACATATGATTTCCTACTTTTGTCAATTGCTGAAATACCCTTCACAATGATTTCAACCTAGCATTTCATTAAATCATGACTTATAGTGTAGTTTTACAATGACCTAAAATTTATACGTGTTTAGAAGAGTAATTGGTGAAGAATTTATAATTCTTCGTATTTAAATCCCATTCAAGAATGAGTTTAGATTACAGGAATACGTTATTGAAATTAATGACAATTTAATAGGCTTGACATAATGGGCAAACAAATATATCTTGTAGACATAAACCAAAAGTGGACATCCCTTTACAAGTAGTTTATTTGAAACCGTGAATAGTTACAAATTTTGAGTTTAAAGCATACTGATTTGATAAGTTACCTCAAATATAAATATGTGACTTGTTGGCCACCTCATTAAAGTGTCATATATATATAGTTATCAATTTTCAGTGGAAACAAAAATTTTGACTAGATATTGCAAATGCCATCTTAGAATTCAACAGATGATGGATCATTCAATCCAGTTACAATATGGATAGATAGATTTTGTGATCATTAATATTAGAGGTAGACACAAAAATGGACACATGGAAGTGCATACGTGTATCTTAGCGGTTTGATTTCGAAAGAACAGATAGTGCGTCCTTGAACGCCCACATGCTCGCTCTTGCGAATGACAAGTGTTCAAATGACGCAAACATCTTCTTCAAGTCTAGACTTTTGGAAACACGTTTCCAAAGAACTAACGACGAGAGTATCAAAATCAAACACGAAAAAGGACACAAATCTTGGACTAGATGAGTTAGCCCTTATCGAGATCTCTATGACGTTTGCTTGTAGAGGTGCGACTAGAACCTTTATAGTCAAAAAACGATTGCGTCATAAAGCTTGTTGACGACGTAACCGATTGATTCATTTGACTAGGAAGAGGGTTTAAGACTCGTTAGACCGTTTCATGTACCTTTTGCGTATTCATCTGTTGACTTATTTGGTGTTGTTTGAAACTGAAACTAGATTGGGATGGATATATTATGGGGAATTAAAGATATTTTACATACAAACCGATATGAAAAGAATTCCCAGATATTTTACTGCACAGTGAAATTCATATCTTATGGGGTACTCACAAAATTGGCATGCCATACATTTCAGAAAACCGAGAAAAGTTTAAATTAAGCTATTATTACATGTTCTATGCTCATCTTTATCATACCATTATATTATAGATATGATATGTAGTAATATTTAATATAGTATAGGGGGTGTGACCCGCGTTATACAGCGGATGTTACAGAAGTGAAAATTTTAATTATGATGATTCATATGTTAGTCCTAACCACCCGAAAAAATATCACGTGAGAAACGGTGATAAAAAAGGGTAATAGAAAAAAATTCTTTTAAAAAATAAATACCTCAAAACAGAGAAAAAAATAGCTAACGCGTAACTGGTGACTTTAATATAATAAACGAGCTCTATTGTAAATTAATTAAAAATGTTTGACAATACTTGAAAGCTTAAGTGTAAAACTTAAAAAAAAGTTTAGTTGATTAAGTGTAAATTTAACATAACTCAAAAGCTTAAGTATTAAATTTTAAAAAAAATTAGGTTGTTAAATGTAAATTTAACATAACTCAAAGGCTAAAATACAAAATTCTAAAAAATATAAAATGAGTTGGTATTAATTTGAAAAAAAAACAAAGAAATAAAGTATCGTGGTTAGTTTCAAAATACACTTAGAGGTTTAAATGTAAAATTATAAAAAAAAACATAGGGTTTTTTATTAGTTTGAAGAAAAAGAGAATTTTTATGGTAATATTGAGAAAACCTATACCTTCACTACTCATTTTATTTATTTATTATATATAGTGATGCGGCGGGTGTTATCGAGCCTCTTTTTTGATTTGTCTTAAACGTTGATATATTTGGGTATTATTATTATTATTATTATTATTATTATTATTATTATTACAACTACTACTACTAGCTTTAGTAAACCCGTGTATTACACGGGTTGAATAAATAAAATATAAAATTCATTAATTATAAAATTATATTCTAAAATATGATATGACTGAAATTACGTATGACAAATGACTATAACTAATAAAATAGCAATATCAGCTTTTTAAAATTTTGTTTTTAAAATTTTTCTAAAAAAATAAACATTTTGTTCTAAAACAAACGGTATAAAAATGTCATTTTTAAAAATTTTCTTATTATAACTCCCAAATTTAATTATTTTTTTGTTTTAAAAAATTGAATTTTTAAAATACCAATTTTAATATATTTCGTATTTTTAAAATAGTTTATGCTTTAAAAAATTAATTATTTTATAAAACATTTGTTTATTTAGAAATAGCATTAATAAATAGATCTCTTTTTTAATTTATTAAATGTAAAAGAATGTTAAATAATATTATTAGTAATTAAGATAATTATTTAAAAGGAGAGAGAGACAAAAAAATTTTGGTAAGGATGATTGTTGTGCTGGCACATGACATCTCAAGTTATTATTTTTATTAGAGTATGATTATTATTATTATTATTATTATTATTAAAACTGTATAAATATTTAGTGATTATATACTTAAATGTTTAAATAAATAATTCTTAAATCCAATCGTACTAAGGTATAAAAGTATAAATAATAAAGGTATATATTTTAATATTGATTTAAATATTTTAAATAAAATAATACATAAAATAAAGATATATTAAATAATTTAATATATTTAATAATATATTAATTGGGAGGAATTTATTAAATATGAACAAATTATGAACTATTGTATATAATACTTGTATCTTATGTTTAAAAAATTATATTAAATGTCTTAAATTTTGAGTAAAATGACAAGTGTATGCTCATTAAATTAAATGCTTTATATAATAGTATAGATAATATAAATATAGATTATTATTATCATAAAAGTATTTAGTAATTATATAGTAAAGTATTTAAATAAGATAATACTTATTTGTAAATTCTATTATCATTATTATTATTATTATTATTATTATTATTATTATTATTATTATTATTATTATTATTAATAGAAAAGTATTTAGTAACTATATAGTTAAGTATTCAAATAAGATAATACTTATTAGTAAATTCAAATGTTTAATTAAAGTATTTTGAATAATATAATATATAATGTAGTGAATTAAATAATCTTATATTATTAAATAATATATTTATAATATGCATTATTAATGTATTAATTAAAAAAGTTCATTAAATGAGAGGCAAAATAGGAATGATTGTATAAAACACTTGTACTTTATGCTTAAAAAGTTGTATTAGGTGTTTTAAGTTTTTTATAAAATTACATTTGTGTACCAAAGTTTTGCTTTATATAGTAGTATAGATAATTATAAAACACACAAATGTAAGATATGATAAGGCTAAGGTTATGATAAAAATAGTACTTAATCTAAAAAGTATAAGAAATATTGTGTGTTTGACGAATGTCTTTTTATTGTTTTAAAAATGATGAAATTTTGATAATTGTGTTAAATACATTAGCTTATTGTGTTGTATACATTCATTATGTCATATTTTACATCATTTGTTATATGTATTAATCATTACATTTTATGTTTTAAAACATTTTATGTTATTATTGTCATTGTTTATATAGATTATATAAACTTATTATCTATCATTATGTTTTACAATTTGAAGTGTACACTAATATAATTTCATCAATATATTTATCAAAACTTAAGGTGTTAAAATAACATACTGTGTTATTTTTTTATTGTTTTTAATACATTATATAAACGTGTTGTTATTAATCACTGTGTTTTACAATTTAAAGTACACAATAATGTTACTTCATCATTGTATTTTTTAAAACTTATAGTGTACAATATTACACAGTGATGACCAAAAACACAATGAGACTTTATGTAATTTTGTTATTGTTTTTAATATATTAGATTAATTAATTGTTAATTTATTATTGTGTTTTACATATTAGAGATACACAACAATTTTATTCGATCATTATTTTTTTAAATTCATCATTTTGTAAAAGCACAATACTATTTAAAAAAACACAATGACTAACAAAAAGACACAATTAACTGTACTAAAAGACACAATGACAAGATATAAGTTTAAAAACATAAATAATTTATTAAAATTGTATATAACAATACTATACTCATTTTAAAGAAAAAAACGGTCGTGTTTATGGCGTAATTTTTATAAACAATAATATTATATATAAAAGTTATGAACGTTTAAAAAATGAGAGAACTTGCAAAACATCAACAAAAATAGATATTTCTAAGAAATATTTAGGAGATAGATGGTTGGGATTATTTATTAAACTTTTTAGTTTTAGAGTCCTTATTATTTGAACATTTCCCTATGAAATGAGATAGAAAATTTCATCTTTAACTCTATTTTTAAGAAATATCTCGTTTAAATAACATAATATTGTTATATAACAATACAAATCATGTAAGATTTTATGTATTATTAGTTAATTATTTATATAATTATATTTAGAATAGTTATAAGGAAAGACTAATCAAATCATATATACTAAATATATCATGATTATTACAATAAACAAAAGTAATATATTCTTTCTATACTATCCTGGTAGTGAGAGTGGGAGGAAATCAAAATGGACCGGGAAAACAGTAAATATGTTAGTATAAGAAAACACACCACACATAATCTTTAAAAAAACAAAAGAAAAACCCCTATAACTTTAAGAGTAAGAAATTTGTGTGGTGACAAAGGGTGAGGATGGATTTAAAGCCATATCATCGGTGAGAAGAAGCACAACATCGAAGCTATGAAAATAGGAGCTACGACTATGACAACATGAGCTATGATAGTGGCGACCATGAAGGCAACAAAATGAGAATGATAAAAAAACCTAATCTATCTATTTTAATAAATACATATTTTTAGGTGACATATGCCATGTTTCTATGCATTTTTAGATTGGTTTTCTCACCTATACTAGTATAAACATTTTAATTTTCACACATATGTGTAATCTTTTTATCAGTGAAATGATTTTCAACACTTATTAAAATCACATGTGTTCCTTAAATGAATTTCTTCTTTACTTCCCTGTAATTCTTCTTTTCATTTTAAATCAATTTTTTTCTTATTTCTTATTATAACCAAACGACCAAAAAATCTCCAATATTGATTCCGAAATGATATTCAACTCCTTAAAACCCTTATAAATCTCATGATAGTTGCATATCTGATCTACCTTACCGTCAACTTTCAATTTGTGATGATTTCCTACTTCCGGGGAGATTGCACCAGCTATCAGATTTTGTAGGTTTCTCGTCATTCTTTTTGTTAAATGGTATCAAATCCATGAAAGAAATTATCATGAGCAAAGATTAGAAATAAAGTCAAATTACTAATACTTGATAGGGATGGTAAAGTTATTAATTAAACAAAAAATATTATGTATAATAAATATTTAAATATTCATAATCGTGTACAACATAGGTACTAACCTAGTATGAATATATTTGTAGTGTTAACACAAGTTTAATAAAGACAACATACACATTTAGTAATGAAACTTAAAAAATATTAACAATTTCTCAATCTCAAACAAGAATCAAGTTCTTAATTTTATCTTCAATAACTTAACTGATAAACCTGTGAAATGTGAAAATTAGTTTTTTAAAAACATATATGTAGAAATAAAAATAATATAAGTAATGAAAATAATATTGAAAATTAAATTAAAATAATAAAAATATTATATATTTGAATTTGTAACGGCCACATGCATGGATGGTTAGGTTTCACGCTTTTACATCTGCCACAAAATTTTAGGTTTATGAAGAGAGCCCATCCCATCTAGCATTCTCACTCCTCTTCCATCCACTTTGATATTGCTGGTCAAAGTCATTTGTAAAATATAAAAAAAAAGAAATTAATTTTAATTTGGTGAGGCATTCATAAAACGTAATTATAAGAAAGTTATGGTTCAAGTCTCACTATGAGAAAAAATATACAGAGTTGAGTCATGATTTTTTTTCGGTAATGGATCTTCTCATGTGGGGGTTGGGGGTGCAGTAGAGGCTGGGAAACGAATAGGTGGATACGATTAAAAAACACATATCCTACAAAGCAGTCTCATACATTTGCCCTTCAATAAAAATATAATTAAAATTCAAATTATGTATGATATTTAATAATGAGAGAAAATAAGTAAAAAATAAGTGGATATACAAAAATATGACACATGACGCATCTATTTTCTTATTTCTTAGATGTAAATATATAGTTACGCTACATACAAACAAACATACCCAACAATACGCATCATACCATCCGTTGAGCGTCCAGTATAATGCCATGTCATTTCTTTTGCTGTGAATCTTGAGCTATACATTCGTCGAAGTCGGGAAGTTAAAGGAAAGTAGCGCAACACTTTTTGAGGTACTTTCTTCCCCTTTGTGTTTTTGTCAACCCATCTACTCTCGTTACAAACCGGACAATTTTGCATCATCTCATTTTCTTTCCAAAACAGAACACAATCGTTAATGCAAGCATGGATAGATTCATATCCTAACCCAATCTTTTTTAATCTTTTCTTAGCTTCATAGTATGAGGCTGGAATTTGATTTTCTTTAGGGAATGCAACTCTCAAAAACTCTAAAAGTTGGTTAAATGAACTATCCGTCCATTTGTTGATAACCTTGATATGCATTAATTTTGCTAAAAAGTTTAAAGAAGACATCCAACTACAACCGGGGTATAACTCGGTATTCAGCTCCTTAAATAATGCATCAAACTCCAGGTCAAAACCAGTTCCACCTTTGTCTACATTTTCTTCGTTAATATTCTGCTCCGCCATAACATCATCAATTACATCAAACATCTCATTATTTGTTGCTGGAATTGATTTTTTTGGAGCAAAAAGGTCTTTTATTTCTGAAGCACGTGGATGTTTCTCACCATGATAAGTCCACGTCTTATATGATTGTAGAAACCCATTGTCATGTATGTGGGCATAAATGATATCCAGATCCTACCGACACCCATTGCAGCATCGTTACACGGACAAAAAACTTTTCCTAAACTATCGACATGGTTCTTGGCAATTTCTAGAAAACTACGAAGACCTTTTATAAATTCTGGAGAACTCCGATTTCGCAATTTAATCCAACTCTTATCAATTGTCATATCTATGGTATTATAAAACATGGAAATACAACTTTATCAATTAACATATACACAAAGATGTACTAACATTAAATTCATATACACTTACATATACATACATACAAGCATAATCACAACACATAATCACTTACAAGTATACAAACATACAAATATACAGCATACCTACATACACAATTACAAAAATACAAAATACTTACATACACACTTACAAGTATACAAAAAACATACAAGTATACAACATACTTACATACACAATTACAAAAAACAAACATATAATATACTAATAAACAAACATATAAACATAAATACATACAAACATTCACATACAAAATTTATATAATTACATACATATAAACATATACATAAACAACTAAATACATCAAACCATTACATATAAATTAACACATATAAAAATACATACAAACTTAAAACCATAAAAATATATATAGTGCCATTTCATCAAACACTTGGTGTGCATAACCTAATCTACCATCAAACTTACATACACTAACATATATATACACTTTTACAATCATAGAAACCTAATCACAAACATATTCACTAAACAACACTTAAATCATAAGCTTTAAAAGAATTTCATACCTTCAAATCTTCAAATCCTTTAATTTCAAGCTTTAAACTTTAATCTCACCTAAAACATAAAAAAATTAGATAAAACTTATAAAAACAAGATTATATAACTTCATTATAGTAAAATAACATCATTCTTACCTTCAAACACTTCAATTTGATACCAAATACGCATATAAACCGAGATGAAAATTAGGAGAAAAATTGGGTTTTTTGGGGTGAAAAAAGGGGCAGAAGGTCTGAAATGCGATTTAAGGGGTCTGCACTCTATAGCGACGACATGTCGTCGGCACAGAGAAATTATTTTTTTATATTTTTCATCTATCCCGACGACATGTCGTCGGGAAAAGTGGATTTTAATTTTTTTTTAATCTGTAAGTTGAGATAGAAAAAAATAAAAAATTAAATAACTTCACCTGTGGCGACGACATGTCATCGGCATAGGTATTTTCATAAATCCCGCGTATTATTTTGCAGCCCGCCAACTCTATACCGACGACAAGTCGCCGGTATAGATTTTGACCAGTCAAAAATCCCTATTACTATATAGCGACGACATGTCGTCGCTATAGACCAATCAATACCAGCGACGTATGTCGTCGCTATAGATGTCGTCGGGACAGAGCTAAATTGTTATAATGTAATAGTAGGCTCTAAAAATGATATGAGAATAATCCTGACCTCTATCTCATGAAATAAAAATATTACTCCTAAAGAGACCCTAGATTAAAGAAAACATCCCTTTAGGTTATTTTATAAGGAACATGTAATAAAAACAACGATCATAATGTAATTTATTGGTAATAAAAAAAATAAAAGAACAGTAAGCCATAAGAATTCATAAAATTAAGATACGTAAAGATAAAACGCACACCTAAGACTAAAGAGAAACCTAGAACAACAACACCAACAACAAATGAAACGTAAGTGTGTATGCTAAAATACAAATTGCTAGTGTTCATGGTCAGCTGATTATCATTTTATTTAATCTTACCTTTACAGATATTTTAATCCTTTGGAAATTTTTAAGAACTTCTCATAGATAATAAGTTTTTTTATATTTTAGTTATTTTTTGGATCCATCATGTGGTTCGTCAGTGATTTTTCATCAATGGTACTCATTATTTTAATAGTGATATCTAGGTTACTCTAATATTTTCACAAGAGGGATGTAGTTTTATAAGATCATCTAGTCTACTAAGTTATGAGTGCATATAACTGTATCGTTTGAAAAGAAATTTTAAAAGTGTTATAATTAGATCACTAATACTTTTATTTGTTTCAATCAAGCCGTTAATATTTATTTGTTCTAGCTAGATCACTAAAGCTTTAGGACTGTTACAATTAAATCATTCATATTTTTTTAATTTTTTAAATAATTTACAATTTTTTAAATACTTCAGTTTTTTATAAATATTATTAATTTTTAAAATATTTCAATTTTTTTAAAATAGTATTTTCCAATTTATGAATGACCACGAACACTAGAACACTTCAATATATACTCGAGTCACTAGAACACTTCTAGCCGAGAGATTCCTAAAGAGATGGATTCTATTCTTAATCATTCTTCGAACAAAATAATTTATTTAGGAGACACATATTCTCCTATATAAAAGTGTGATTGAGCTCCTCCACATTCAATGCATTCCAAATTTTAAGTTTTTGCGAACTAAATAAATTTTGTTTACTTTATTTAATCTAGTCGAACACAAAATAAATTGATCGATATTGATGTAACGAAAATATATTTAAACAATTGACTGGGTTTAATTGAACCTTTTATATAATTTAAATTAGTTTAATTAACTAGTAAAAAGTCAGTCCTTCCCTTGAACTCTTGAAGTGATGCTTAACCTAATTATTTCACTCACCTTCTTCTTTCCTTTAATGGTACTAAAGGTGGACACAAGCCACCCTAGTTTGTGGTCCAACTAATTAATATTAATTTTTGAATAAGATAAACGCTAGATTGTTTAATATTATAGTCCAAAGTTTTATATGCATCCTATTGTATTTTCTTATTTTTATTTGAAAATATGATAGGCATGTATAAGACATTTTTTTAGTAACCATGTAAGTTAGAACCATTACCAAAAAACTTATGACTTCTCATCAATATTTTGCTATTTAACGAGATCACGTTTTGGACCCGACATGTGACCTCCAAATGGGTTAAGGCCTGTAGAATTACAGTGAAATTACTACATGATACACTTTAATAAATAGTTATCTTGTTTCATTATTTGCCTGATATATTGATTCTTAGACTTCATGATTCTCTACCATGCTACATCATTTGTCACCTCAGTTGTTCAGCATGGTTGGGTTTTCCTTATTTTTCTTATCAACCTCTATTTATTGATTGTGGTCTTTCACTATATTCGATGAATTGTGTTGTTTTTATGTGTTGAACTTGTTTCCATAAGGTTGTTTGTGGACTTACTTGAACTTGTCACGTCATGCATGGAACTTAATGTCATAAGTGATCACATAAATCTATATTAACCTCAACGTTAGCGACGTTTAGAGGGTTGAACATGACTGATGATGTGGTTGTCTTGGAGACAGGCACAACAAGAATTTTATCTTATTGGGACGACAACTATAGCGACGAAATGAGTCGCCGGCATAGATCAACCTATGACGACGCGTCATCACTATAGGTCTCCCAAGAATTTTGACTGGTCAGACCCGATAGTGATGATATGTGGCCACTACAAAGGTGGGCGGGGTGGAGGGAAATTAGGGCACCATACCCAAAGAAAAGTCGTCAGTATAAGTAATATATAATCTTTTTTATATACTGCTAAAAAATAATAAAGAAAACAACATCATTTGAGCCCCTATGTCAACGACATGTCGTCGGTAAATGTTATATTTTCTTTTTTAATTATTTTTAATCACTCAATTTGGCAAATTAACGGAGACCCTATATAGATGACTTGTCGTCAATATAGGTGTTATGTCGAATAAAACAAAATTCAGTTTACCTTTCTGTTCATTATTCCTCCAAAACTAAAAAAATATCCTCCCTGCAATTCCTGATGGCTTTCTCTTAGTTATCAATCTTTTTTCCATTAAAAACTATCAAATTGAAGGTAAGAATCTAGGCTTTCTATTATTTTTAACTAAAATCAAGTTCTTGACTCTAAACAAGTGTTTCTTTCTTTAATATCTTTCTCGAACCACTACCAATTAGAGGGATGTTGAAGAGGTTCACGAAAGTTTTAGGATCATCTAAATATAAGTGTTTTCAATAAGATAGATGTATCGCATGATATTCAATCATATATTATAACTTGATTGTCGACTAAGGCTGTGAAGTTGATGAATCAAGTGCATAATTCATTGATGATGAGACAAATGTCTTATAGGACACTTGATCGATGACTAAGTATCAATCAAATAAGATGTTAAAATGTATGTTCCTATTCACCTTAAACTAGCTAAGGTAAGTAGGGTTATCGATCCTCGTGGAATAAGTGGCCGATGTGTTGTAAATTGATTTATAAGAACACAATTAACCAAATTATCAAATTACTTAAACTATAGCCTCTTGGCTGTGAAAATTAGATTTTCAAATATTAGACAAATTAACTAGGAACATAAATTGCTAATAATCAAAATTCATTAAGAAGACAAGAGTAATCCACTCCGAGATCAAGGTTTGATTTTTAGTAATCATTTAGTTCAACTTGATGGAAAATCCTTAACAGGGATTCTATACGTGCAATGATTAAACGATATTGATAATCAGAACTTAACGGATCTTAATACACAATACCAATTCAATTAACAACTAAAACTTCACAACCATACGATTCGCGCAACATCATATGGCATTCAAATAAAGGTTAACCAAAACAATTGTTTAAATAATCAAAACACAAATTAAACTTATAAAAAAACTTAACGGGTTCTAAAGTTTAATTCCAACACAAATCAAACATAAATGGAAACCTAATCACACAAAACATATTAACTAAAGTAGATCATGAGAAGATTAGTCGTTCATAGTTCGTGAATGATCTATCTTCAAAATCATTGTTGATTTGTATAACGAATGATTGTATGTTGTTAGAGAGAGGTGGAATGGTGAATCAATGACCTAGAAACTCTCAAAGTTCGTCTCAAATCGTCCTAGGTCGAATGGGGGGCAAGTAGTGGCTAAGAATTAAGAAAATCTCGGTTTTATAGGTGTTCCACGCTGGTCCTGGCGTAGCTTACGTTGGCTAGCATAGGCTACACTGGGGCCTTTTCTGTTGTTCTAAAGCTGGAGCTGGAGCTGGCATAGCCTACGGTGACTATAGTAGGCTATGATGGGAGCCTTTCTGTTACACTTTGAATATTTTTTTCTTGACCCATCTAATGCTTTGTTTCACCATGTAAGCTTCCAACTTGATCATTTTTCATACAAAATCACTTCCAACCCCTAATTAACCTATCCAACACAATCAAATGCATAAAAATAAGTAATCATACTTAATATTTAATATTTAAACACTTAGAATACCATTCCAACATACTCACATCAACACTAATCCAGATAGATTTTGTAAATTGGTTGTCGACTTAGGCTACTTGTCTATGAAGACGACTTTAGATGTAGATGATGACCCAAGTCCTACCTGTAACCTTTCGGTGTTTTCGTTAATTAATAGTTAACCTTGTTATATTCTTGTAAGGACCATTTATGTCATTTAAAAAACTATATGGGTTGTTTATGAATGTTTCTTTTATTGTGCATTAATTCATTAATTTAAGAGTTAATAATTTGTTTTTAATATAATAAACATAATAATAATAGTCAAAATAAAATAAAATTAATAATAATAATAAAATTTAATAATTTATAAAAGTTAAACAATTGATAAGTTATAAAAATCATTTAAAACTTAAAGTTTAATTAAGTTGAGGAGGCCTTTGTGACAAATTTGAAACTTTAAATGAAAGTTTTATACATAAAATATTAATTTGAAAACTGCAGGGACTAAAACTGTAATTAATCAAAACCCAAACCCCCTCCCGCATTTTTCCCCAGTTTCTCCGGTCAAACCCCGGCCAAACTCCGGTCGACTCCGGCGAGCCTCAAAACGGCCCTAAACTGTTCAAATTTCGACTGCAAACTAGTCTAACCGGTTTGTGAACACGAATCGAACACGGTTATGTACTTTAATTGGGTTGAAATATCGGTTATGAACCCAAACAACTCGTGTAACCGATGCCATTAATCGTTGAGCCGTTCAAACATTAAAATTCAATAATAATCAAATTAAATGAATCATAATCGAACGTTTAACTAATCCTAAGCTATTATCGAACTCAATTTCACCTGAAACACACTTGAATCTCTCGAACAATTCACACCTTTCATCGCGACCACCAACCGAGGTGTTCGTCAACTTCCGAGCGATCTTAATAGAATTTGACAGAGGGCTTTCGATCATTGAGACCAGTAGAAGCTTTCTGTGCAACAAATTTGATTATTAACCTTATTTGCAATCTGAACTAATCACGACATAGCCGCGACTGTTCTTCGTCTTGATCATCATAAATTCATCTTCATTCGGGTAATTAAACACACACACTCACTCGATTTCACCCATTGATCAAAAGCCCTATGATTATTACGAGAATCATAGTTGAATTCGTGTTCAAGTGGAATCAAATTGAAATTAGGGTTTATGTGATTTGGGGGTTTCATCTGATTTACGTCTTTTAAAATAGGGGAACCGGATTCCAGCAGGCATAGGCTACCCAACCTACTGGTTAAGCGCGTGTTACCCCATCCTTGAGGTCCCGGGTTCGAACCCGGGCACCCTCAACCTATTTTTTTAAAGGGTTTTCTGAAATTATTTTAATTACAGAAACTTTTAGTTATTATAAAAATCATTTTTGTAAACTTTAATTAATTTAAAAGTGACCAAATTATTTTCTGCAATTTTTTTAAAAATTAAATACTTATATAATCTTTTAATAAAACAATATAACAAAAATTATTTTTAGTTATTTCTTATAAAATGGATTTAAAATGATAGTTTAAATTAATAAATTATTATTGGCCCAAACGTTAATTTTAGTTTAATCGTGTTATTTTAAATAATTATAGAAATTATTTACACTTTATATTTAATTTTTTTCGTTATTATAAATGCTTTAATTTCGTTAAATTATCTAAATGGTATAATACTTTTCATTGAAATAAAATATAAGTGATTCCATTGTTAAATTTTATCTATATCAAAAACCCCCAAAACCTCACTTGAAACCCTAGTTCACGTTTAATCGTTAATCTTGTTGTTAAACTTAATCTTGGAATATATACATTTAGGTATCTTGTAAAAGAAATCGTTGGAACACCATTTACATTACTTGATATTACCTTTAACACCAACTTATATCATGTGAGTTTCCATGCCCCTCTTTTACTTTATTTCACACCTTTGGGGTGAAACATGTTATCTTTATAAACTTGCACTTGTAAACATCTTGCTACTTGTAAATGCACGAGCAATTCATTTATAAACTTTGTCATGGTTATTTGTAATATTGTGAGCCTTATATGATGAACATTATATGTTGACAATCATTAACTATTGCTAGCCTGGCAACGTCATAGATCTATGGGCCTGACAAGCCTATTTGGTGCTAAAGCCGAGGTTATTGCCGGCTCCTGATGACGTATGCTTGTTCATCATGGGAACCAAGTACACTTAGCTAATCGTTAAACTTGTAAATGATATTCTTGGTCAAGGTTTGATTGTAGCGATATGTTATCTATAAACTTGCTTTATTCGTAACCATTGACATGAATTGCTACTTGTAAACTTTTATATATATATATATGTATGCTTAACCCATGGAAACTCACCAACTTTTAAAGTTGACCCTTTTATTTTTAACATGTTTCAGGAAATGCACAAGGTTGATGATTATCTTTTGAAGCATGCTTACACCTAGGATTTGGACCTAGGAAAAATAAATAAAATAACTTGAGACTTGAAAGTTGAACTTTGTTTAATTTTGTTTGTTGAGACATTTGGTTGTAATGTTTATTTCAACTTATGAATTTTTATATTTACAATTTATGGTAGTGTTATGTGGCTGTGAACAATCTTAACCCTCACATCTCGACGTTTCCGCCGTTAAGGTTGGGGTGTGACAGATTGGTATCGGAGCCCATAACTATAGGGATTTAGGTTATTAGAAATAGGGACCTAGACTATAGTTGATGCATGAACCTCATAAGAAAAATCTTTATGATCTTGTAATATATCTTGTTGCATGCTACATAATGCTACTTGTTAAGGAGGGCCTCTTGATGTGCAACTTGATGCCTTTAGTTAGGATTGTCTTATAATTGAGAAACTTGGTTGCCTTGTCCTCTCTGAAACTTATTCTTAATCTCTTATTCTCTCGACGATGAAATATCTTAAACTTATTCTCGACGACACGGGGGAACGTAAGCTTTATATCAAAAGGTTCAAATCTTTAGACTTTATGACTAATCTATAAAAATCTCATCAAGATTTTAATTCCATGAACCTAAAGAAATATTGTGTGACACATAGACACCTGTATTCTGGATTTCCTGGCAAAAAGCCTTCGGGCTAAGGTAAGCATTTTGCATAAATCCCGTGGGACTAGTTATGCTTACCTGGGGATTTCTGGGATGAGTGATAAACTATGGTCAATATACACAAGTTTCTAAGGCAATTGGAGTTAACTCACCTTGACGTGTCAACGTTTCCAAATGGTAATGCGTACCAAATGGAATCATTCCATGTGTGTTTTACAAGTCTTGAAAAATCTTTGTTGATTTATTATCTTCTACCTCCAAATTTCTGTGACTAACTTATTTTATATCCAGCATGTCTCGTCATCATGGAAAGCGTGATAGCTCCGACCGCAAATTAGCCGCCATGATTGCCCGTCAAATGGCTGCAGTCATTCCGACCATGGTTGCCGAACTGAGTAGCACCTTGATGACCAACGCTAGTAACAACACAATGGCAATGGGCAAGGAGAGAATAGTGCAAATCAAGGAAGAAACAACCAACCCTGCACGTTTAAGCACTTCAACTCGTGCAAACCCATTAGCTTTAGTGGGAAGGAAGGAGCCACTGGACTTCTCGAGTGGTTTGAAAGCATGGAGAACACCTTCATCAACTGTGAGTGTCCCGAGGCACTCAAAGTCCGTTATGCCACAAGTGTTCTTCAACAAAGAGCACTTACGTGGTGGAATAGTGAGAAGAGAATCGTGGTGCTGATGCTGTGTTGGCACTCACTTGGGAAGAATTCAAGAACATTGCCATCCAAAAGTTCTGCCCGAGAAGTGAGTTGCAAAAGCTGGAGGAGGAGTTTTGGAATCTCAAGCAAGATGGTGGAGATCATTTGGCCTATTCAACTAGGCATCACGAGTTGAGCATCCTGTTGCCTCACATGGTTGACACTGTTCCTAGGAACATTGAGAAGTTCATCAAGGGGGTGCCACCTCAAATCCAAGATGCCGTGGTGGGAAGTAGACCCACAACTTTGGAAGATGCCATTACCATCACCGCTCAACTCACTGAAAACCATATTCGAGCGGGCACCTTGTCTGTCAAAGGGGCTAAAAAGACTGAAAAGGCGGTCCCTGAAGCAGCTAAGGAGAGTAAGAATGAACCGTCTTACAACAACAAGAAACGCAAGTTCACACCGGCGCGTAATTTCGCTGTGGCTACACCCAAGGTACCTCAAAGACAACCCGCTCCTGTTACACAAGCACCTGCTGCTAGAACCTATGCTGGTCCTCTACCATTGTGCAATGTCTGTAAGTATCATCATGCGGGTAATACCCCGTGCCGTATCTGTACACTGTGTGGTAAGTATGGACATTTGGTGGCTACTTGTCACCGTGCACCAAACAATGCCGCGTTAGTTGCTAATCGTGCTTGCTACAACTGTGGGGAACCTGGTCATTTTCGCCCACAATGCCCTCGTCTTGCGGGTAACGTACCACAAGCCCGAGGACGTGCCTTCAACATCAATGCAAACCAAACACAAGCAAACAACGAAGTGGTGAACGGTATGCCAAATCCAACCCTAACTTTATGATCCAAATTCTTTTGTTGCTTTACCTGTATCGTTAAACGTCTTTAAAACTGAACAGGTATGTTCCTTATTAATAATTCTTATGTCTACGTTCTGTTTGACTCTGGAGCCGATAAGAGTTTTGTCTCGATAGAATTTGAGCCTATACTTGCTAAGCCACATACGAAATTAGAAAGACCTCTTACTGTCGAAGTCGCCGATGGAGAACCCATCACCGTTGATGTCGTTATTCGTGATTGCATTTTGAGCCTAAACGAGCATGATTTCTTTATCGACCTTATTCCTATGAAACTTGGAAGCTTTGACGTTATCATTGGCATGGATTGGCTAGCCAAACATCATGCGGAAATTGTTTGTTTCGAGAAGTGCATTCGAATTCCTTTGCCTTCGGGGGATACATTGAAAGTATTCGGCGAAAATGTCGTGTACTCAAGCCCGAAAATGTCTAAGCAAGAATTACATGGCTTTCTTGGCTTACGTGGTCAACACGAAAGTCAAAGGGAACGATCTTAAGGATGTCCCGATTGTACGAGACTTTCCTGGAGTGTTTCCCGATGACCTTAGCGGTTTACCTCCCGTACGTGAAGTCGAGTTTAAGATCGACTTAATTCCGGGAGCGAACCCTGTGGCTAAATCACCATATCGACTTGCACCGTCAGAAATGCAAGAGCTAGCTAGTCAACTCCAAGAACTGTCCGACAAGGGCTTTATCCGTCCTAGCTCATCGCCTTGGGGTGCACCTGTTCTGTTCGTAAAGAAGAAAGATGGATCATTTCGTATGTGCATCGATTATCGTGAGCTTAACAAACTTACCATCAAGAACCGCTACCCTCTTCCTCGCATCGATGATCTTTTTGACCAACTTCAAGGAGCTGCTATTTTCTCAAAGATTGACTTACGTTCTGGCTATCATCAATTACGAGTTCATGATGATGATATCCCAAAAACTGCGTTCCGTACCCGATATGGACACTATGAGTTCATGGTGATGCCCTTTGGTTTAACGAATGCTCCTGCTGTCTTTATGGATCTCATGAATCGAGTATGCAAGCCGTATCTAGACAAGTTCGTGATTGTCTTTATTGACGACATACTTATCTACTCCAAGTCCAAAACCGATCACGAACATCACCTGCGACAAGTTCTTGAGCTATTGAAGAAAGAACAACTATACGCAAAGTTCTCAAAGTGCGAATTTTGGCTTGAGGAGGTCCAATTTCTGGGACACGTGGTGAATAGTCAAGGAATTCACGTTGACCCTGCAAAGGTGGAAGCTGTGAAAAATTGGTGTGTTCCCACAACTCCAACCGAGGTTCGTTCTTTCCTTGGTCTTGCTGGGTATTATCGACGTTTCATTGCCAACTTCTCTCGAATCGCGAAACCGCTTACTTCCTTGACCCAAAAGAATAAACCATTCGAATGGGGGTCTGAACAAGAGGAAGCCTTTGAATCCTTAAAGCACAAGTTGTGTAATGCTCCTATCTTGACTCTTCCCGATGGAAACGATGATTTCACCGTATATTGTGATGCATCTAAACAAGGCCTTGGTTGTGTTCTCATGCAACGAGGAAAGGTCATAGCATATGCATCGAGACAATTGAAGGTCCATGAGGTGAATTATACGACACATGATCTTGAACTTGGTGCTGTGGTTTTTGCCTTAAAGATTTGGAGGCATTACCTTTATGGGACGCAATGTATAGTCTACACCGATCACAAAAGCCTACAACACGTCTTCAATCAAAAGGATCTCAACATGAGACAACGACGTTGGGTTGAGTTGATTAGTGATTATGATTGTGACATTCGTTATCACCCTGGAAAGGCAAATGTCGTAGCCGATGCACTAAGTCGTAAGATTCATAATAAGAAGGTCTCGTTTCAAGAAATTCGCGATCGACGACAATGGTTTGATACCTTGGGAGAATTTGATACTGAGATTCGTCTGGATGTTAACGAGACTACGGTGCTGCTACAAAATTTGAGGATTGAGAATGACATCGAGACTTGTATCATGGAGGCTCAACAAGCAGTTCAAGAAGGAGGAAAAATGGGAGAGGAATTGGAGTACAACCTTCGAGCTCAACTAGAAACGAAAGCCAATGGGTTGATGTATTTCTTGAATCGAATTTGGGTTCCAAACCGTGATAATCTTCGTACCTTTATCATGAATGAAGCTCATCAAACTCGTTACTCAATTCATCCTGGTTCCGATAAGATGTATATGGATCTGCGTGGTCAATACTGGTGGCCTGGAATGAAGAAAGACATAGCAACTTACGTAGCTAAGTGTCTTACGTGTACAAAGGTTAAAGCTGAACATCAACGTCCTAGTGGATTGCTTGAACAACCCGAGATTCCCATGTGGAAATGGGAACACATATCCATGGACTTCATAACCAAATTACCTCGCACCTCTCGTGGTCATGATAGCATATGGGTGATCGTTGACCGATTGACCAAGTCGGCACATTTCATACCCATACGTGACACTTACAAAACGTCAAGGTTAGCTCGTATATACATTGATGAGATTGTGAGTCGTCATGGCGTACCTTTGCATATCATATCCGACCGAGACGCTCGTTTCACTTCGCACTTTTGGTCGTCTATGCAAGAACTTTTGGGTACTCAACTGGATTTAAGCACGGCTTACCATCCTCAAACGGACGGTCAAACCGAGCGAACCATTCAAACCCTAGAGGATTTGCTACGTCTTTGTGTCCTTGACTTTGGTGGTGACTGGGATACGCATTTACCTCTCGCGGAATTTTCGTATAATAATAGTTACCACTCGAGTATCAAAATGGCACCTTTTGAAGCACTTTATGGTCGTAAATGTCGTTCCCCGATCTGCTGGACTGACATTGGTGAAAATTTCATCACTGGTCCCGAGCTCATACAAGAAACAACCGATAAAGTTTCCATGATTCGCAAGAACCTTGAAGTGGCTAGAAGTCGACAAAAAAGTTATGCCGATAAACGACGCAAGCCGTTGGAATTCCAAGTTGGGGATATGGTTCTTCTTAAAGTCTCACCATGGAAGGGAGTCGTTCGCTTTAGGAAGAAGGGTAAATTAGCTCCACGATTTGTAGGACCTTTCAAGATCCTGAAAAGGATTGGGAAAGTGGCTTATAAACTAGAACTACCTTCCGATCTTAGCGGGGTTCATCCTGTTTTCCATGTCTCAAATTTGAGAAAATGTTTGGCTAATGAAAGTCTGTATGTCCCTTTAGATGACATCCAGATCGACGAGTCATTACATTTTGTTGAGAAACCCGTTGAAGTCATGGACCGCATTATGAAGAAGACTAGGACCACTACTACCCCAATCGTCAAGGTTCGTTGGGAGAATAAGCGTGGACCTGAGTTTACTTGGGAGCGTGAGGAGCATATGAAGAAGAAATACCCGTATCTGTTCATTTAGTTCATTCTTAATTTCGGGACGAAATCTTAAAAGTTGGAAAGACTGTAACCTTTCGGTGTTTTCGTTAATTAATAGTTAACCTTGTTATGTTCTTGTAAGGACCATTTATGTCATTTAAGAAACTATATGGGTTGTTTATGAATGTTTCTTTTATTGTGCATTAATTCATTAATTTAAGAGTTAATAATTTGTTTTTAATATAATAAACATAATAATAATAGTCAAAATAAAATAAAATTAATAATAATAATAAAATTTAATAATTTATAAAAGTTAAACAATTGATAAGTTATAAAAATCATTTAAAACTTAAAGTTTAATTAAGTTGAGGGGGCCTTTGTGACAAATTTGAAACTTTAAATGCAAGTTTTATACATAAAATATTAATTTGAAAACTGCAGGGACTAAAACTGTAATTAATCAAAACCCAAACCCCCTCCCGCATTTTTCCCCCGTTTCTCCGGTCAAACCCCGGCCAAACTCCGGTCGACTCCGGCGAGCCTCAAAACGGCCCTAAACTGTTCAAATTTCGACTGCAAACCAGTCTAACCGGTTTGTGAACACGAATCGAACACGGTTATGTACTTTAATTGGGTTGAAATATCGGTTATGAACCCAAACAACTCGTGTAACCGATGCCATTAATCGTTGAGCCGTTCGAACATTAAAATTCAATAATAATCAAATTAAATAAATCATAATCGAATGTTTAACTAATCCTAAGCTATTATCGAACTCAATTTCACCTGAAACACACTTGAATCCCTCGAACAATTCACACCTTTCATCGCGACCACCAACCGAGGTGTTCGTCAACTTCCGAGCGATCTTAATAGAATTTGACAGAGGGCTTTCGATCATTGAGACCAGTAGAAGCTTTATGTGCAACAAATTTGATTATTAACCTTATTTGCAATCTGAACTAATCACGACATAGCCGCGACTGTTCTTCGTCTTGATCATCATCAATTCATCTTCATTCGGGTAATTAAACACACACACTCACTCGATATCACCCATTGATCAAAAGCCCTATGATTATTACGAGAATCATAGTTGAATTCGTGTTCAAGTGGAATCAAATTGAAATTAGGGTTTATGTGATTTGGGGGTTTCATCTGATTTACGTCTTTTAAAATAGGGGAACCGGATTCCAGCAGGCATAGGCTACCCAGCCTACTGGTTAAGCGCGTGTTACCCCATCCTTGAGGTCCCGGGTTCGAACCCGGGCACCCTCAACCTATTTTTTTAAAGGGTTTTCTGCAATTATTTTAATTACAGAAATTTTTAATTATTATAAAAATCATTTTTGTAAACTTTAATTAATTTAAAAGTGACCAAATTATTTTCTGCAATTTTTTTAAAAATTAAATACTTATATAATCTTTTAATAAAACAATATAACAAAAATTATTTTTAGTTATTTCTTATAAAATGGATTTAAAATGATAATTTAAATTAATAAATTATTATTGCCCAAACGTTAATTTTAGTTTAATCGTGTTATTTTAAATAATTATAGAAATTATTTACACTTTATATTTAATTTTTTTCGTTATTATAAATGCTTTAATTTCGTTAAATTATCTAAATGGTATAATACTTTTCATTGAAATAAAATATAAGTGATTCCATTGTTAAATTTTATCTATATCAAAAACCCCCAAAACCTCACTTGAAACCCTAGTTCACGTTTAATAGTTAATCTTGTTGTTAAACTTAATCTTGAAATATATACATTTAGGTATCTTGTAAAAGAAATCGTTGGAGCACCATTTACATTACTTGATATTACCTTTAACACCAACTTATATCATGTGAGTTTCCATGCCCCTCTTTTACTTTATTTCACACCTTTGGGGTAAAACATGTTATCTTTATAAACTTGCACTTGTAAACATCTTGCTACTTGTAAATGCACGAGCAATTCATTTATAAACTTTGTCATGGTTATTTGTAATATTGTGAGCCTTATATGGTGAACATTATATGTTGACAATCATTAACTATTACTAGCCTGGCAACTTCATAGATTTATAGGCCTGACAAGCCTATTTGGTGCTAAAGCTGAGGTTATTGCCGACTCCTGATGACGTATGCTTGTTCATCATGGGAACCAAGTACACTTAGCTAATCGTTAAACTTGTAAATGATATTCTTGGTCAAGGTTTGATTGTAGCGATATGTTATCTATAAACTTGCTTTATTCGTAACCATTGACATGAATTGCTATTTGTAAACTTTTATATATATATATATATATATATATATATATATATATATATATATATATATATATGTATGCTTAACCCATGGAAACTCACCATCTTTTAAAGTTGACCCTTTTATTTTTAACATGTTTCAGGAAATGCACAAGGTTGATGATTATCTTTTGAAGCATGCTTACACCTAGGATTTGGACCTAGGAAAAATAAATAAAATAACTTGAGACTTGAAAGTTGAACTTTATTTAATTTTGTTTGTTGAGACATTTGGTTGTAATGTTTATTTCAACTTATGAATTTTTATATTTACAATTTATGGTAGTGTTATGTGGCTGTGAACAATTTTAACCCTCACATCTCGACGTTTCCGCCGTTAAGGTTGGGGTGTGACACTACCGACAATGAAAATTTCATTTATGATCATGAAAAAGCTGAAGATAAAGATGAATACAATTTAGACGAGGAAGATGATATAAACGATGATAGCGAAGATGATGATAATGATAATCTTGTAGATACATAATTATTACAGTGATGAATCCTATTGAGTGTATGTTTGTTATTTTTGTATAGGTTTATTACATATTTATTGTGTATGTTTATTATAATTTTTGCATAGGTTTATTACATATTTATGACACGTTATTCTATTGCTTGTTAATTGTTAATGTTTGTTATTTATATTTGTTGAAGCAATGTCAATACGTATCGCTAGAGCATATGATGGGGACAATGGGGATCTACCTTCTCATGGGGATCAAAAGAGAATTGCAATGAGTTGCAGGTCTTGTAAGCTACTTGTTATATCTAAATATATGCTTTTATGTAGAATGTATTTTCAGTTTGGTAACTTTTTAAATGCATATATTAATTAATGTAACCTAACCCACATAAAATTGATGCTTAAAAGAAAAAAAAATTATATTATTTAAAAATTTTGAGCAAAACCAGGGTAAACAAGTACCCATTAAGTTTGAAAGTGAGGGGGACTATACAAGTTCGTTGGAGAGTATAGCTTGGATTTTATAAGGTTGATCTCCTATGAAGTTGCAAAGGTTATTCCTTTCCATTATCTAAGTTGGCAAGTTGTCCCATATGCCAAATGAGTTTAAACAAGCCTTATTTTTCACACTTTCTATAAGTATACAATGCAATGTCTTAAATGTATTTCAATTAGATAAGTGTTAGATGTTCTCTAACTACATTCTTGTGCAGAATTATTTTGATCTTCTTGAGTATGTTGTCCACTAGATGAATTCGGCCCAAAGCATAGGCTTGGGTGATTAATTGAGTTGTTCTTAAGTCCCACCTATATGAGCTGATCCTAATCAAATGAAATAAACAAATCTAAACAACATTATTCGAGTTTTCACGGAAGCCAATCATATACGTCGAGGTGATATATGGAGGTAAATATATAACTATTAGTATTGTCCAAATAAACAATGACTGTCAAATTAAAATCTCAGTATTTTTGTTATTCACAAGGGGGTAGAACTGTATTGAAGTCTTTCAAAAGACGCATTTCAAAGAAGGCACGAGATGGACAAACCTTAGTGAAAAAGCCATATGGACAGGTTAATATCTAAGTGTTAGTTTAAACATGTTAAAATGATTTGAACACATTTTAGTACACTTGAAATATCCAAGTGTTAGTTTAAACGGGTTAAAAAGACCTAAACCCACTAAAATACACTTTAAATATCTAAGGGTTAGTTTAAACGAGTCAAAATGACCCGAAAACACTTTAATACGCTTAGAAATATCCAAGTGTCCATATTTAATAATATTGTTAGTGTTGTTAGTATTTGTTGCTATTAATGTTAGATATTATTGTTAGTATTGGTTGGTAATAGTGTATGTTGATTGAATTTTGGGTATTGTAAGTATTGTTAATAAATAGACTTTAAATAGGTTGGTTATTCATTTTACAGCAGTTATGCTGTCGAATTTTTACTAACTGTTTAATTTATTTAATGCAACAATGAATTCAAGATGAGTGTAAGAGATCCTCTAGCGACACCGGTGGTGACTCATTATAGTTGATAAGATTTAGTGTCTCTAATGTGCCTTAGGTTAAAGACGTAGACATATCTAGGCGTTGGTAGTGTTATGAGACATCTCACCCCTGAGGTGTCGAACATACAATCCTTCCCAACACAATATTGTCAACAAGAAATTTTACAACTTAAAAAACTACAACAATAACAAAATTAATAAATCTAATGACAACAAGCGCAACAACTACAAGAAATGTAACGACAACTTCAAGAACAAATGAAAATGATGAGTTACTAGTAGCACACCAATCACATGGTGGTCATTAGCGTTTATACTTTCTTTGGATTTGAATGAACTTGAATTTGAACTATTTGTATTATTTTTCATTGGATTTGCATGAAGTATTTGTTTGTTAAAAACCTGAATCTGAAATGCAATTCATTTTAAACCCCCTAATATAGGATTGACATGATAACGTATGTATCATTATTTGTTTGATAATTTGAAGCTTTGAATTCCGGGTTCTCCAACATGCTTACATTGTTTGTCACCTTAACATTATAGATGGGTTTTCATTTCTTTGGTTATCTGAATTGTCTTTCACTATATACAATGAATAGTGTTGTTTTTTTTGCATGGAACTTGTTTCCATAAGCTTCATGTTTGGTTGTAGACTTACTTAAACATGTCATTAGTGATTATATCAATCCATTTATTAATTAACCTTAAGGTTAGGGAGACGATGGACATGACCGGTAATAGGATTATTTGGAGACATGGGATAAATGTTAGAGATTTGTAGAACTGAGTATAGATTTGTTTTATGTTTGTCTTATAGCTAGCTTTTCCTACCCCTTTGTTTGTTTTTCTGCGTTAGTGTCGATGCTAGTATTTTCAAGGTGGCTTGTGATCATTTTCCCTTTTTTTATTTTTTTTTCTCAATTACTAACGTTACCACTAATACTAGGTTTATCACTCCTGTTTGTTATTGTTAGTGCTTATTTTTTTTTTTTTTTTTTTTGTATATACACTCTATGTTATTTGAATATTTATATTATGTGTTAAAAATGCATGCGTTTTCGAGTAGGGGGTCTTAGTAGTCTTTTTATCTTATAATATGCTTGTCATTATCTTATATTCAATGTACCATTTTGTTAAGGTTCAATTTTGTTGGATTTTTTTTATTGAACGACAATTGGATCACTGATGGTCACTAGCCTACCTGATTATCTTTATTATTTAAGTATAAAACTTGAGACCACACGTAAAAAAAAACTCATATTAGGTGAGAGTCTCTGTAGCTCACCTGCAACCCCTCTTTATTTTTGTCACATATGGAATTTAAATCTAACACCTCCAACTATTTTTATGAGATTTTTAGATATCTCATTTTAACAACTTAAGTTAACCATTTAAATTAAAGATTATTGGTTTCAATTTTATTAGACACGTTAACTTTTAACCTTTTTCCCACTTGGCCAAAAGAGGTTCATCTCCTTCTTCATTTTAACCCCTCCCCTACCCCCGTCATCACCGTGTCTCTTAATCACCATGAAGGTTGACTTTTTGCAAACACAAGAGTGAATGCTTGCCATCTTCTTTGACTTTTTATTGGCTTATGATGTTAGAGAGAGAGAAAGTTAGAGAGAGAGTAAAGTCACTTCTTTTTTTACCTCTATTCAACCCCTATCTTTAGTCATCCTTTGAAATCACCACCACCGTCAATCTCTCTATATATAGCGTAGAAATCGGTATACACCTATCCAAAGACCCTTGTCTTGCCGTCAATCTCATAACACACACTCATAAGTGAGAAAACACACAAAGATAATACTCAAATCATCAATCTTTACACCCAAAAACAAGATCTTCAAAACATCAACACAAAATCAAACAATCATTTGATCAACAATCTGATCAAGCAAGAAGATTGCAATGGGAAGACCACCTTGTTGTGACAAAGTTGGTGTTAAGAAAGGCCCATGGACTCCTGAAGAAGATATTATTCTTGTATCTTATATTCAAGAACATGGTCCTGGTAATTGGAGATCTGTTCCTACCAATACTGGTATGTTTGTTAATCTTGTTTTACTTCTTTGATTTTGTTCAAATCTTTTGCTTTTTGTGTTTTAATTTATGGGTTTTCAATCTTTTTGAATAAAGATTATTGTTTAGATGTGGGTTTGTTAGAGTCATTAAATTAGGGTATTTATTGTATCCTGCAAGCTTTTAACTTTTTGAGTTCAGTTTTTCACACTTTACATCTTCTTGTGTGGATCAGGTTTGCTAAGATGTAGCAAGAGTTGCAGGCTTCGATGGACGAATTATCTCCGACCCGGTATTAAGCGCGGTAACTTCACCGATCAAGAGGAGAAGATGATCATCCATCTGCAAGCCCTTCTTGGCAACAGGTATATAATTAAACACACCAATCCAAAAGATTTAGATCTGTAGAGAAAACTGATGATTTTTATGTTAAAGATTACATCTTTGTGTGTTAATGATGTGGGGTTTTGGTTAAATTTGCAGATGGGCAGCCATAGCTTCTTATCTTCCACAAAGGACAGATAACGACATCAAGAACTACTGGAACACTCATCTGAAAAAGAAGCTTAACAAGATCCAAACCAACTCATCTGATCAAGAAACCAATCATCGATCGAGGGGCTCGAACTCGTCATCATCCTCGGAAACCGGCATGTCTAAAGGTAAATGGGAGAGGAGGCTCCAAACCGATATACACACAGCGAAGCAAGCCCTTTGTGATGCTTTGTCTCTTGACAATAAATCTGTCAAATTGCCTGAGTTATCCACATCAGTTCATACAAACCCTAATCCCCAAATTCACCAACAAGTGCCACCACCGCCACAGATCAGTCATAGTACTGCTACTTATGCATCAAGTGCTGAAAACATCGCGCGATTGCTCCCGAATTGGATCAAGAAGCCTCAAAGATCTTCACACACGAGATCTGAAAGCATTGGTACTACTCAAACTCAAAACTCTATCAAAGAACAGTTTCCAAGTCCTTCAAGTGAAGGCTTTGAGAACTCACTACAGTTTGGGTTCAACAACAACAACTCAAACTACAGCAATAATTCAGATGTTTCGCAATCGATTTCACCTGAAACCACAAGTTTATTTCAAGATGAAAGCAAACCGAAAGCCGAAGCTGGTCAATTGCCACCTCTTAGTTTCCTGGAGAAGTGGCTTCTTGATGATGCTACTGCTCAAGAACATGAAGATAACCTTATGGATCTTTCTTTTGAAGAAACTGATGGCTTGTTTTAACTCTTTGTTCTTGTTGGTAATACATAAGTGTTAATTATCCAATATAGGTCTTCTAATAATCTTTAGGGTTTTTTTTTCTTTTTATTTTTAGAAAGTGTTGAAAAGAACTGTAAATTCTAGTACTGAATGGTAGGTTTCATCATCATTCATCTTCATAGAACATCTTGTACTTTGAGTTTCTTTATATTGGGCATATATCTAAGACAGTGATGAATGAGAATTAGGTTTTCTAGTTTTTCACATATGTTAATGACTTTGTTTTATTTTCTGCAAAGTGTGTAATTGAATTATTTTTGTCCATGAGTATCGTATATCATGCTAATAACGAGATAAGATAAATCACAGCTAGCACTAGACACGTAGCTTTAAAGAGGTTATGACAGATTACCAACGAAAACAAGATACGAATATGGGACATGAAGTGTTTGCACACCATCAATTTAAAGCTTTTAAAATAAGTGAAGTTGATGAGTCGATATACATTTTACAAGTTTTTTTCTAAAATGGTGTTGTTACAAATTTTATTTACCAAAATTGATGTTTTGAAAAATATTTATCAGAATGAAGAAATTTTTTTTAGTATTAATAAAATAATGTTATTTTGAAAAGGGTTAAAAGGAAAAATATTTTACAAACCCAAAATCTTATTTTTGGACCTGCAGTTTAAATTAAAGTTTCTTTTAAAATAAAATATTTTTAGTTCTTCACAAATGTTTTTTAAATATAAAATTCAGATATCAATATTTGAGGCGATAATATTCATTTTATCTACTATTGTTACGTGAAAATTTATTCGATTTTTTTTCACACATTCATTTAAATATTTAAAAAAACAATAACTTAAATTTATAATATTAAATATTTACTACGATACTGAACACAAAATAAGATATTGAAATCAAAATATGTTCAAAATTTTAACGATAAACCATTAAAACTTTTTATTTGATCATGATAAATCGTTTTTCTTAAATACATTTTTATAATCGATTAAATTAATTACAAACGTGTTCTAAAAGTACATATGTTCAAAAATCAAAAGACACAACAAATGTGTCACAGAAATTATAAGAATTATTGATAAAGAGTAAACACATCACATAATGTCTGATGCATATATTATACTTGTTTGTACGTCTCAAACATTAATATAATATTTGTATTTAAAAATGGTTTTAAGATAACATTTGTGAAGAACTAAAAGCATTTAAAAGAAACTTTTTTATAAAGTTGCAGGGCAAAAAAATTGGTCTTTTTGAAACTTTTTATTTTAACCCTTTTTAAATAACACTATTTAATTAAAGTAACTTTTTTGTCCAATAAGATTATGAGTGAGCAAAAAAAGATTTAAATAAATACCCATTTTGGTAAATAGTTTTCAAAACACCCATTTTAGTAAATACATTTTTTAACACCATTTTAGTAAAAAACTCTAGATTTTACATATGCTTATATAGATTAGTTTGCTGTCAATATCCTAATACTGATATAACGGGGATGGTTTTCTTATATTATACATTTTTTTTTAAAAAGTTATTTAATCTTATCACCAATTAATGCAATCGAATTAAATGTGTTTTCGTTTGAGACCGACAAGAATTGATCAATCAAGACCTATGGTATAATTTCATTCGCTCCACTTTTAAATTTTAATTAATCAAAAACATAATATTTTATCACATTAGAAATTATTTTGTTATTTTAGCCTAAGGTATTGATATATTAGTTTTTTTTTCAATAATATTAATTTTTCTTGTCGACGTTGAAATTATTAAGTGAGTAGACACTTTGTAATATTATTAAATTTGACTTTCTTCATATAAAAATAGACGCCTCCTAAGAATTAAATGGATGTGAATGCAAATCTTGCAAGTAGGCGAGTTAATTTTAATACCTATAAATGACACAAATATAACCTTGTGGTTCGTACATATTTTTTTTTCATCCTAATCAGCGTGTATAACACTACTATAAAGAATAGGATCAATAACGGAAACAATAGTAGTCACGAAAGACCCAGAATGTCGTTGCTATTAGTATTAGAACATGTCGCCGGTATTAAGTTTCCGCAAAAGGTTGGTCACTATTAATTACTAATAGTCACTAATAATATCGTTGGAAAAAGGTCAAATACCGGCACCCTTGTTGATATTAAAATAGACCATTTTAAAAGTGTAAATCATATAGAGATGAACCAATTAGGAAGACATAAGTGTAAAATATTCCAACCCAAACTGTTTACCATGATTTTAGAAATCACAATGAAACGTATAAGACACAACAAGAACTTTAAGCCTTTCATATTCGTCATTTCATTCAAATCCACTAGCGAATGTCGAATTAGGGTTAAAAATAAAACCTTATACCAAGATAAATTTATAATCAAGAACTTGATCATACTAAAATTTGTTCAATATCTTTACAACGCTAGTTCAAATTAAGCTGAAAAAACAATATATTAACAAAAGAAAAGGAATGGGTACATCTTCAATGTCGTTAATGGGTTGTGAAAACCTAACTGATCGAGCATAATTATTGTGAATGTTTTATATAGCAAGTTATCAACAAGATTATAAAGGCAATATTTAAAAGAAGAAAGATGGAAGGAACCTGAATTGCAACAGAAGAGGGAATTCGCTTACGGGAGAGAAGGGCAGAAGGTGGTGCGGTGAGAAGGGGTGTTGGGGTCAACCGCTTCCAAAAGGCGATTAGGTGGCCTACGGTTTATGGTAGTGGTGGTGGTAGCTACGACCGGCGATGATGGTGATGAGCTTACTTACGTGCGAGAGAGGGACAAAAGGTGTGATGGGAATGGGTTGATCTAGAAGGGAATAGTCAGCGACATGTCACCGCTAATGACTATTTTACGATAAACCAGCAACCATTAGATCCAGTTGTCGTTCAATGGTACACAAACGGATTAATAGACATTAGCAGACGACATGTCGCTACTATTACATCATCGCTAATAGACGTAGTCGCCAGTAATAGTGTCGCCCTATTACCTACATTTGTAACTAAGGCATCATCATTTAGTTAGGGGGTGTTTGTTTTTTCCAAAAAGGTCTGCGTGACCTCTTATGTCTGCACCAAGAAGAGCAAGCGCAGACATAAGGCTCTGCAGTGCGTTTGTTTTTTCGAAAATGTTTCATTAAAAAACGTCCGCGCGAGGTCTTCTTGGTGCAGACATGGTCATGTCACTTCTTAAGTCTTCTAACATCTTCTCTATTCACATCCTACCCAATATCACTACCCTCCTCCCCCTCATCTCCACCGGCCACTGTACCCACTGCCGCCCCGCACCCACCTCCGGACAACGCCGACCCACACCCACCTCCGGCCACCGCTGCCCTAGCAGTCGGCACTCCTCCACCCTACCGTCGCCCCCTCACCCTCTTCTTCTACTCATCTTCACCCTCGGTTCCGAGGGCCATCAACCACCACAAGCTTCGACGGCGGCCGGACTTCTTTACCCTGTTCTCCGGTGGCTCCTCCTTCAACGGATTAACCTCCGATGGCGAGTCACGGCGGCGAGTCACCGGCGATATCGTGTACGCCGTCGAATCGCCGAGCAGCGGATCGGAGGGTGATAATATTGCAGCGGTGTTGCTAACTTCATCATCTTCTTCATCCTCTTCATGTTTAGATTGATCGTTTCTGTTGTCAATTGATGCCATATGATTTTGGGGGATGTGATTGAAATTACATTGAATTGAAATCAAATGGGTGAAATTGAACGATGATTTTGGGGGATTTGATTGAAATTGGAAGGGGATTGAACATTGAAAGAGTGTAGTGGGGAGATTATTAGAGTTGAATCTGAAATTAACAAATTGGGGGTGAAGAACAAACCCTAGATACAAGTGTTAACTGAATACAAGAATTATTGAAATTCTGAGAAAACAAACAGTTTTCTTCTTGCAGACTGCAAACGTTTGGTCCACCTCTTCTCCTGCAGATGTCTGCAGATGTGGTCCGCAGACTGCAGATATTTTCCTGCAGAAAAAACAAACAGCACCTTAGTCAACCATCAAATTTTTATAAATGATTATTCATTTCTTTTTTAAACTCATCCGATCTACGAATTATTTTCCCCATCCGTGAACACACACCCTATTTAGGCTATTTTTAGGGTGAATTTTCACCATTTTTCACCGATTGTGTTCCCTCATTTTTTACCGCTTTCTATAAATACAATTCAATTCTACTAAATATTTCATATTTATTTCTACTCTCTCAACTCTATACTCTCTAAACTACAATAGAATCATCACTTCGATCCGCCAAAAAATCAAACCAATTCCAAAAGACTTGCCAAAAGACCCAACAATTGTGACAACCACTGTTTCAACAAACGAACCCATTCGACACATCAGGATATTGTCCGTAATTCCAATTAACGCTTGAATACAACCAACAATCCTAGTACATCCATTGCTAACGATTTTTCATGTCACGAAACATTCAACAATTCCAGCAATCGGATCGACTCAACAATTTCCATGAATATTGTCAATCAAATCGACCGGCTCAAGTGAGAAAATATTAGCTCCAATGAAACAATAAAAAAATCTCCGTTGGAGGAGGACAATCATGTGCAAAATGTAAAGTAGAACAAAGGAAAAGCAAAAGCCAAAGCGAAAATCGAAACTGGACCTATCAAGAAGCAGAGGTGTTAGCGAAAGCTTAGAATGTTTTTATAAACAAGTCCTGAATTTTTTAGATTTAATAAATCAGAACTTGCAACATACATGATTTAAACCATGTTTTTTTTTTTTTATCGTTGGGCACACCACTTAACCACATATGACCACATATGTCCTCTAAGGGAAGATCTAATTAGATTTTCCTTTTCTTCTTTTTGAATCTTACTAATAAACCTTCGAAACTAATTTCACATCATATAGATTTGTACCCATGAGACCTTCAATTTAAAAGACATGAGCGTCAACCTAATCTAGTACCACATTTAGATCTAGTTGGATGATTAGAAAGATTAATATAATCACTTTGTGAAGTTAATTTTATTGGATTTCAAACTTAATTTTTTAATTGAACCGGGATTTGAAATTACTTCGTTGGTTATTCTTTTCACTTTTTATATTAATTATATTTATATATCGAGTAAAATACCATTTTCGTCCCTGACGTTTTGTTGAATTTGTCATTTCAATTCAATTTTTTATTTCATTTCAGTCACTGTAGTTTACCAAATGTTGACATTTTCATCCACTCCACTAACTCCGTTAAGATCTCCGTTAAATATGATGGTGTTTTAGTCTTTTTCAACATTCTAATTATCCAATTAAAACAAATTAATCAATTAATATTGAATTAAAACTAAAAAAAATATGAAACGACTAGTGAGATCGAGCGATTCGATTTAAAAGCTTTGATTAACGCTAATTAATTTATGCTGTTCGATTGAGGTCCACTGTGGGATTTTAATTGATCTTCACGTTTTGTTCGAACGTGTACCGTTGTTCGATTAAGATCTACTGTTGTCACATTTTGTTTAATTGAGGTTTGTTGTTGTCATGTTCGAACAAACGCGACAATAGCAGACTTCAATCAAGCAAAACGTGACAACAGTAGGCCTCAATCCCACAACATACCTCAATCGACAACATGAGTTAGAGTTAATCGAAGCTTTTAAATCGAAGCGTCCGGTCTCACTAGTCGCTTCATATGTTTTTGAGTTTTAATTAATTATTAATTGATTAATTTGTTATAATTGGATAATTAGAGTGTTGAAAAAGACTAAAATATTCTCATACTTAACGAAGATCTTAACGAAGGTAGTTGAGTTGATGAAAATGACAATATTTGGTAAATTACATTGACTGAAATGATAAAAAAAAGTTTTTGTATTGAAATGACAAATTTAAAAAAACATCATAAATGAAAGTAACATTTTACTCTTATATATCTATAAACGTTGGGAAATAACTAGTATTGATAATTACGTTGTCATGAATGATATTTGACAACTAGATACTCTTTGTAATCCCTCCTTTCATTGGGCGATTTTTTTTTTCACAAAAGGGAAAATTGATTTTTGAAAACGATTAAACTTCACTTTTCATGGGGAAGATCAGAATTTGCATCTTAAATGTATAAAATTGAATGAAGACACAGCCATTGATTTTTCTTTTAATTTCAAACAAGTTGACTTACTTGTGTTGGCAAAGAAAATGTCATTATTTGCACTGTAATTTTCAAAATATCTGAAATTACCTATATGCCATAGTGTATTTTTCAAATACCGTATTAATTATTTAAATTTGTAAGAATAAACGAATATGAAGCAATAATAGAGGTATGGATAGTCCAAATTTGTTTATTCTTTTAAAATGAGACGTTAATTGTAGCTACATTTGACCAAGAAACATAATATGTTTGCAACAAAAACCAAGAAACATAATCTGTTTGCTGTTTGCAACAAAAACCTAATCACATTTGAAAATTCCATCTAATGTTTCTTTAAATATAATGCGGTTAAGAAGAAATTGGTATTTGATCTATTCACTGTTGAATAAACAACAGAATACCATTTATTCTAAAAAGAGTAAAATGTTTTTTTTCTATCCCCGTGGTTTTAAAAAAAATTATCATTTTAATCCAAATGTTTAAATCTTGCCATTTATATCTAAAGAGTTCATAAAAACTGTCATTTGAACCATTTGACTACGCCTAGTTAAAACTATTAACATTTTTTGTTAAACCTTCTCCACTTGAGAGGTATATTTTTAGTCAAAACAATTACAGATTAAATAGAGAACCAGTCTAATGTGAAAAGTTTATGCGTTTAATCTTTTTAGGTATCGTTATTGCAACTTGACTCAATATGTTAGATAAAGAAAATCTAAGAATAATACCTAAAAATGACTCCTGTAAACATACCCAAAAATATGACACAACTTAAATCATAACTATAAAACACCAATCATAAAGCAAAAGAAAAATAAACAATATGATATCAACAATCAATGAATCTTAACAATAAAATACCAATCATTAAAAGCGTAAACTTTAGACCAAAGATTTCTGTAATATAATAAAACTAGCAAAAAAAATACCATGACTACTAAACCAAAACAGTGATCTATATCAATAGATTTTTCTAGTGACATAATTTGGCTCAAATAGTAGGCAAATCATCAAATCAAGAACAAGGCATAATAGGGCTCAAACATTGAATCAAAAAATAGAGTTGATTCCATTCGATAATGCAATGTTGATCGATCATGTGGTAGCGGATGAACAAAATTACCATAAATCTCATATGGATTGAAATCGTCTGTAAGGACATGAACAAATTAGATTTCTTTAAACATGACTTGTAAATGTTTTTTGAGAAAAAAATTGTGATTACGATTACTGTGTTTGTTGTTAGGATTATGGGGACAAAAGAAATTGATTTTAGGGGTGGCATTTTTTTTTTTGCAATTAACTAAAAAGATTAAACATATAAAACCACTCATTGCAGCCGTTCTTTAGTTAGTTTGTAATTGCTTAGACTAAACACCCCTCAAGTGGGAAAATACTACGTGTTGTTAAATGGATTCAAACGATAACTTTTAAAAAAACTTTTGGATACAAAATTAATTTAAATATTTTGATTCAAATGATAATTTTTATGAAACTACATAATTGAAAAAGAGAGTTTAACTCTTTTATAAAAGAACAAACTTTATTACATAAAAATCATAATAAAGCATTTTTAGTTAAGCAAACAAACTTTATTGCATTAGTTTATTTTAGTATAACTAGTGGGTTATGTTAGTGTCACGTGTTGCGGGAACATTGTCTTAAAGCATAAAAAATAAGTAAATCGTAACGGTATATGACAGGGAACTTAATTAAACACGATAAAAGAAAAACAAAGTTGTAGCTAAAAATAAAAAAAAAGATTAAATATACATTAATCCAACTTGGTTTCAGATGAATTTATATTGGAACGTGACGTCACATGCGTCTTAGTTATAAAGCGTAGAAAAAAATAAGTACGTCATAATTGTATATTCATAATTTCATAAAATTATATATAAAAGAATATTATATTTGACACTTGTGGGTTTTAAATATAATTTCTATCAAAAAATAAATAAAAATAAACACACCAAATGGTGTTTGAATGTTAAGGGACATCACACTGATTTTAAAATTAAAAAAAAAAGAAAATATATATTATTTAACCAAACACCGTTTAAATAGAACTTTTCTTCTATTGTAGATAAAGTGAAGAACGCCGTTACAGTACATTTAGAATTTACGAAGCATTATATTTGAAAATTTATATAAAAACCAAATATGAATAAAAGTAACTATAAAATTAAATAATTAAAAGATTAAAAAAATTTGACATGGAGTACCACTTTAGAACAGACCCATAGAAAGTAGCCTATGATATAATTTAAAAGTTATGTATATTTGCTATGGATGTTTGGATGTCGCCACTTGTTCCTTTATTTCGTATTTTATCATTCTACTTGCTTCGAAATGGTATGTTCCATTTACAATGTACACTTTGATCATGATTTTACAAAATAGAATTATAATTTTATTTTTTTGCTAAATTCTTATCAAAATTTATTTTGAATTCCAATAAAATAAATTTTGATTTGAATTTGAACCAGTTTATTCAAATCTACTAGCTTTAGTTACCCGTGTATTACACGGAAGTGTGAAGAGTTAATTATTAAATAACATAAAAATAAAAATAAAATCAAGTGTGTTATATATTATATAAGTGTCACCCCCTTAATTTTCACGAACGGAGTATTACCGTTAGGCGTGCGACATACCATGATCTCAGCCACTAGTTACACCAAACGACACGTTAATTATAAAACATAATTGTTTGTTAACGTTTGAAATTTGCAAAGACAGAGTTATTAAGATAAATATAAAAATAGTTGCGGAAGCATAATAAATCTTAAATCTTAAAATGGCGCAACACGCGCAAACCAATAAATAAACTCGTGGAAAAACAGTAAATGTATCACGTGCAACGATGAATGCATGAATGATATGATCCTAAGCGTGCGCGTCTTGTGAACCTGAAAGAAACATGTTAAAATGTCAACACAAGGTTGGTGAGTCCACAGGTTTTGATAAACAGAACAAGTAATAACCGATACAGTAAACAAAGTAATATTCGTAGGTAGCTAGCCTACTTAACAAGTTACATAGTGTATGAAGTTCGCAACCGAAGCTGACAATGTAAATGAATGCCTCGGCTGTGGCTACCAAACCACAGCAACAGAAATTAGGTCAATTAAACACCCGTTCGGCCTCCAGTCGTGCTAGCGTGACTAGCCCGGGTGGGGTTTGTCAAACCCAGTAGATCTACTCAGAATTACCCCGCTGAAGAACATATATTGACGGTTCGAAAAGTGAGGACTTAAGTTGGTACAACACTAGTAAACATGCGATCATTACAGTAATACTGAATCAAATAAAAATACGTTTGAACACATGTTTCTTTCCCCCAATTAAAAACAGGTAAAGTGGGGCTGAGAACTCACCTTAAATACACAGCAACGAGTAAACGAAAGCACAAAGATTAGGGTTTCGGTTAACCTGAATGTACATTTATTATTTAATTAATATTAAACACTAATAATGTGGTCGTAGGGTTTCGTATTCACGGTTCGATTGCAACGCAGACTAACAATTGTTTCCCCTATTCACAAGCAACACAGTTAAGCACAAACCTACACAATATAAAATATATACATATATTACACACTCAATATAGTATATAATAGGCACACCACATATACCATATAATACGTGTATATATATATATATATATAAATATATAAATATATATATATATATATATATATATATATATATATATATATATATATTTATTTATTTATTTATTTATATGTTAGCATCTTATACGCATCACACCCATATCTATAATATGTAGTACACACACATTCACGTACATATTATATAGATTAATGTCATAGCACACACACACCATACATACGAACCATCACACGGCAGACCAACACACGAACCACGCACATAACAAATGCATGCACCAGTATATCCCAATCACAACCACCCATGCAACCTCACGGGCTTACCAACCAAAACCCAAACCACCCGCACTCAACCCCCACGGTTACATGCGCACACCCAATAGGAACATACCACCCCAGTTACATGCGCCCAAAGTCCAAATCAATCCCGATGCACCACCACAACAGCTTCGAATACACATACAAACACATACATAGAACCATGCATACAATATTAAAACTTACACATCCATGCGCCTACCTTCATATCCCCCCCCCCCCCCCCATGCACCCAAAGCCACTTTACGCAAAAAGCATATACAACACAGATACATACACGTCAAGGTATCACACACCCACACACTACGCATAACTACGACCCTAAACCGTAAGCAACGTTCAAGATCAAGCGACCGAATCGTAACCAAATCAAAACCGTAATGAAAAAGAGTACGCGAAACAGTCGGAGGAACATACCGAGTGAGATACGGGTTTGCTTTGACCACCGTTCACTGCCGTCAGGCGCTCGTAATAGAGAACGAAGAGGGAGATGCTTGATTGCGTGTCGTTCGATTACGGGGAAAACCGCCGCTAGGGGAAATGTCGTGCGAAAGGGGGAGGCTGTCGGGGACAAGAGACTGCTTCGAGTGGTTGCGGCTGCCGAAAGGGATCGATTGACGAGAATGGAGGGCTGCCGTCGCTTGATGAAGCTAGGGTTACGATGAAAGGGAGTAGGGAAGGGATCGATGGTTCCTTATATATGTTTTGGATTTTGTAAAGTTACGATATGGACCCTCAAGTAACTTTAATTTGCATTTGGATTAGTAACGTTTGATTAGTAATTACGATTATAATAATTATTATTTAGTAACAGTAATTTGATAAATCGAGGTTTGGTTAGACATCACATACTAGAAAGTGTCCAGGTTGAGAAAACGAGGTTAACCTGAGAAGCCGGGTTGTCACATCACGATGAGTCCAAAAGGGGGTGATTGTGACACCCTATATATATCCCACATCAATCGTGGACAGGAGAGATTCTTGGTTCATAAGGAATGTATGGTTTCTAATATCACCAACGCGTTTTGGGCGCATTGGCTGTAGATGAGAGGAGAACTCCACAGTTAAGCATGCTCAGGTGGCAGCAATCCAGAGATGGGTGACCTCTCTGGGAAGTTTTCACCCGGACAACCAAAAGCAAATCTATGCGCCCCTTGTGGGCAAAGCGGACAATATTGGTGGTATGAGAGTCCAGGTGTTACAATAAGACATAACAACTTTTGATTATAAGGTCACAAATGAGCAAAAACATTCCTGTAAACTACACTTGTAGTAACATTAGTAGGTTTACACTCATTATCTAAAGCTAAAAGTTTCAATCCATCTTTACTCTTAACTTGTGACAAGATATCATAAAACTAATCATGCATAAAAATAGGCTCTTTCAAGTATAAATCGACACTTGATAGAGATTGGCCTAAACTTTTGTTTATTGTCGTAGCGAAATTTACAGTCAAATAAAACTGTCTTCTTTTAGACTTAAAAGAAATACTTTTGACTGGTCAAATCGTGAGCTAGATATTGAGTGGGTGTGAGAATATTAGTATGAATAAATTAAGATTTGAATAATATACACTAAAAAGTTATGTGCGGTAATTAGATTAATTTCGAATTATTTTGACCCTGTAATCAAATATAGAGATGTCGTATTGAATCAGGTTGGATCGGGCTATAAATGTTTATAATATCTGATTAGTTGTTGATTATTATCTATTTGATACTAACTTTAATAAACGCGTGTATTATACGGGTTGAAAAAATAAAATATTAAATATAATAAAATTTTTTGAAGTATCAAATGATAATCTACAATAAGATATGATTAAAATTACATATGGATAATAACTATAAGTAATAAAATAACGATATTAATTTTTAAACTTTTGTTTTTAAACTTTCTTTCCAAAAAAAAGTTAAATATTTTTTTCAAAACAAACCATATTAGAACTGTTATTTTTTTAAAAAATTTATTATAACTCCTAATTTAAATCATTTTTAGTTTATAATAAAATTTACTTTTTAAAAATACCAATTTTAAAATATTTTATATTTTAAAAAAAGTTAGATGTTTTAGAAAATTTTTTTAATTGTATATAAAATTGTTTTCTAAAAACAACATTAATAAAAAGACATCTTTCGTAATTTATTAAAAAATTTAATCTAAAAAGAATTAAAATTATTTAATATAGATAATCATTTAAGAGGAGAGAGAGAAGGGAAAAATGAACTTAGGGGGTCTAGAAATATGCAAGTGTCCTTCATAAGTTACTCTTTTAGTATTATATATAGATTTTGAATTAAAATCGAATTAGAATCTCATATCTAATTTTCAAAATTTCAATTACTTGATTCGATTAATTTAGATTTAATTCAATTTGACTTGATGAAAAACATTATTTGTAATGTATTTATGGATGTTGTTATGTACTATAATTTGTTAAAAGTTAAAGTTCTTTTAACATGGTATTAATTTTTGTACAAGTTCTTATTTTTTTAAATTTTAGGGGTACGTTTATAGTAAAAAAAAGTATTTAATAAAAAAAAGCTAAGAAAGATATTCTGTGTTTGACATTTGTCCTTTTATTGTATGTAAAGGGGAGCGTATTTCGATTATTGTATATAATACGTATGGTAATTAGATCATTTCTTGTTATTTCTTTTTATTTTAAATATATTATATAAATTTGTTGTAAATTTATCATTGTGTTTTACAATTAAAAATACACAATGATATTATTTTACTAATGTGTTTATCAAAACTCATAGTGTTTAGGATAACACAATGACGAGTAGAAAAAACATAATAAGACATTATATAATTGTGTTTTACACTTTATATCATTTTATGTTATTTTTTATTGTTTTTAATATATTAGATTAATAAGCTGTTATTATATTATTGTGTTTTACATATTCGAAGTATATAATAATGTTATTTTACTATTATGCTTTTTTAGAATTCATCATTTTGAAAAACACAATAGTGTATAGAAAATAATAATAATGAACAAAAAGACACAATAAACTATAGTAAAGACACAACGACGAGCAAAAATCATATGAGCTAAAAAACATAAAAAAAATATCTTTTGTATAACGATATTGTACTCGTTTTAAAGATAAAAAACGTTGGTTCTGTGGTTTAATTTTACAAAAAAGAATGTCGTATATAAACATTACGAACATTAAAAAAATTGATATATTTAAAAAAAGTCAATAAAAGTGACCATGTCAATATACTCATCTTTTTATCTACTATTTGATCTTAACTATTGAATTATTTCAATCATAGATGGAGAGGTCAGGGACCAATTAGCTTAGTGAGAGTTATTAGATTGATGGTTTTAAGTCTAAAGTTTATGATTAATTACTTTCTAAATAGGATGAATTTCATATATATCCCTGTAAACTTCGTATATATCACTGTAAACTTCATAAATATCATTTATATCCAAACAAAATTTTAAATATCATACATATCCCTCTAAAATAGTTAAAATTTCATATATATATATATATATATATATATATATATATATATATATATATCCATTTTAATATATTTAATTCATAATATGATTATTTTACCCTTAAAACTTTTTATAAACTTTAAGCTTTCATTTTTACCTTCTACTTCATTTTTTACTTTGACTTTGCATTTGTTATGATGCTTGTTCTTGCTGCTTTTCTAAGTAATCTAAATAATAAATTATCATATAATAAATAATGAATCAAAAGTATGAATTTTCACAATAAAAACGAAGCAGGTAATACTCAATTTTGTTGGACTTACAATGATTTTACCACATGTCATATTCTCACAACTACTTTGACATTATTAATAACTGAACATGAGAAATAAAACCTGAAAATATATACATCGGAAAAACCATTTCTATATTTTTGAGTAATCAACAGCTAAGACATATTTTTTCCCATGAGAATTTAGAGTCAATAGTTGATGGAGAACTGTTAAACTTGAGTTTAAGTAACAAACATAAAGAAGATCGACCTAATGAGCACATGAAGAATATAGTAGCACACAGAGGAGGCTAAAGAACTGAAGCGTTTGGAGTAGTAGCAATCGAAGGAGCAATAATAATAGAAGAGATGAGAGATTACTTAAGCACCTAATGAAGATCTTTTTATTAGCATCGAAGAATTCCAAACTTTTTGCGATGATAATTGAAGATGTTATCATAGACCTAATAAATTTTTTGAACGGTATATTTTTAGAGGGTAAAATCGGTATTTAGTGAAATATTATTAAGTAAGGATATATATAAAATTTAAAATTTAGTTTGGATATATGTGATATTTTATAAGTTTTGTAAGGATGTATATGAAATTATACTTTCTAAATATGTTAAAGTTGGATCCCGTTGGTCTTTTTTAGCCTTATTTTTTTATCTGAGTTGTATTTATAATACACATATGTATATAAGGTAGTAAAAGGTTTATGTTATAAACATATAGACTTATTAAAACTTAAATAAAATAAATATATTAATTTATAATAAGGTATTTAGGGTTGTAATTCTTGACACAAATAGATATATGAGTACCGTTCGGATTGAAGGATTCAACCCTTCAACCCAAAACCTATCAACATGTCAGCAAGCTATAGATGTTTGAATATGGTTACTTGGTTCTCAATATTGTTTAATTTATGAAAAAAATAGCAACGTCTAGTATTTACTTATTCATTTGCGAGTTCCATGATATAATATATATAAGACTAGTATAGTAACTTATGTATTATATGGGTTGAATAAATAATGTAGTAAGGAGTTTGTAATAAAATTTTAAAACTTATAAAATAATACTTTTAAATAAGATATGATTGAGTTACGTATAAATAAAGACTTCAAGTATAAGGAACAATAATATCATTTTAAACTTTCGTTTTATAATTATTTTTTTTAAATCATTTTGGTCTTTTTAAAAAAAAAGAACCACCCTCATAATACTTAGAAAAAAACCCGTATAAAAATAGTTTTTTTAATATTTTGTTCAAGAAAAATTTTCAGTCTTATACATTTTTTAAAGTGTGTTTTTTTAATATAAAAATCTAGTTTTTATTTTTTATAATATCTTTTTTTTAATAGGTTTTAGATAATATAATTACTATGTATACTATTATTATTAATTACTAGAGAGAGGTGGAAAAATAAAAATAAGAATACCTAATAAATTAACATATGACATCTCAAAATCTTCTTTCATTATAGATAATAGATTTAGAAAACAGGTTGAAGTAATTAAAACCAGTGCTACATTCTAGACAAACATTTATTTAGTTTTGTTTTATGGGATTTGGTATAAGTTATTGCATGTGTAAGATTAGAATATTACCATATACGTAATAAGTATTACATGTATGTAATAAGTGTTACATGTATGTAATAATAAGATAATACATAGATGTAATATGTAATAACAAAATATTACATATATGTGATAAACTAATAAATACGTAATATGAAACAGTTATATAAATATGATATGAACAGATACATACATGTAATATGATAGATGTAATATAAATAATTTGAATGAGATTACATAATGTAATATGATATGAACAATTACATACATGATGCTTTCATGCCTAGCCCCCTAGTATTGAATAAGATGGTATCTTGGGTAAACTCTTCCAAAACAAAAGTTATGTTATGTAAAATTGACATAAAAAAGGCATTCAACCATTAAGCTAGGCGTTTCTTAATTCGATCATCCATTAATTAAATGGGCTTTTAAGGATAAATGGCATTGTTGGATGTCAAGTATACTATCCACGGTTCATTGAACTGGTGTTATTTGTTTGGTGTTAAACATAGTTAATTTTATGTTTTTATATGTTTATGACTATGAAACAATGTTACTATGAGATGTGTTTGGATTGTAGGAGTTTAGAGCTTAAAGAGCATAATTTAAATATCTTAACATGTGCTTGGAAGATCAATGGAAGAATGGAAGTTTAAACAAGTGAAGATGAAGCGAATGGGAGTGAAAAGGGTAAAAAACAAGGTTTCAGCGCATAGTGCTACACTATTAGTGCATAGTACTCTGACATCAGCGTATAAACCAACACATTAAAAAAATTTTAAGGCACCAACACACTATCTTACCCCACTTTAGGTTTTTTAGCATTATTGAAGGATAAAACCTAAGGTTTTGACCTAATCTTCCCACCCGTGATATTTGGTGTGTTTTCACCACGAATTTACTCGGGATCTAGCATCATCAATATCCATTCCACCATTGAAGATTGAATCATGCCGATGAATGGCTAAATAGTTTGTGATCACTTTTGAGTAGATTGTTTTTGTAAGTGAAACAATAAGTTATAATTGGATTGATTGTTTGGTTTGTTTTATTTTGACACAAGTATTCATTTGTGTTGTTCGATTGAAGTTAAATAATTTGTTTATGTCCAAGAAGTTGCATTCTATAATTCTCATTCGGTTTTCTTGCATCGTGAGTAGTTTAACTAGCGTATGAATACTTGATATCTATAAATTGCGAATTTGATGAACAGGCAAATCTTAAAAAAATTTCTTGATTATCATTTTAATTAAGCAATTTCAGAAAATCTGTCTATGTGATTACCATTTAATTTTTATTCACATATTATGGATCTTTGAACTTGAATTATAAAGTGATTACCTTTACAGTCATTATTATTTAAAAAATCTTCATCAAGTCTGTTGCTTCTTAAGTATTAGCATTCAATTTGCTTTTCATCTTAAAAAAAAAAGAACCCAAAAAAATATTTGCTTTTTAGTATTTTAGTTTCACGTTTCAGTATTTTAGATATAAAGCTTTATACTTTCCACTAATTTCCTGTGAAGACGACTCTTAATTACCCGTACTAGTTATGGGTAGCTAAGTCTTTAAAATTAACTTGCTTTTATCCAACCACAATAACTCGATCACTCATGCATTTGTTCTTGTTAATGGCAGCCCATCTAATAAGTTCTAAGTTTTCCATGGACTTTGTCATGGAGGTCCATCGTATCCTTTTATTTTCATTGTTGCAATGGATGCATTGTTGTGTTCCAATAAACCAGGATGTTTTCTTGGCGTTTATAGTGGCATCACACTACCAAATCAGGGGTCGGGTATAACCCACCTACTCTATGCTAATGATGTTATATTCCTTGGGGATTGGTCAATAAAAAACGTTAGGAATTTATGTAGAATTTTGAGAGGATTTTAATTCGTCCAGGGGCTTAAAGTTAACTTGCTGAAAAATTCGGTTATATGAAGTGGATGTGGACTCAAACTCTTTGCAAAATATGGAAAATATACTAAATTGGAAGGTTGGATTCTTTCCATTCCGCTAGTTGGTGCCAACAAGAATAATAGAAAACATATTGTGGATATTCTTTAGGCCCGTTTATCGCAATGGAAAGCAAGAGCTATATCAACCGTAGGACGTGTAAATTTAGTCAATTATCTTTTGGTTTCTTTACCCGTTTATTACTTTTCTTTATACAAGGCTCCAATAAACGTACTTGAAATGCTAGACAAAATGAGGAGATTTTTTTATGGGAAGGATGTAATGGCAGATCAAAAATAAATTAGATGGCTTTAGAAAGTGTGACACTTCCAAAAGATAGCGATGATCTAGGAACTAGGTCATTGAAAACATTCAATTTTGGCATGTTAGCCCGATGTGATAGCGGTTCAAACCAAAAAACACAGGCTATAGAGGAGTGTTATATGGTCCTTTCACCAAAAAGTTAGATCATGGTCTTCTATCTCTGCTAAGCTATTGGTTCCTAGAACATGGAGAAGCATCTCCAAAATCAAATATTATTTACTACAGTCATATATTGACATCTTAAAATTAAATGAGAAAATTCTTACAACCCCCCTCCCTACAAACCTTCAAAATATCATATATACACAAGGAAAATTTAAAAATATCATATATACTTTATGAAAACTTTCTAGATATCATATATACCCCTAAACAATCCACATATCATATATATTCAACCCAATATTAGGATATAATATATACAGCTAATCAAATTTAATACACACACACCCCTAGAAATCTTGCTAATTTAGTAATATCACATATTCACAAATCAAAATCATAATATTATATATATATATATATATATATATATATATATATATATATATATATATATATTTATATATATATATATATATGTATGTATATATATATACCAGATTAAACACCCGTATAATACACGGGTTCAATCATTAAAAATTGCTTTTGATTAAAAGGGTTCGTAAGTCATAATATTATCGTTAATACTTTGTATATCGATTTTTATGTTTGATTTTTTAAAATCATCTATATCTAATATTAGTAGCTTTTTTTATCAATGCATATAAGTCTAAATAGTGTATAATATGAAATGAAATGAACTTATAAATAAGAATTTTAGGTAATAAACAAATTATATTGAGCATGAGAACATCCATAAAATCCAAAAACTTCTTTGTATACAAAATTTTGATGTTTTGTTTGTAATTTTACCATCATTGTCTAATATTAATAATTTTAATTCATGTCTACTTGTAACTCGAGATAATACAACATATAGCTTGAATCGGTGCCAGGGACTAAACATGCAATGATTACATAAAAGTTTGGACTATCTTTATAATTTTTAAAGTTTAGAAACCAAACATGCAATTTGATTAAACCACAGGGACCATCTATGCAATTTTTATTTTTTGTTGACTAAAAACATAAGTCAGTTCATACTTACATCAATTAAAACTTAATCAAAGTTTCATGCATTCATTAAAAAATATAAATTAGTCAAATTGATGTAAAAAAACAAAATACTAAATTTTATCTTCAAATCAAAATCAAAATCCTTGAATCGTACGAACCACTGCTACTATTGCAATAAAGATTTGTATATATGAGCATTAAATTGAAACTTTACAGAAGAGTTGTTGTGATTTAAAATTTGGGGTGTGAATAATATTAAATAAATCAATGAAGGCGTAAAAGGATCGGTGAGTTGAACTTGAAAATTTAGGGTGAATTGAAACCATGATATGTTTGTAAATTAAAAAGAATATGAAATGGTTCATCATTCCATTTGAAAATTGATATCATGATTTAGGGAAATCAAAAATAAATTGATTATTTAAGACCCTTGATTTGATGAAATATCTAAAATCTTTTCGGAATAGAAGACACGTATGGGGTTTCTTCTCATTAATTTGCATAGGACGATTTTAATTACTTTTTTGAATAAGCAATAATCCAACACGTTTTAATTCATAATTTTAGTGTAATACAACCTGTAAAAACTCATTATATTACTTGTTTGGTAGCCCGTTAGGAATAGAGTCAACTTGTTCTTGGATGGAAAAAACAATCAACTATAACTTACAATTTATTTCAGGGTTTTATTTTAAAACCATCACAAATGCCCTTTGTAATGAGTATTTTTTCAAAGTATGGTTGGTAGAAAAATAATTTAATAAAATGAGTGTTTTCAAAAATATTTACCAAATGGTTTTTTAGTGAAAAGTTAATTTTTTTTATTCATAATATGATTGGATAAAAGTATTTTTACTTTTAATAATGTTATTTAAGTAAAGTTAAAAGGATAAAGTTTTAATAAAATAAAAACCAATTTAACATCAGTCATGATTTTGAAAAATATTTTATAGTTCTTTTTATGAAAGTTTTCTTAAAATCTTTTCAATAACATTTCTCATACAAAAATTTTAATACTCTTTCATCTGTATTAAATAGTTTATGTAATTTTTTAAAATAATGATATATATTATATAACTGTTTTAAACATAAATTTATATGTAGTAATAATCATTTATATAAGTATATAAATAAAAGATAAAATAAACATCATATACATACAATGCTACTTTCGTCTTGCGAGTCGGCTCGATCTCGACATATGAAGCTCGGGCTCAAAACCATTTATTAAATGATTCGTAAAATGAGTTCGAGCTTGTTAAGCTCAGCTTAGTTAGAGTTTTTAGCGAGTCGGACCCGAGTGACTCACGAGACGGTGTTACTCGTTTCTCCCCTAATTGTTGTTAATGAGTCTATTAGTAACATACATGCCCTCGGTAATTAAGGTACATTTATAGTTCTTAAAATAAAATAAAAATAAACCATTAACTTTTCTTTATTTCGTCATGATATTATTATATTAAAAACATTTTTAAAGAATGCATTTTTTGTTAAAAATATGTTTACTTATTACATCTTTTAAGCTAAATAAAAATATTTTCAAAAATATTTTTAAAAAGAATAAAAAAAATAAATGGATCTACTTTTGTGTGAAAATTAAACAAAATTATAGTGAAAAAGAAAATTCAAGTTTTTTATATGAAAACACGATTTAAAAATAAGTCTGAGTGAATTAAAAAAACAAAAATAAGTTTTAGAAAAACTTTCTGCTTTTAATTACAAAATATGAACCAAATGGTTTTATAATTTTATTAACCTTTGTACTTGACTCTTTTTAAATAATAATATTTTAAAGTGAAATAAATTTAACCAATAGCATTATAATGAGAAAAAGAAATACTTTCTTAAACACCTATTTTAATAAATAAATTTTCTATGACTAAGAATAAGAATAAATATATTTTAAGATGGGGAATCAAATGAATGGAGATATAAGAAAAGGACAAGTGACACTAAAGATATTGTTTTATTAATAAGTATAGATATATCTTGTTTTAGTATTTAAAATATTAGATTTATCAGCTTTAATCTATTACATCAAAAAATTAAAGATATAGTAATTCAATCTTTTATTTTTATCAATATATCAAATTTCAATTTACTACCTTTATTTTATTATTCATTTTTGTTGTTGTTAGTACAACATCTATTATTTTTTATTCCTAAACATTTACAATAACAATAATACTTTTTACTAAATATTGTATTTTTTAAATTATAAAAATAATATTACACATCAATAACATAATTTAAAACCTTAATGAGTATATTTACTAAAAGAATACTTGATTGTATATTAGATTATGATGTTTTCTCTTAAACTTTAATTAGATTTTCATAATTTATTACAATTAAAATCTTGGAGTTGCTATCGAAAGAAAAAAAGTAATATATATGGATTATGCTTTGAGATGCGGGGTCGTTCTAGTATATATCAAACACATTAAAAAGATGTTATCTAAGCAAAATATCATCAAATAGTTTTTATAACTACCAATGAGATATATAAGAAGGTTAACATTTTTAATTGGCAGACTAAAATGAGTTGGACACCTATCATGGATGCTCTCCATCAAAAAATCCTCATGCAATCCTCGTATGCAAGATGCGTGGAGAATTTGTTGAATTTATGGACCACCTGTTTATCTCTTATGTATTTATAATTTAGTATGGACCCAATCTGTTTATGGTGCAAAATTCTGTTAATTTTTGTTTTTTAGTTCTGAGATTTATTGAAATTACATAAGACAGTCTTGGGTGAGATTTATTCTTACTTCATGTTGTATTTGAAAGGTGTTGCAATTGAAGATCAATTGAACACTAAAGAAGATGAATCAAGAATCAATACAAACACATAAAGAACTTGTATATTCAGAAATAAAAGTCCAATTACATCAAAGTCGTAAAGCACTATATACACCTAACTCCCGCCAATCAACACTAACAAACTCTAACTACCTTTTTAACCAAAGGAAATAATTATTACACCCTTATGACTTTAATACTATCAAACAAGATGTTTGACTTTTACAAAGACTTTATTTGACTTGCATATATTGAACAATCTCCACCTTATGCAAGCAAATAACAAAACAATTACATCAAAAACTACAATCATCAACATTCAAAATATCTAAACACAACTCAAACTTTGAACTAGGCAAAGCCTTAGTCAAGAAATCAACAGCATTATCACCAGTATCCACACTTTCTACACTGACCATCTTAGAACTAATAACTTCTCGTATGAAATGCAATTTCACATTAATATGCTTGGTTCTCTCATGATACACCTGATTTTTAGACAAGTGTATGGCACATTGATCATCACACAGAACCATTACTTCATGCAAATTCGCACCCATTTCAGAAACAAATCCTTTAAGCAACATTGCCTCCTTCACAGCCTCAGTCAATGCAACATATTCAGACTCAGTGGTTGACAATGCCATTACCCTTTATAAAGTAGACTTCCAACTAACCAATCCATTAAACACCTTAAAAGCATAACCTGTAACTGATCTGCCTTTATGCAAATCTTTGGCAAAATCAGAATCAACAAAGCCTACAATTTGATCAGTCACTTCATCGTTATTACCAAAGATTATACCAACTGACCTTGTACCATTAAGATACCTAAGTATCCACTTGACAGCCTTCCAATACAGCATACCAGGCTTTGACAGATATCTTCTCACTACACTCACAGCATACCCCAGGTCTGGTCTAGTACAAACCATTAAGTACATGAAACTACCCACTGCCTGAGCATAAGGGATATGCACCATCTCAGACACCTCATCATTAGTATTAGGTGAATCTTGATTAGACAATTTAAAGTGAGCAGCAAGCGGAACCACTACAGGTTTACATTTATCCATAGAGAACGTTTGCAAAACCTTCTCAACATATGCAGACTGAGATAAAAACAAATCTTCCTAGACCTATCTCTTAAAATTTCCATCCCTAAAATCTTCCGAGCATTACCAAGTTCCTTCATATCAAACTCTTCCATCAGCATCCTCTTGGTTAGCACAATCTGCTGCTTATCTTGACAACACAACAACATATCATCAACATACAACAGCAGATAAACATAGTTGCCATGACTGTATTCTTTAAAATACACACAATTAACATAGATGCTTCTTGTAAACCCAATAGACACCATACGATCATCAAATCTCCTATACCACTGCCTAGAAGATTGTTTAAGGCTATACAAAGACCTCTTAAGCAAGTATACTTTCTCTTCTTTCCACTTTACTTCATAACCAGGTGGTTGTTTCATATATATGGTCTCATCTAACATTCCATGTAAGAAAGTTATTTTAACATCTAACTGTTCAAGCTCATAATCCCTAGAAGCCACCAAAGCAAGAATAACCCTGATAGAAGCATGTTTTACCACAGGTGAAAAAATCTCATTATAATCTATACCTGTTTGTTGAGTAAAGCCTCTTGCTACCAGCCTTGCTTTATATCTAGGTGCTTGAACTCCTTCAATGCCCTCTTTTATCTTAAACAATCATTTACAATCCACCAGTCTTTGACCTTCTGGCCTAGGTACCAACTCCCAAGTGTGATTCTTAATGAAGAGAGTCAGTCTCTTCATTCATGGCCTTAACCTATTTATCACAATCCTTTGAACTTATGGCATCTGAATAATTCAATGGTTCATACATGGATTCTTGTTCAGCTGTAATAAATGCTACAACTGAGATATCTCCATTATCTCTAAACCTTAGAGGAGGTATAACCTTCCTTCTTGGCCTGTCTCTTCCAAGACTATACTCAAGAACATCATTTTCTTCCGAACCTTCAGTTTTAACAGACTTGTCTTCGGAAGATCTAGATTTGCCTTCGGAAGATCTAGATTTGCCTTTGGAAGATCTAGATTTGCCTTTAGAAGATTCCAACATGCCTTCGAAAGATCTAGACTTGCCTTCGGAAGATTCAAACTTGCCTTTGGAAGATTCAAACTCCACCTCAAGCTTACATCTCTGATCTATGGCATCATCAGTACCTTCATGAGAACTTGGGCCTTCTTTAGAGAAAATCACATCCTCATACATAGTATCCTCCTTAAACACAACATCCCTACTTACAATTACCTTAGGACTTACATCATCTAGCCTCCACAACCTGTAAGCCTGTAAGCCTTAACACCATCAGGATAACCAAGTAGAATACACTTGTGAGCCCTCGGATCCAACTTTCCATCATTAACATGTGCATAAGCTAAAGAGCCAAACACCCTTAGGTGACCATAGTCTGACTTCTGCCCTGACCACACCTCCATAGGAGTCTTCATACCAATAGCTGAACTAGGGGACCTATTAACCAGGTAAGCCGTAGTAGTTACTGCCTCAGCCTAAAATGTCTTAGGTAGACCAGAATGAGACAACAAACACCTTACTTTGTTCAATAAGGTGCGATTCATTCTTTCTACCAACCCATTCTGCTGAGGTGTACCAGGCACTGGCAAGTGCCTAGCAATACCACTTTCTTTACACAACTGGTTAAACATGGAATTGCAGAATTCCAACCCATTATCAGTTCTCATCTTTTTGATCTGTCTTCCTGTTTGATTCTCAACCAATCTTTTCCATTCTTTAAACTTTGAGAAGGTCTCATCCTTTTTTTTCAACATGTGAACCCATACTCTTCTAGAATGGTCATCTACAATAGATAGGAAATATCTAGCTCCACCTAAAGAAGTAACTCTGGCAGGACCCCATAAGTCAGCATGTATGTAATCTAGCACATGACCAGATACATTTCCCCTCCTGCCAAACTTTACCCTATGAGACTTACCCATTGTACAGTTCTCACAGAACCCAGTGTTGACCTTTTCATTCTTCAAGATAAATTATTGCTTCTTAAGTTCAATGAGCCCCTAATTACTGATATGACCCAGTCGACTATGCCACAACTCATTAATATTTAACTTTGCCTTCTCAACTACTGAAGCCTGACCAACTACTGCATCACCATCTAGGGTGTAAGTGTTATTATCTTTCTTGGTTCTAGTTATGATCACCATGGAACCTTTTACTACTTTAGCTCTTCTATTTCTCAGATTAACACCATAGCCTTCCTTCTCTAAAGTCCTACAGACCATTAGATTCCTATTAAGATCTAGTATGTATCTTACTTGGTGTATATCAAACACCACACCATTCTTCAACTTAAGACTCACAGAACTAATAACCTTAATTTGGCATGGCCTGTCATCACCTAGTTGAACTCTTCCCAGATCCTCAATCTTCACATCATTAAAGAAATCAAGATTGGGGGTCATATGACAAGAACAGCCTGAATCCAAGATCCACTCCTATTTAACACCTTCTTTAGACACTACCAACATATCAGCATTGTCATACCCATCTAAGGACTCCTCTTCAGAATGATTACATTGACCCTTAGGCTCATTCCAATCCCCCTTTTTCTTCCTTCTTTCTGGGCATTCCCTCTTTAAGTGTTTTTATGAATTGCAAATGAAGCATCTACACTTGAACTTTAACTTAGACCTCCCATTCTTCGGCTTCATCGACCTATGCTCAGTCCTTCCCCGAACATACAACCCATTGGCTGTTTTCTCATTCACATCAACATGCTTCTTGAGCTCCCTGGAGTTGAGAGTTGCAAGAACTTTTTCCATCGAAAGAGAGTCCCTTCCATACATGAGTGTATCTACGAATGCTTATAACTTTGAGGTAATGAGGTTAAGAAAATAATTGTCTGGTCCTCATCCTCAAGTTCCACATCTGTACTCTCTAAATCCAAATATCAATTTATTAAATTCTTCAGTAGATCTTTAAGAGACTTACCGATACTCATTTGAAAAGTGTACAGTCTCTTATTCAAGTATAGGCGATTCGCCAAGGATTTCGTCATGTAGAGCGATTCTAATTTCGTCCACAGAGCAGCTGCTGATGTTTCCCTTGACACCTCTCGTAACATACGATCACCTAGGTTTAGGATTATCGCACTATGAGCTTTTTCAAGATCATCCTTCTTCACCTTGTCAGACAGAGTTTTTGGAAAATTCGCTTCACCGAAGAGTGCATCAACAATCCTTTGATGGACCAGCAGTGCACGCATCTTCACTTTCCATATTCCGAAGTCGTTTTTGCCATCAAACTTCCCCAACTCAAACTTTGTAGACACTATCGCTTCCTTTGATTCGAACGGATTACCTTTTTTGATCTTGAGTCGTTAATCGTGGCTCTGATACCACTTGTTGCAATTGAAGATCAATTGAACACCAAAGAAGATGAATCAAGAATCAATACAAACACATGAAGAACTTGTATATTCAGAAATAAAAGTCCAATTACATCAAAGTCGTAAAACACTATATACACCTAACTCCCGCCAATCAACACTAACAAACTCTAACTACCTTTTTAACCAAAGGAAATGAATATTACACCCTTATGACTTTAATACTATCAAACAAGATGTTTGACTATTACAAAGACTTTATTTAACTTGGATATATTCAACAAAAGGCAAGAAACAAATGTTTTTTTTTATTTTTATTTTTATTAATGTGAATAGGACAACCCCCTCTCATCATAGTTGATAATATTAAGGTCCTTGATTCCGTATGGATTAAGAACAGGATGAAGGGCCGAAGGCTTTTGAATGGCTTTAGGAGGCGTTGGTTAAGCTTTGTAATATGAGTTTTCTCTCTTTTGGTGTTTTTTTCTTGTCTTTGTATTGTCCTTTTGTATGTTTCTGGGGATTTTAGTCCCATGCTAGTTTGTTTTCTAATAAAATTCTGTCGTTCAGAAAAATGTTATTATAGTTCAAATAATAAAAAGTTTAAGGAAATTAACTGAAAAAAGATGGGGTAATTTAACTCTAGCCCTTTTATAAAAGTCAGAGGTGAGATATGTGACGTTTTTCTATTTGCCTAGAGGGTTTATTGATTACACGAAAGAGTGGTTTTATTATACTATAACTTAAAATATGTTGGTAGAATACAGCATGTTTTGGTATGGACTTAAAACTTTAAAGGCTTAAATAAATATAATATTAAGCTAAATTATCAAACTAGTTAGTAAATAAGATTTTATAGAAGAATTTTAAAAACGAAACTGGTTCAACACTAACGATTCTCCGGCTCCAATGAAAACGGTCTAAAAACGTAACGAGACCGGTTAGACATCTGGTCTGACACCAATGATCCTTAGCCCAACTGGTTAAGTTAAGTACACATGACATGTAAATTTGAGGAGATCATGGGTTCAAGTCTCACTCTGAGAAAAAATACTCAGAGTTGAGCAAGTGAGTTTTCTCAGCAATGAGTTTTCTTTTGACGGGGTTGAGGGTGTGGTCTGGTTGGGAAACGGATAAATGGACCCGATTAAGATAACACATATCCTCCAAAGTAGAGTCGCACATTCACCGTTAAAAAAGACTTATGGTCCGATAGGTCAATATGGTGATATTAAACAATTAAAATTTTGAACAATACAATTAAAAAAAAGTAATCACAGCAACTATATATATATATACTAGTTTTAGTTACCCGTGTATTACACGGAAGTGTGGAGAGTAAATTATTAAATAACATAAAAATAAAAATAAAATTAAGTGTGTTATATATTAAATAAGACATAAAAACTTTTGATTATAAGGTCACAAATGAGCTAAAACATTCTTGTAAACTTCATTTGTAGTAACATTAGTAGGTTTATATTCATTATCTAAAGCTAAAAATTTCAATCCATCTTTACTCTATACTTATGATAAGATGACATAAATCTGATCATACGTAAAAATATGCTCTTTTAATTATAAACCGTCACTTAACAGAGATTGAACTTAGCTTTTGTTTATTGTAATAGCGAAATATACAGTCAAAGAAAACGGTCTTCGTTTAGACTTAAAAGGAATAATTTTGACAGGTCAAATCGTGACCTAGATATTGAGTGGGTGTGAGGATATTAGTGTGAATAAATTAAGATTTGAATAATATACACTGAAAAGTTATATGTAATAATTAGATCAATTTCAAATTATTTTGTCCATGTAATCAAATATAGAGATATCTCATTGAATTGGGTTGGATCAGGCTATAATATTTATAATATCTCTGATTAGTTGTTGATCATTATTTATTTAATACTAACTTTAGTAAACCCGTGTATTATACAGGTTGAAAAAATAAAATATTAAATATAATAAAAATTTATGAAGTATAAAATGATAATCTAAAATAAGATATGATTAAAATTATATATAAGTAATAACTATAAGTAATGAAATAACGATATCAACTTTTAAACTTTTATTTTTAAACTTTTTTTTTCAGGAACAGTTAAATATTTTTTTTCAAAACAAACCATATTAAAAATGTTATTTTTAAATATTTTTATTATAACTCCTAATTTTAATTATTTTTAGTTTATAAAAAAATTTATTTTTTAAAAATACCAATTTTTAAAATATTTTATATTTTAAAAAAGTTAAATTTTCTAGAAAAAAAAATTAATTGTATAAAAAATTATTTTCTAAAATTAACATTAATAAAAAAGACATCTTTCTTAATTTATTAAAAAAATTAATCTAAAAAAATTAAAATTATTTAATATTTCTTAATTTAGATAATTATTTAAAATGAGAGAAATGCAAGAAAAAAAAACTTAAGAAGCCTAAAAATAAGCTAAGTGTCCCCTAAGTTATTATAGATTGAACAGATTGATATATTAAAATAATATGATACGAGTGTTTGAACAAGTCAAGGTAGTGCAAAGCATTTATGGGACAATCTTCTCTTCTTTTTACACGATCCTTTATAAACAAAGTGGTAATCCCATAGAGGAAGTATGGTTCCTCCCAAGAGAAGGAAGTTTCCTAAATGATGGAAGGTATAAATTTGAGGAGTTAATGCATGGCTTTTAAGCTGGCATGCACAACATCAAACCCAACCATGTTACTTTGTTTTACCCTTTTCATCACCCAATTCTTTTCTCTTACTTTTTATAAATGATATAATTTTTTTTTTAAATTATGTAACATAAATATAATAAATGTCATAAAACAGAATTTTTTTACAACGGTGACCATCTAAAATGTTACCCAAAAAATATTTAAACTTAGGTATCTTAAAATAAGTCAAGTCATAGAGCTGTTTTTTCTTTTACTTTTTGCCAGTATTATGACATATAAAATAACATATAAAATGATAAAGAAAACAAAGACTGAGAGAATAAATAAATTAATTTTATATTACACAATCTTTAATTTGTGCATATAAAAGTGATATACAAAAGTAACAAAGCTTTTTGACACGGTCATGTGGCGATGAGACATAGCCTCATGCTTAAGTGCTTTTATTTAAACCGGTCATGGGGAAAAAAAATACCACAATATTAATGCAATAGACAAGAAGGGCATGCTTTCCATGGACCCTTTATTTACTACATATAAATAAGTAATAAATTTCAATTTATATTCGATTGGCTAAAAAACTTTATTTCTATTAGTTTTAGGACGCATCATGTTACAATATGACAGAGTTTGTATTTCTATAACCGTATTTTATAGTGTTTTATATTAACTGGCTAGCTATAGTTGGCCGCAAGAGGCAAAAGGGTTTAATATGATGCTTGTTATAAATCCCACTAGTAGAAAACTGACTAGTTTTTTTATTTCATATTTCGTTGTAAATGCGTAGAAAATGACTTTTGTTGTCAAGTTTTTGATGAAATTTATTTTTTTGGAAAAATGCGTGTTGGAAATATTTCCAACAAACTTCTGATCAAGTTTTCCAAGAAACTTTTGACAGAAGCTATCCCTATCTAAGTTCCGACATAAATTACGATTCGGTATTTCCATCAAATTTCTGACCAATTTCCGATAATGTTCCTACTGCAACTGTTTTCGGCAAAATTTTGCCAAACATAATTTCAAAGTTCTAACAAATTTCAACTACTTTCCAACGAAAATTGTGCTTTAATTTCTCCGATTAATTATAAGAAATGACGGAATTTTCCAACAACATGATTTCTTTTTCGTTTTCTGAGGTTCAAGAATTGTTTTTCTTGCTCCCTCTTTTGTACAAATTCTTCATACATGAAACACGTTTATTTCACCCACATATAAGTGTTAGACACATACTTAATATGTGCTTATTCTCCAACAAAATTCATTACTCATTATTAGATTTTATCATATTATAAGTATATGTATGTTTTTGTGTATGCATTGAGACACATACATACACGCAAACACACATGCAGAAATATAGTCATGCACATGCACATGCACATGCATATGCGTACACATACGTATATATGTGAATATACAAACACACACAGACACACGTACACCACATGCATTTTTGATCTAGTTCATTTCTAATTTTTTTAATATATTAGGATGAGACTTTTCTTTATTTCTTTATACTTTTCGTATTTCAAACTACAAGGAAGAGAGTCTGTAGCGACGACAGAAAGATGCCCTATAGTGACGTCATGTGATCATTACAGATCCCTTTGTCCTATACCAACATTGCTATATTTGTTGTGGGTAGAGATTTATCATAATACGTCTAAAATGTCATTGGGATAAGCGTCATCGGTAATATAACTTTATAAGGATGAAAAATCGTCGTTATAAATGTCAAGGTAACATACTTTCTTGAATTTAAAAAATTATAATGAATTCCCTCAAATTCCTTCGACCGAAGAATTCAAAATTCCTTTCATGTTTTAAAGGAATTTAATATAAAGCGTTGGAATCTCCTTAATGAAAGAAACGGCCGCCACTAAAGATCGTCTTCACTTCCGCCACTAACCACCGTCGCCCACCCACATGAACAACACCCCGACCTCGCCAGTTATCTCCCCCACCATCGCCGATCGTCACTTTTGCCACCCCGGTCGACACCACCACCCGCCGCCACTATCGACCTTTGACCGCCGCTTCCACCAACCTTCGCCGCCATTCCTAACCCCGATGGTGCTCGCCAACCCCCTGACTGCCCAATACCATTTTGACGCCCCGCCCGCTCCTGCTTGTCCCCTGCTCCCGACAACCTAAACCGGCTGTCGCTGACCACCGCCCTCCACCGTCACGCTGACCACCACTGACACCATCCTTACAACCAACATTGTTATCACTACCCACCGGAAACGATGCCGAAAACCGACCATGCTCGTCGCTGACAAACGACTGTCGGTTGTGGATATGGTTGAGTATTGTCGGCAGTCGTTTATCGACGATGAACACTGTTGGCGAAGACGGACGGGTGTCGGCGGCGGCGAGGTGTGGTCGAGTTCCGGCGAAGGGCAAGATTGGTGGCCACAATCGATTGTCGGTGGCGATAGCTATGATGATCGGTGCTATGTAGCGGTAGTGACTGGTAATCATGGAGGTGGTGACGGCTTGCAATGAGTGATAAATTCTAATTTTTTTGTGACTGTTTTGTCGCTAAAATGCCTTTGAAATTTAAACTTCTTTGATAGCTTCCAATTCCCTTAAATTCGAAATTCTTAAGAAAATATAGATTTCCAAATCCAATTCTTTATAATTCCAAATTCATTTTCAAAATATTTCGCGAACCAAACGCCCCGTAAAGATTCTAGCCACTTAGAAATTCTGTCAACATATGATATTTAGTCATCATTTTGTTCAATTTTACTTGAGGCATGGACATGAGAGCAAAGTTTATGGTATCTATAAACTCAACATCCCCTTTCTCATGAATATTCCTTTGATTCTCTTAAACACATGCTCGTTAGAATTGAAATTTCTCATGCAGGCCCGTCCGTTTGATCTAATGGGCCCGCACCATTAAGCCTATCTTTAGATATTCAAGGCATGAGTTAAGCTTAAGCATATGGTGTGGTCATTGATAAGTTTGTCTGGCCCGGTCCTTAATGGAGAAATAGACCCAGGTACCACTCGGTGAGAGTTAACCCACCCGACCACACATGTTGCCAAGAAAAATGCATTTTTAACCTACTTTTTTTTTAAAGAAAATTGAGAAAATATTGTAATTTTTAAGTATCATGTTAACTCTTATTTTACTTTTGAATTTACACGTACATTTGTCCCGATAGGACTTAAACCATAAACCAGTCAGTGGCGGAGCTTGAACCAAACATTAAGGGGGGCGGGGGCGAAAGTAAACTATTTTAAGGGGGCGGACTTTATATTTATTAAAAAATTTCCACTACTGGCCGGACCGAAAATTTACACCATCAAGCCGAAAATTAACACTATTGACGAAAAAAAGAGGTGGCCCGCCCCCGGCTCCAAAAAAGCTTCGCCAATGAAACCAGTTGAGGAAAAGCATATTATCTACACACTTGATATTGCGTGATACTGCTAGACTACATGTTCTTGATGAGAAGATATTAATAGAGTAGTGGTGTAGTTGGTCTTCCAAGTTAGTGATTTGCTTCAAGACCTGGATTTGAATGATCTCGAATTAGCACATTATTAGCTTTCTCCATCTCTAATCATTTACCTTTTTTTTTTTTTTTGAATGAGAAGCAAACAATATATGGGAAGCTGGGAAGAACAAAAGTGTCAAAGAAACAAATCGTAACCAACACCTAAACATGAACATGAACATGAGCAAATACATTATAAAAATAAAGATCTAACGATAACCAAAAGACAAAATCATGGTGAAAAAGATGATGGCAAATCAAGCGAGCGTAATTGAAACTCGCCACGTGATAGACAAACATGATAAAAAAAATTGAGCTATACGAAGGGAAAGAAAGACAACGGTCTGGCCCGAACATGGTGCCAAAGCTGTATTTCATACAAAATTCCTCCAAAATTATCAATTGGAAATTGTGAGCCATGCATGTGGATACTTGGCTTCATAACATATGGATAAACAACATCGTATTTCTCCTTAGCAACACTCCAAAAAACACCACCTGAATTCTTTCTCACCTTCATACCAACTTAAATTGGGTTATTCCACAATCATTGAGTTAACATTACTAACAACTATCCAAACTACCAATCCTTATGCATATATGATAAAAATCATTACCACACACTAAAATAGTAAACAAAAGCAAGTGCAACATGTATATGAAAACTATCACACTAATTGTTCATATATGCTTTTATTTTATGTTATTTACCTACACATGTGCACGCTATAGCCTATATTACCTTTTCATACGAGGTATTATTGTATGCTTGTATAGAATATTGACAGAAATAAACCATTAAACTAATTTGTACGTATATTATTTTTCGAATTTTAGGATAGATGCGTAGGAAAGTATTGTTTTCTTTTGTTTTTATATTTTTATGATTGAGAAGATGGCCGATATATTTTTATCCTTTTTATTTTTGTAATTTTATTATTTATAAAGTTTATCAAATAGATCCCAAATAGTTTTAATAAATTACAAATACCCTTTTTGTTTAACATTTCCTGCTGAATTTGTTTCAAAATTATACTGACATTTTTTATGAACTTTTTCAGTCAGAATTTGATGGTTTGTTGCAAAGCAAACACAAATTTTCAGTTTCCTATCGTCCAGTGAGTTTATAATGCTTTCGTAATTGGATTAATCATTTACTTTATTTTTTATTAAAATAAGATACTCAGATATTTAATTATGAATAAATGATATTTATTAAGCCATGTGCAAGTAAGATGTTGAAGTTAGCAGCTCGAATAGTAAATTGACTATGAGGGTCTATCATTTATGGCTTATAGTATAGATTATAGAACGTGCATTTGTAAATACTAAATAAATAGCTGTATATGTGGAGCTAGTATGTGCATACCTACAGAAGTTAAAGATCGAGAAATATTTGCCCAGCTGGCCGAAGATAGGACCATAAGCATCAGTAATTTTTCGAGAAGAAAGCGACAAAACTTAAGAGAAAACCTAACATTTGTAGGGAAAGCATCGCAAAATTCTGTGTTTAAAAAATAACTTATATTAAATCTAATTAATATGTGTGACGGAAGTGTTAGAAACATCACTTCCTACTTTGTTTATATTGGTTTTAATGCTAGCTAGTAAGGGATTAATTAGAAGTGTTGGGCGTGACAGAAAGAGGTTTCTTCCTGACAAATTTCCCAACATCATGAGAAAGTTTGTGAAAAATATCCAATATTTGCTTGTGTTATATATTTGTAGCCGGCACTTGTTTGCCACTTGATTCAATGAATGTTTACGAAGAAAGTCACTAGAAAAGGAATTTCTTGATCCGTTACTAGGACATGTATTTTAAATAAGAAATTGTTCCCTGTTAATTTATCCAACTCAATAACTAAAACTTCATTTTAATGGTTGAGTCACTTTCTTCGAACGGTGAATCTTACACTTGTTAAGAAAAATGTCATATTCTTCTTCATCCTTTTATTCATTTTCATTTTCAAACATATTAGTTTATTTTCTTATTCTTTTTTCTATTTTTTGTAGGAAATGTTTGGGCTAAGTGTTGTTGATATGTTTGGGCTTGTAGCTGTGCTGGGCTTGGGTTGCTGCTGCTGTGGGCCTCGCATCTTTATAAGGTTGTGTGCTCTAATGAGTTGATCATCCTCACACACCCCTTCTCTCTTCAAAGCGCTCCGGTCTCTTTTCTCTCGTGCATCTTCTAGGGTTTCCTCATATCGTTGAACCCTATTGTTGTTCATCTGTTCTTATTAATCAGATCATTGCATTCATGATCTGATTGTGTTCTTGTCTCATTCTCTATTGTTGCAATTGGTTTCTTTGAGATTTATTGTTACATTTATGAGATTTATATTTCTTAATACAAATTACATTTGTTCTTCTGTTTGTGCTTTGAAGTTATCGATTTGTGACATGGTATCAGAGCCTGAGAGGCTGATATGTGTGTTGTCTCCTCGATTCTGGCTGTGTTCTTCCGCTCGCTCTGGTGTTAAAAGGTTCTAGGGTTTCAAAAATCAAAAAACCCTAGATCTTGTTGTTGGTTGAGGATTCTCGTGAGATAAGGGTCTTCCATATTCTGAAACCCTCATATCTGGCACCCTGATTCACTGATCTGTATTGCTATTCTTTGTTCAGATAGCATAACCCTAAGTGAAGGTTACGAATCTGAATCTTCTGGAAGGATTAACTCTCGGCGTCTGGATTTGTGCTGCTATTTTCTGGTTCAGATTGCGTAACCCTAAGTGAAGGTTACGAATCTGAATCCTCTGGAAGGATTACCCTAACTTGGGCAACCCCCTCGATGAGATCTTTCCTTGTTTCTCTGTTTTTCATCTTGGTTAATTTGTAGACTCTGTTTGGCTGGGTTAGGAGGACCAGTATCTGGTATTTGTGTGCTTATTTCTTACCTGTTTGGTTCTATATATCTATTGTGTGTGCATCACTTGCTTGAATTATTTTTGGTTGTGTGCCTGCATAATCAACCTTGCTAATCCTTGATCTGCCATCTTGAATGGTGTGAAAACCTGGCGCTGGCTTGGTTGATTGTTTTGTGTGTGTGCTTGCGTGCTCTTGCATTCTGATATGTTTTTCTTTTTTGTTTGTTCTTGATCTGTGATGGTTGAGGGTACACTTACTACGGTTACTGTCCCTAAAACCCTTGTTAGTAAGTTGGATGCTAGTGATCCTCTATATCTTCATGCAAGTGATTCGAGTAATCTGAACATAGTAACAGTGAAGCTAAAGGGAACAGAGAATTACACCATCTGGGCTAACTCAATGAAATTAGCTTTGCAAGTAAAAAATAAACTAGGATTTATTGATGGAAAATGTATAAAAACCCACTAATAATGAGGTACTAGCAAATCAATGGGAGCGGTGTAATTCTGTTGTTCTTACTTGGCTTCTGAACTCTGTTGCTGAGAATCTATATGTAGGACAAGTCTATTCTAAATTAGCCTCTGAAGTATGGGTTGATTTAAAAGAAACCTATGATAAAGTCGATGATATGTTGTCTTTGGTTTGTATTAAAAAATTAACTCTGTCACACAAAGTGGATCCACTGTCGCTGAATACTACCACAAGTTATATACTATGTGGAAACAATTTGATGCAATGGTTCAATTACCCTCATGTTGATGCAATGCCTCAAAAGAATTTAATGATTTCATCAAATTAATAAAACTGATGCAATTTCTTATGGGACTGGATGATGAATCATCCAGTGATGACAAACTTGTTAACCCGAGACCCTCTCCCCACTATAAAAACTGCTTTCTCAATCATCTCAAGAGAAGAGTCTCACAGAGGAACAAATAGTTCCTCAAAAGGACAAAACATGGGTTTTGTATCCTAAACAATAAATTTTTCTGATAATAAAAAGAAACAGAATAGAGGTCCAAACCCTAACTTGAAATGCACACATTACAACAAATTGGGACACATGGTTGAAAGGTGTTTTGAGATAGTTGGATATCCTCAAAGGAATAAATCTAAGACTGGGCAGGGTAGTGGATCAGGAAACAAATCTGGTCATAATAATACAACATTAAATAAAACTGGTCAACCCTTTTTGGCAAACACTACTGTTGCTTCTCTTACCCCTGATCAGGTTTCAAGACTTCTTAGCCTCCTGAATGAAAAAACCTCTGACCCGAGCTCTAGTGTAACGCCCGGAATAAAGTTGGAACAAGCCAATTAATAATAATGGACTTAGCCGAGATTATTTAAAGAAAATAAGCGGGAAATGGAGTATGGACCGAGTAGACCTCGCGGGTTATGTGTTCGGTGAGTTTAAGGTCCCGGGAACGCCCAGTATATATAAACGGATCAGCAAGAGCCACTCTCATTTACAACTCAACACCCAACTTCTAGAGAGAGAGTGTAGAGAGAGAGTGGAGAGAAAGTGGTGATTCAAGCCTCGGTTGATCAAGAGATTGAAGATCGGTGTTTGTGGACATCCAAACAACAAGAAAAGACCAAGAATCTAGGTAAGAAACATCGTTTAATCGGTTCTTTAAGGGCAAACCCGGATTCTAGGGTTTGGGGTTTTTGAAAGTGGCAAAGAATCGCCCAAAACTCACGTTTTTGTGTAAGAAAACATGTAGGAAGCTTAGATATAGCTTCTTGGGTGATAAACCAAGGTTTTGGGTGTAAAAGATTGAAGTTTTGGGTCGAAAATGGGTTGGTTCGTAATTTCAGCCCGTTTTGCGAAACTGGATGTTCATCCAGCGAAATTATGTAGTCGTCCAGCGAAACTATGGATCTTCCTGCGAAACTATAGTTTCGCAGGTAGTCTCGCAGACTTGAATTTCCAACGAAAGTTGGGCGAAACTGGCAGCGAAGATGCCAGCAAAGGTGGCAGCAAAACTGCTGGCGAACCTAGCAGCAAAACTGCTGGCGAACCTAGCAGCGAAACTGCTGATCATACAGCGAAATTAGCAGCGAAATTAGGCAGAAATTAACCCCTTTGAGTGTTAACTTATCTGCAGGCTGTGTAGTGCGACCCTTTCTTAGAAAGCTTGATTGAGAAGCTACTCGCTGAGTTCAGGTGAGTTCTAGATCCCCTATTTTAAAGGTTTTAAACTTGTTTGGGGCTGGAAATGCATACCGAATGTAGGTTTTAAATGTCCAAGAATTTAAAAGGTTTTAACAGGAAGATCGATTTTTCCATTAGGAAATGTGCCATATAAATGTTTAAAAATAAAGAATTTAAAAGGTTTTAACAGCCCGACCCCAACCAGGGGCGTTGCCCCTTGGACCCCACTAGGGGCTGCTGCCCCTAGGACCCCGCTGTCAGGGGCTGCGGCCCCTAACCGGTTATGTTTTTATGTTGAACGTATGTGAATGGTTGATGTATGATGTTTATGATGATGTGTGATGGGGTATGTGATGTTTATGTGATGCTATGTATGAATGTGTTATGTTGACTTTATGTTCCTATTATGTATTATGTTTTATAAGACGTTATGTATGATGTATGACTTTACGTGGTATGGCTATGAATGAACGTTAAGTATTATGTACAAAGTGAAAGATAACAATAATGAAAAGTGGAACGTAATAATAGTCTTGCAAGCAAGACTGAGGTGAGTGATTGTGTGTCACAACAGACTCGTAAGGGGTTTAATCCATGAGATTGACTCGAAGGGAGTCCTTGTGGCTCGAAGGGAGTCCTTGTGGCTCGAAGGGAGTCCTTGTGACTCGAAGGGAGTCTTTGTGGCTCGAAGGGAGTCTTTGTGGCTCGAAGGGAGTCTTTGTGGCTCGAAAGGAGTCTTTGTGACTCGAAGGGATTCTTTGTGGCTCGAAGGGAGTCTTTGTGGCTCGAAGGGAGTCTTTGTGACTCGAAGGGAGTCCTTGTGGCTCGAAGGGAGTCCTTGTGACGCGAAGGGAGTCTTTGTGACTCGAAGGGAGTCTTTGTGGCTCGAAGGGAGTCTTTGTGGCTCGAAGGGAGTCTTTGTGGCTTGAAGGGAGTCTTTGTGGCTCGAAGGGAGTCTTTGTGGCTCGAAGGGAGTCTTTGTGGCTCGAAGGGAGTCTTTGTGGCTTGAAGGGAGTCTTTGTGACTCGAAGGGAGTCCTTGTGACTCGAAGGGAGTCCTTGTGGCTCGAAGGGAGTCTTTATGACTCGAAGGGAGTCTTTATGACTCGAAGGGAGTCCTTGTGACTCGAAGGGAGTTTTTGAGACTCGAAGGGAGTCTTTGTGACTCGAAGGGGATCCTTGTCGCGTACCCCGGTACTGTCGGTCTTCGGACATGAGTCGGGTATTGCATGAGACAGGATCCATATTGAAGTGAAAGATAATGATGAATGTACGAAGTGTACGAATTGAACAATGATGAAGATAATAATGAGATTATCTATTTGTACGTATGATGTATGATCGCTTACGAATGTAAAGAACGGTTTTAAACGAAAGTAAAGTATTTTATTTATAAAACTAGAACTCACTCAGCAACGCTGACTTTTATGTATTTTCCAGTTGGCAGGTAATGTTGCTGAGGATGGCACGGGCAGCTACTTGGCGTTTTTGGGATGGCATCCATTGTTTAAATTATGACGTTTTTGCATTGTAATGCGAACAAATAATATTTTGTAACGATTATGAATGTTGTATTATTTTGCAAAAGCAATGAATGAAATGATTTTAAATTATTCCGCTGCATTGTTTTAGTACACCTAAATATATGTTTTATGTTTTATGTGTAATGATTGACCAGCTGTAAGCGTCCCAGGAACGGGGCCTTACATCTAGCAACAATCTAGGAGGTAACCCTCCTGTTGCTTTGGCTGTTTTAGCTCAAACATATATTTTAACTTCAATGTTATTCAGTCTGGGTGGATAGTGGACTTTGGGGCAAACCAACATATGGTTAGGGATGAATCTGACCTCTTTAACCTGATAGATGTTTCTGATTTACAAATATCTGTTAAACACCCTAATGGAACTAATGCCAAGGTCACCAAAATTGGCAGCCTTAAACTAAGTAATGAGGTCATTCTTACAGATGTTTTTGTTGTCCCTGACTATTATGTAAACCTTATGTATGTTTTTAAGCTAGCTTCAGAATATAAACTTCAGGTTGTTTTTGATGAAAATAAATGCTACATTCAGGATTTATACACAAAGAGGACCCTTGTGACTGGTAATCAAATTGATGGACTGTACTTGTTTGGTGTGTCTTCTACATGTAATAAGGTGTGCTTTAATTCTCAACATACGACTAATCTCTGGCACTCAAGGCTAGGTCACCCATCACATAAGGTTTTAAAGGTTCTTAAAAATGAATTTCAACTACACCTGAAAAACGATTCCAACCATTGTGATGTGTGTCACAGGGCCAAACAACACCGTTCACCTTTTCCTTTAAGTGAACATAAGTCCTCGTCCATTGGATACTTAGTTCACCTATATGTTGGGGTCCTTACAAAGTCCAAAGTAGAGAAGGGTACAAGTATTTTTGATAGTTGTAGATGATTTCTCCAGAACTGTTTGGGTGTATCTCTTAAAACACAAAGATGAGGTCTTTAATAACATTGAAAATTTCTTTAATATGATAAAAACTCAATTTGATAAAACCATTAAAACTTTCAGAAGTGATAATGGCACTGAGTTTGTAAATAATCAAATGTGTACTTTCTGTACAAAAAATGGTCTTTTTCATCAAACCTCGTGTCCCTACACACCCCAACAAAATGAGAGAAATATAGACACCTGTTAAATGTTGCTCGAGCTCTTCTTTTTCAAGGGGGTCTTCCCCTTCGTTACTGGTCCGATTGTGTATTGACTGCAACTTATTTGATTAACAGGACTCTCTCTTCCGTACTTGATGGAAAAACCTCATATGAAATCTTATTTGGCCTCAAACCCTCTCTTAATCACCTTAGGGTCTTTGGCTGCTTGTGCTTTAGTACTATTCTAAACAATACAAATAAATTCAGCAGTCATGCTGAGAAATGTGTCTTCATAGGCTATTCAAATGATAAAAAAGGATATAAACTACTTAGTTTGAACACTAAACAAATTTTCTTCTCGAGAGATGTCAAGTTTTATGAATCAGTTTTCCCATTTAAAAATAATGCCACAAATACTGAAAATAATATTTCTGACAACACATCACCAAATTTATTCAATTTTTTTGATAGTCCTGAACTCAGTCAGTCATGTGATCCTAATGGTGAAAATCTCGATGATGAGGAGAGGAATAAGAGAGAAAACAGTACTAACTAGTTGCCTAATCCGAACTCTGAGACCGATGGTGGCGAGGCTGTACCTTAGCAGCCTCATCCTCCGAATGATGGCAAGGCTGATTTATAGCAGCCACATTGGCCAAAGTCGGATTCCAGTGTAGCCGATAGTCCTGGAGTATTCAATGACTCAAATGTCTCTCCTGAGGGTGCTAATGATCCCACTGTTTCTGTTAGACGATCCACAAGAACCACTATTTCTCCAAAAAAACTTGATGATTTCGTTATTGAAGGGAAAGTTAAATATGGCCTTGAAAAAGTTGTAACTACTCAAAACTATCTTTTGAAAACATGTGTTTCACAACAGCCTTAAATAAATCTGTTGAACCAAAAACCTTTCGTGAGGCTATGATTGACCCAAACTGGATAAATGCCATGAATGGTGAAATGGAGGCCTTGAGCCGTAATCACACATGGGATATTGTTGAATTACCTAAGGGTAGGAAACCAATTGGATGTAAATGGGTTTATAAGATTAAATATAAGCAAATGGTGAGGTAGATAGATATAAAGCTAGGCTGGTCGTAAAAGGTTATAGTCAAAAAGAGGGAATAGATTTTGAGGAAACCTTTTCTCCGGTAGTGAAAATGGTGACTATTCGTATTGTCCTTAGCCTTGCAGTTGAGAATGAGTGGCCTCTTTACCAACTTGATATAAATAATGCATTCCTATATGGAGACCTAAATGAAGAGGTGTATATGTCATTACCCGAAGGATATTTTTCAAAGAGTGATAATAAAGTGTGTAAACTTAGAAGGTCTCTTTATGGTTTGAAACAGGCCCTTCAAATATGGAATGAAAAACTTATGGGTGTCTTGTGTGATCTTGGTTTTGTTCAAAGCAAATGTGATTATTCCTTGTTTGTTAAGACCTCAAATTCTCAATTAACTGTTCTTCTTGTCTACGTGGATGATATAATTATAACAGGAAGTTATGTGGATGAAATAAATAAGATAAAACTTTTATTACAGTCCAAGTATCTTATAAAAGAACTTGGACTTCTCATTTATTTTCTTGGTCTAGAAGTTCTTTGGTCCAAATCGGGAATTTGTTTATCTCAAAGGAAATATTGCATATAACTGTTACAAGAGTTTGGTTTAAGTGGGTGTAAACCTGCAAAAAACCCCATTGATCAAAATTTTGCTGTAATGAATTTTTGTAACAAAGACATTTATGAATTGGAAAACATCTCTGGTTTTCAAAAATTAATAGGAAAGTTAATTTACTTATCCCACACTCGACCTGATATCTCTTATTCTGTCAAGTTCCTTAGTCAGTTTATGCACAAACCGACTAAAGCTCATTTACAATTGGCTTTTCGGGTGCTTCGGTACCTTAAAACTGCTCCGGGCAAAGGGCTGTTATTCAAAAAGGGATCATCTTTTGACTTAAAAGCTTATGCTGATTCTGATTGGGGCAAGTGCCTTCAGTCACGGTGCTCCGTAACTGGTTACTGTATTGTTCTGGGTGATTCCCTTGAGTCCTGAAAAAGAAAGAAGCAGTGGACAGTCTCACGGTCCTCGACTGAAGCTGAATACCGGGCAATGTGTGCCGCCACCTGTGAACTTCTGTGGATTCAGAATGTTCTAAGGGAGTTGCTGGTACACGTGACTCTCCCAGTTCCTTTATATTGTGATAACTCGGCAGCAAGGTCCATTGCTGCTAATCCAGTCTTTCATGACAGGACAAAGCACTTTAAAATTGATCTGTTTTTCTTGCATGAAAAAATTTCAGCGGGGTTCCTTAAAACTGTTCCTATTGGATCTTTCGAACAGTTAGCCGACATATTTACCAAAGGATTGCCTGTCTCTCAACATTCTGTTATACGCAGTCTGTTGCATATGTTTGATATGTTTGGTAATGGAATTGAGGGGGGTGTTAAAAAATGTCATATTCTTCTTCATCCTTTTATTCATTTCCATTCTCAAAGATATTAGTTTATTTTCTTATTCTTTTTTCTATTTTTGGTAGGAAGTGTTTGGGCTAAGTGTTGCTGATATGCTTGGGCTTGTAGCTGTGCTGGGCTTGGGTTGCTACTGCTGTGGGCCTCACATCTTTATAAGGCTGTGTGCTCTGATGAGTTGATCATCCTCACACACACACACCTTCTCTCTTCAAAGCGTTCCATTCTCTTTTCTCTCGTTCATCTTCTAAGGTTTCCTCATATCGTTGAACCCTATTGTTGTTCATCTGTTCTTATTAATCAGATCATTGCATTCATGATCTGATTGTGTTCTTGTCTCATTCTCTATTGTTGCAATTGGTTTCTTTGAGATTTATTGTTACATTTATGAGATTTATATTTCTTAATACAAATTACATTTGTTCTTCTGTTTGTGCTTTGAAGTTATCGATTTGTGACATGGTATCAGAGCCTGAGAGGCTGATATGTGTGTTGTCTCCTCGATTCTGGCTGTGTTCTTCCGCTCGCTCTGGTGTTAAAGGTTCTAGGGTTTCAAAAATCAAAAAACCCTAGATCTTGTTGTTGGTTGAGGATTCTCGTGTGATAAGGGTCTTCCATATTCTGAAACCCTCATATCTGGCACCCTGATTCACTAATATGTATTGCTATTCTTTGTTCAGATTGCATAACCCTAAGTGAAGGTTACGAATCTGAATCTTCTGGAAGGATTAACTCTCGGCGTCTGGATTTGTGCTGCTATTTTCTGGTTCAGATTGCGTAACCCTAAGTGAAGGTTACGAATCTGAATCCTCTGGAAGGATTACCCTAACTTGGGCAACCCCCTCGGTGAGATCTTTCCTTGTTTCTCTGTTTTTCATCTTGGTTAATTTGTAGACTCTATTTGGCTGGGTTAGGAGGACCAGCATCTGGTATTTGTGTGCTTATTTCTTACCTGTTTGGTTCTATATATCTATTGTGTGTGCATCACTTGCTTGAGTTATTTTTGGTTGTGTGCCTACATAATCAACCTTGCTAATCCTTGATCTGCCATCTTGAATGGTGTGAAAACCTGGCGCTGGCTTGGTTGATTGTTTTGTGTGTGTGCTTGCGTGCTCTTGCATTCTGATCTGTTTTTTTTTGTTTGTTCTTGATCTGTGATGGCTGAGGGTACACTTACTACGGTTACTGTCCCTAAAACCCTTGTTAGTAAGTTGGATGCTAGTGATCCTCTATATCTTCATGCAAGTGATTCGAGTAATCTGAACATAGTAACAGTGAAGTTAAGGGAACAGAGAATTACACCATCTGGGCAAACTCAATGAAATTAGCTTTGCAAGTAAAAAATAAACTAGGATTTATTGATGGAAAATGTATAAAAACCCACTAATAATGAGGTACTAGCAAATCAATGGGAGCGGTGTAATTTTGTTGTTCTTACTTGGCTTCTGAACTCTGTTGCTGAGGAGCTATATGTAGGACAAGTCTATTCTAAATTAGCCTCTGAAGTATGGGTTGATTTAAAAGAAACCTATGATAAAGTCAATGATCTGTTGTCTTTGGTTTGTATCAAAAAATTAACTCTGTCACACAAAGTGGATCCACTGTCGTTGAATACTACCACAAGTTATATACTATGTGGAAACAATTTGATGCAATGGTGCAATTACCCTCATGTTGATGCAATGCCTCAAAAGAATTTAATGATTTTATCAAATTAATAAAACTGATGCAATTTCTTATGGGACTGGATGATGAATCATCCAGTGATGACAAACTTGTTAACCCGAGACCCTCTCCCCACTATAAAAACTGCTTTCTCAATCATCTCAAGAGAAGAGTCTTAGAGAGGAACAAATAGTTCCTCAAAAGGACAAAACATGGGTTTTTTATTTTTATTCATATATTCACAGCTGGTTCTTTATCTTTATTTATATAATTACATTAAAAACATTATTTTTTCTCTCATCTTTTTAATTAAATAATATTTTTTTATAACTTTATCATTACATTTTCTCTCTCTTACACTCACAACAACTTTTAAAAATATTAAAAAATTATAAGGGTTTGAACAGTAATTCCTTAAATTTACAGATTGAACAGTAACATTTCTCTCTCCTCCACTCACAACCACTTACAACCATTTCATATAATTTAAGGATTACACTCACATAAATATACCAAACCAGCTCTGAATGCTCTAACTAACTCATCATTGTAAGGCCATCAATTAATCTCTACTGCCAAGCAGCCTCGACGAGTGATGTGGAGGGGCGACAAGTGATGTGGAGGGGCGGTGGTCGTGGAAACACTGTTACCGTTGGCATGAGGTAATGAACCATTCTAGCCATGCACAATTTTTCTTCAATTCAAAAATCTTTGATTCGTCATGGACTTTGATTACGATTACGACTATCTAAGCTTTACTTTTTCGTTTTGTTTATCACATCTGCTGTAATCTTTGATTCAAACATCTAAAGATTCTAATTCATTCCATTATAACTTTAACCAATTAGCATTGTATAAGGATATTTTATGTTATTGTCTAAGATTTTTTTAATAAAAGCCAATCTCATTAATGTAAAATCTATCTATTTTAATAAAAAAAAAGTTTTAAGTTGTCACTTGTCATAATATTATACCTGCTTTTTTTTTTTTTTGAACGGCCAACGAATAATTTTTTAAGTCCGGTCACCTGGTTAAACCCATTGGCGAAATGCCACCCACGCCCGCAAACACAAACAACGCTAGTGACCCGACTCGCCCACCATTCCAAGGAAAACCCACCACCCAAAGGCCCACTATGGTAAAACCCTTGGCCCACTTGAAGCATATTACACCTAGTGAGACTCCAACACATGACCTCCACTTTGAAAAGTCATAAGATGCCTCTTCCTAAACCAGTTGATCTAAGACTCATTGGCATAATATTATACCTGTTAAGCCTAATTTTTTTGTTTCTCTCTCATATTAAATATTTACATTAACTACTAGTTATATTATTTAATTTTTATTGAGATTAAAATAGTTTTTAATAAATTAATAAAGAGTTTTCTTTATATATATAATTTTTAAAGAAACAATCTTTTGTATAACATAAGTAATTTTTTAAAATATTTTAAATTCATGTTTTTAGAAATTAAATTTTATGAACCATAAAAATTAAAATTCAAAGTTATAATAAGAAATTTCTAGAAAATGACATTTTTTATAACGTTTTGATTTAGAAGGATTTTTTAAATTTTTTTAGATAAAAAAAATTTAAAACATAAGTTTAAAGAAAATAATATCATTGTTTTATTACTTATAGTCCTTACTCATACATATATAATTAATAATTTTTCATTACTAATTATTTAATATTATATTTATTCAACCCGACGCTCGCTCGACGTAAGGCTGTTCAAACCGCTCGACGCTCGCTCGACGTTCGTTCGGAATTTGCTCGAAAAATGCTCGTTCGAATTTTTGTTAGGTTGTAAACGATCCGATCGGCTCGGATCGGTTTGTAAACGAGCCAAGCACGAGCAAAGGTCCGCTCGGCTCGGTTTGGCTCGAATTTATATACATATATATGTTTATATAGTTTATACATGGTACTCTAGTCGATTTTGCCTACTATATATAAATTTATAATTATATTTACGCATACTTGATCAATCAACCTAATAAAGAATTTCAAACTAATCATAAAATTTAAATCCCAAGCCGCTAAGAGACAAGTTTTGTCAATCATCTCCAGCTCTCACCGTCATTGTTCTTTACAATATACTCTGCGCCTTATCGACTACAGTCTTAGCATTATCGTCAGCCATAACATATTGTTATCCATAAAAATGTTATGTTATGAAATGTGATACTTTTTAAGTCATTAACACATGTTAACCGCAATATAAAATCGTATGACATACAAGATAGTTGGGTTGTACAATTTTTTCGGTGTTCGTTTGCGCTCGCTCGAAAATGCTCGTTCGATTTTCTGCTCGGTTGTAAATGAGCCGATCGGCTCGGTTCGGTTTAAAAACGAGTCAAGCACGAGCAAAGGTCTGCTCGGTTCGACTCGTCTGGCCTCGTGAACAGCCCTATACACGAGGTACTAACCTAGTACTATATAAAAAAAACTAAGTTGGTACAAGAACTTTTGAATTATGGAGTTTGGATTAAATGGTAAATATTAAAATGAAATAGAAAAGGATATTTTATTACATATTTAAAAACGAAATAATAAAGAGTAAAATGACTAAACCGAAACGATCTAAAGAGTTTGGTATGCCATGGGCCCATGGACCGAACTTTTATTGGGTTGGCCAGTCCATTAAACAAGCTTTTAAGACACTGACCCATCATATCAAGAAGAAATTAGAAGCTGTGATGTTATGACTTATAAAGTCAACTTATTAAATAACGTCACAACTCACAGGGAACAAAGCTATTGTAAAATAAATTAATGTGTGAAATTGGTATTCTTATAGTAGTCTGATTTTAGTTTCGTTATTTGAATTTTTAATTTTAAGATTTAAATACCGCAAACATTAACCAAGCGGTTTATAATAGCTATATTCGTAAGTTAAAGATATTAAATAACAAAAAGAAAAAAACTTTGATTCGACTTCATACGTCATGATATGAAACGGGAATAACCGTCCATTCCAAGGACAAACTAGCTAGGAGACGGATGAAAAGCGGATACTTAATCCATACATAAGTGTAAAATGCCCCATCTTATGGCTAACATTGAAGATGAAACACACACACCTCTCAAGCTCTCATATAAACATGTTGGTTCATGCTTTAAACGTGTGTATAGAAGATTTATTTTAAACACGTAGAACTAATGTAGGTATCCAGTGAGACTTATAAGTTGTTTTTCTTTACCAAATATGTTTGGCCTCTAAATAAAACGAATTAAAAATATAGATTCTATTGGGTCGGTTCTTCCATATATCCGAGTAAAGGTAAGGGCTTTAGGCCGTCTATAATGGCACCATAATAGAGAGGCAGGAGTGTCAAATCAGCGGCAACGCCTGGGCCTAAGTCAGCCACCACCGGTGAGTGTGGCAACGGACTTGGGGAAGAAAACTGAACCATTAAGCACATTGAGCAGCGCCAAAATTGAGCCTTTGGGGTCTTGAAAATTAAATAAAAAAATCAAAATCAAAAAGTCCTACAAATACCACACTAGTTTCATACAATTTTACAAAATCTTCCTCTACAAATTTATATAATCTTCTTCTACAAGTTTATACAATCTCGCATCTCCTTCAACAAACATGAACCCTTACAACCCATTCTTCCTAAAGGATTCATTTAACCAAAACTATTCCAACCCAAAGGACTCAAACCAATTTAGCCAAACCAAAACATTTTTGACCCGAGCCTACGTTATCGCCCACATGGACCCTTTCAGAACCTCGAAAACCCTTTCAACCCAAACAAACCCAACCAATTCAACCGAAACATTTTAGACCGTAGCCTATGTTACCGCCCCCAAATGGAAGTGAACCCAACCCAACCCAACCAATGTACACTTTTGCCAATCAGAACCAAGCTCAACCTACCTTCAACCAATCTCCACCCACACCCAATTTCGTTCCCAAATAACTTTGAATTTTAATTTTCTAAAAGATAAAATAAAATTGATTAAGAAATACTTAAAATTCACAATGTCACAAAATTAAATATAACTAAATTACCCATTTTATGAATCAAGAAGTTATTTTTTTTAACTCGCTAACAACAAATAATTCGGGCTTATCATTGTGCAAAATAAAGGATGCTTGTTACACAACTTTCTTTGAAATAGAGTTTAGCTTTAAGCCTCAAAACAGGTTGAGCCGACATTGCCCGTCAATTGACATGGAGCAAGACACGGTTGACAATATAACGGTTATAGAAATAAGGTTTTTTGAAACAGACACCGAAAATATCAATATGGTTATTTAAACCTTAAGGCAGAGTTCAATTTGTAGTTGTAAATCACTAAATTTTGATCCAGTTCGAATGGTTCGTACCTGTGAAGCTATTTTTCAGATTATGGCTCCCCAGTTTTCCAGGTTTGTGTTCTTGAATGTTGACATGTTAGATTGAGCATATACAATACATACATGCATACATATATATACCCTCTCTCTCTCACACACACACACACACGCATATATATATATATATATATATATATATATATATATATATATATACACACCTACGTACATATTTACACATATAGTGGGAGATTGCAGAGCTGGAAGAATGCAGAAAGATGTGACGTTAATATTGAGCAAAATAAAAGAAAAATACAGTCAACACTCTGTATTCTGCTAAGGTTTTAGAATGAACAAGAGGGGTAGGAGAATAAATTTTTGATCAAATAAAACTATAGAAATCCAACAAACCTATGAAACAACTTGTGAACTATGATTCTCCTTTTTGACCGAATTGAGTGTCTTTCTTCTTGTGTTATGAATAGGGTCTGATCCTCTTCGAATTCTCCGTTTGTTTGATTGATTTGGATCAAACATCACTGCAGGTGTTGGTGCTATATTCACAAGTTGTTCAACTTGAAGAACACGCGAATGCCTTGGAAACAATCCTTCTTCTCCCCATCTCAAAGCAAGATCAATGCTTTTAAGCGCTGAAACAGATTGTGATTGTGTTGATAGTAACATGATACAAGCAAAGATCATCATCATCATCACTCTGTTGTTAGCAATCCCCATGGTTGGAGAGAGATATACGAGTGATGATTGTGTGCTTGTTTATGGAATGTGACTGTTAAATATAAGGCATAGTTTGATCTTTTATGAGATTTGGATGGAAATAAAGTGGCAAAAAGCCAATAACTAGATTCATTCAATCATAAGGTGTAATGTGCAATTGAAGCAAGAGAGAGAGAGAGAGAGTGAGAGTGAGTGAGTGAGTGAGGTGTGTGTGTGTGTGAGAGAGAGAGTGTGTGTGTGTATGTGAGAGAGAGAGAGAGAGATGAATATCAAGGAGGGATGTTCTTTAGAAGAGACTGACAGGTTTGAATGAAAAGAAGGTTGAAACACCACTCTTGGAATGTTAATAGAATCTATTCCTTATTTCTTTTTCATCTTTAACTTCCTTGTAAAGTAAGTGAAGTGTAAGTACATATATGTGTTGTTGGATGTCCTTTAAGTGATATTTGGTTTTTAACATTTAGAGTCGAGGCACGAAGCGTGAGGCAAGCGACAGCCTATGTTTTTTCAATATGCTCATGGCCCTGAGGCGCACTTTTTAAAGCCAAGATTATTTAAATCTAATTAGAATATGAAAATCATCGATAATAAATTAGTTCGGAAAAGATATCGTTTGGGTGTTGCTTTAAGTTGTAAGATGAGTTTAGTTTTGTTACCACTCGTATGAAATCAAACAAACGAACATATCCTGTAAATCTCACACATTGCAGGGTTATTAGTAGTGAGTGGGGAGGGTGGGATGTGAACAAACTTTTCCTCTAACGCAAGAGTTCGTATGAAGTTAACAATCGAAAATTGATTATTATAACGTCAAGTCGTAATAACAAGATAACTAAATTCAAAACCCAAATGTTAAATGGCTCAGAATCAAATTTAAGACCCTTAAAAGCAATTGAAGAATGCAACAGGTGCAAGAAAGCCAGATAAAGGGAAAGCTGAGTAGAATAGAAACATCTTAAACATAACAAATAAAAATAAAAACTAAAAGAACAAAAATTAAAAAAAGTAGAGACTTAGATTGCTTTATGCTCTCTTGAACTCAACTTTAGAATCCCAAGCTCTTATATCCATGCAGTTTATAAACCAGTCTTGGTTTCTAGTGCAAATTTTTGCTTTATGCTTTTCATTCTTTCCCGAAAACTATTTGTTTTACTGTTTTTACACTATTCCTTTTATGGGTCCCACTTATTTTTTTTATTTTTTGAATCTTATTTATAAATGGTACAACATTAAAAATAAATAAACATCTTCAAACTAGATACAAGAAGAATTCAGTTTGTTAAAACCTTTAAGACACAATGGCAGCCCAAACACACAACTCAAATGCAGGCCATAACCTCACAAATTTCATGTTATATATAATATCAAGAACAGAGATATAAAAGTCATGTTTTGTGCAGATATTATTGGAATGGATCATGGACCTGGATAACTGGTGGTGTGACTGTAGGTGATGGAGCCATTGCGGTTCCTGGTGCAATGGTGACCTGCAACCCTCTATGTTGCCCTGCCTGGATCACGAACGCAACATCTGCTGCCGATAGTGTTTCAACTTCCTGATTATTCATAGAAACGGTATAATGAAAAGAGATTATCTACCAACTCTTTAAGATTGAAGAGTAGCATAAAGTTTGGAGAGTGATTTTATAAGAGTAACATAAGTGGCAAAATGGTTTGGTATAAAAATCTGAACCCTCATGCCAACATAATTAATATTTGCTATGCGTGAGGTCACGACTTTGTTTTTTGTTACATGAATAGCGACTTCCCAAGTGGTCACACATACTGAAATTTCACACCCAAGCATGCCTAACTATGAACTTGTGCTCACATCCACAATAAAAACACCCAAACCACAGTGGTGATATTTAAAATCAAAACATTCTTTGTGACCCAACATCTCTCCAATCCACTATCGATGTGGGATTTGCCTAAGGGGTCACAGTTTTGGTCAAAGCGAATCAGTTCATAAGGGGTTGATCCAAAGCCACTTTTTAGCCTTTTCTTTAAAAGTTCATAGATACATAATGTATTGAATATGATTAAGAAAAACCTATATTATTAAGATGATGATATCAATGAGTGTGGGTCAGGTGATTTATTCACGTCCAATATAGGTTACTGTTAAGTTTGATTTTAGGAAACAGGTCCAGATGGATTTGTGACCCACCAACATCTTTTTTTATTTGTTTTAGATTAAATAATGATTATATTAAATATGAAGAGAAAATACCGTGTTCTTAAGATGTTAATATAACTTATTTTAAGACGATTCAAAGTAAGCTTTTGAACAAAGTTTCAACAACTTAAGACCCTTTGACGTGTTCCCTTCATTGTTTTCTGTTTTAATCTTTCACCCGTTATCAATAAACTATATATGATGTAACGAAAATGACCCTTTTAGCATATAAACAGATTGACCTCTAAAAGAAAATAGAAAACAAAAAAAATGCATCAATTTACAAAGATCATTGTGTTATACCTGTGCTTGTCTGCGACGTTGCAATATACTGATTGCCCAAATCATTATGTAGCAAGGAAGGAGAAAACCAGCTGCCCGGAGCAGGAAAAGCTGTCAATAATATACAAGTATTCAGAAATTTGCAATAATAATCTTCCTTAAGCATTATTATGAAGTCAAATAACTCAAATATGTTTTATCATGCATAAAAATATTGTTGCAATTGATTCCACTTACAGAAAAATATACAGAAGGATCATCATCATCACTATCCTCATCTCCAATTGTCAGAGCATGTCTTAATAACAGAAGAGCCATCAACTGCCCAAAAAGAATGCAGAACAGTTAAGAATGGTGATTATTTTAACCTAAGATTTTTACCACCATTTCCGCAACTATAAAGCCGACCCTCAATTTTATTGCTACCAAAGGGATAATGATGGCTTAGTAGCTTACTATGATAGCAATTGAACGACAAAGGGCAGCACCACTGGCATGGTTGTCTTCATAGTCATCATAGTCTGACTCAATAAGACGTTGCTCAGCAGCTGCCATAGCCAAGACTCGAGGATCATTCAGAGGTAAAGGAGTACCAGAAAGTGTCCAATTTCCACTGCAAGGAAAAAATTATATATTTGGCTAGTTATCAAATATATAAAAGGTTCTCAATTTATTTTATGTCGGTTCAAATTAGTACCATCAAGTTATTTGTAACAATGATGACAGGAAAACATGCCTGATATCGATGATGGTGTCATCAGATTGAGGTGGGGGAGCAGTGTAACCAGGTTGGTAAGGCTGTATAATGATTATTATTCCAAAAAGTCAGCAATACATACGTGATACGTATAACATTATCAATATCATTGGGAATGCAGTTAAAACCCATAGTTAGTACATCCAGAAACTATGTGCAAGTTACAGATGTTAGTAACTCATCAGAACATGATAGAAGATTCAGTGACCAACTCCTTATTTCGACTGTTTTCAAGTTCTAAAACCTCAATCTTTTAGAAATAACTCAATACCAATAATAATTCATACAAGGATGACAGGAACATGGTAAAGCACATCTAAATGAAGTACACACATTTAAACGACAAAAAAGTATGAGACATCTGATAATAATTTTAAAACACGACCAACGCAAACAATATATTCGTGGTCAAAATGCTAAAAACCAGTAAACCACGACGACTGATTATCATATCACCGGGGTTTGTCGTAGAAGAAGAGTAAAATTGGCACCAAAACAAGAATATAGCAGAAACCGAGCTACCTGATGACATATTTCACAGATTATATCTCTTTTCTCATTGCACCATCGTTGAACACATTTCCTATGAGCAAACTGCAATACAAAAGTAGTTTAGTATTAGCATGCATTTCTCATAAAACGTTCTCATTGCACCATTGCTGAACATAGTTCCTGTAATCAAAATGCAATATAGAAGTACTCTAGTATTAGCACACATTACTTATAGAATGAACACGCCACAATATAAAGATTACATGGTAGCATAGCCTAGCTTCTTTTTCATTATAACATGAGTGACAGAAACTTGTGTCACTAATATCCAATAACTTATACTCACAACGAACAAGCTATCATTTCCTAAATCTTTAGAGCACATATATGCAGATTTGATATATACCATAAAACTTAAGCATAAACATCAATAAACCACCATTTAAATAACAGGAAAATTACCTTGAGGCTGCCACTGCAAGCACAAGGAACTTCAAGGTTTTTTACACTATCCTCCTCCTGGCAGATACGGCATTCAACCGACTGAATTAACGGTTCTTCCTCACCAGATACATTATATCCTTCCTCTTCCTTCGAAGCAGTAGTCAAACCATCAGTTTGACTGCAAGAAGCCTTA